>JAWDGP010002461.1:0-40633 GCA_033675545.1 Elysia crispata | reverse complement strand
AGAGGAGGAGAACGAGGACGAGGAGGACGAGGGGGAAGAGAAGAACAAAGACAAGAAGAAGCAGATGATGAAGAAAACAACAAAAAAGGAAGAAACAAATCTAGTACTGAACTGACCAGTGTCTGCCATGATGTCTTGCATGGCGTGGGCTGTCATGCTGATGGCGGCCACAGTGGCCTGAGTCGATTCCCCTGCAGCTGTGATAGAGACGAGACAGATTAACGAGACAAGAATGTGACCAGAGAGTGGCTTGTAATTGCTGTATAGTGTAAAATTCTAAAGTACCGGTAATGATTAAAATTTTCAAGTTAAATTTTGCAGAAAAAAAAGAACAAAAAACGTCTTTTAACTTATGACGTTCATATACAATGTTACAGAAGGTTTTACTTTCAGTAGATCATGAGGTGGATAGAGAGGCAGAGATGTGAGTAAACGTACAGGCCTAGACACATTTTGAAATGTTAAGGTAGGGAAAAAAAATCACTGTGGGAAAAGGAAATAGAAGCAGATGAAGTTAACGTTAAAGAGACTGGAAAGAGACAGAGACGTAGATGAAGAAAGAAGAGAAGGAAGAAGAAGAAGAAGTAAAGAGAAAGAGAGATAGAAAGTGAGTGAGTGAGAGCGAGAAATAGAGAGAGAGAGAGAGGGAGAGAAAAGCAGAAAAGAGCGAATGGATCGACTTTTTTTTTTGTCTTGTGTTTTCTTGTTCCATGGTATCCGAGTTCTATTTATTTTATTTTTTTTTTAATTTCAAAGACACAGACGAGTCTCCAAAGCTGTTGTTTGCTTTCCTGTTTGGAATTGTGAAGGAAAATTTGCTATACTAAATATTGGATCCTAAGGCTTTGTCAACATATTCAGAAGAACACGCCATAGTAATTATGGAACTCAAAGAATCGATTGTGAAGCGATAAAGGAATTAAGGGGAAAAATAATGTGTAAAACTGACACTTACCGTCCTGCTCCTTTGCTTTGGTGTCGAGAGCATTGAGCAGACACAGAGCAGCGTCCATCTTGTTGGCTTCGTACGTAAGAGGCTCTGTCAAGATTTAACATATCGAAATTGATACAATCATTTAAAGTCCTATGATGGTTTTTTTTTTTTTTGTGCATTGTTTTTTCAATGCTTTTCTTTCTATTGAATTTATATATATACATATATATATATATATATATATATATATATATATATCAAGCTTTTAATAGAAGTTTTTTTACACCAGGAAGAAGGGCTGCAAATGTTTTTACATATAATAATTTTAACATTAGCAGCTATCATTATAATAAACGTACTTTTTTCTTCCACACTCTATAACAGAATTCTAACTTTGTCAAGTATCACAAGTAAAAGGTAGAATTTAAAATCTACAGTGCAATTTACTGCTTCACATTTAAAAGCAAATTGGTAAGAGCAAATTTTATGTAGTAACGCAGCTTTTTTCACATCATTTCATTGAACACCAAAACATAGAGAGAGAATTTTGTAAAGAATTTTCAGTCTTTTATACCCAGTTATTGTGGTCTTCCCCAAATATGCAAAAACTTACCATCAAACAACGACGAGACTGCCACCACTCCACTAAAATCGGCAGCAGCGTCATCAATTGCTTTTTGGACATCACTGGCTTCCACTAGCATATAAGTTAAAGATATTGAAGAACACAGACTTAATAATTGATTGAAAACCATTGTTATTATCATTAATTTCTGTTTTGGAGTTGGCAATTGTTACAGTGTTGTAGGTAACTTGTTCTTATAATTTGACATTTAATATCCATGTCCATTCATATTTAGTTTTTTATTTGTTTAGACTGAGAAATAATCATGTATCAGTAAACACTTTTATCTTCCTAATATATTTCTATCTATTTACCTATCTAAGTATCTATCTATTCATCTATCGATATATATATATATATATATATATATATATATATATAGACATACACACGCACATGTTTAGAATACCAGTAAATAATGTCTTTGTTAGTTTTATATTGGTGAGTATGATGATTCAATTGTGAAAGGGATCTACAAAGTCAACTTGGATTTTGGAGAGTATTTTGTCATTTAAGTTGTTAAAGTAACGATTGTCTCGAGAAAAGTTTGCTAATACCATACACATTTCACTAATCTAAAGTTTAAAGATATTATATGTATGTATATAAAAATATATCAATTCATTAAAGGTTTTTTTTTAATTGTGTCATAGTAGTAGCTCTATTATACCTTTTTCACCTTGGGCGTCCACAATTTCATCTGCTGCTTGCTGGATTAACACAACTGCTGCTCCAATCGCGTCCAATTTCATGCCTAAGGTGAAACAAGTATTTTTGTGAAAGTTGTTTGTCTTCACTTTTATGATATAATAATTAGATTAGTTTGATTTTTATATCCTGATCGAATTGCTGTAAATACTGATAAACATTATCACATAATGGAATAAAATATGGAGACGGTCGCATCAACCATGGGCATGAAAAAACTTGAATTAAAAAGCATAATAGGCGTAATCTGATTCTGGACCGTTTTTAGACTTCTGAGAGCGCAAGTTAGAACAGAGAAGTGTGAGGCCTGAGAAACGGACATCCCACATCAAAGTAAATCAAATCCCATCAATAATTTGCTTAAGAGAACATTTCACAGCGTTAGGCCCAAAAGAACATCGAGATAAATCGTTGGTGAAAGTTCCTTGTTTCATATCCTTAAAGCTTTTGAGGTAAAAAACCAATAAAAAAGTAAATGACTCATAAACATGCAGCTTTCATATTGGAATTTCAGTTTGGAAAAAAAATTATATATATATATATATATATATATATATATATATATATATATATACATGCACATATATCAACAACTTCTTTAACCCCCCCCCCCCCCCACCTCAAACAAATACCAAAAGAAACATAACAAGAAAAAAACAGAAGAAAGAAAACAAGTTATTTTTTTATTGTTCAGCTGTCGCCAAACAATTTCTAAGGCGCCTTTAGCGGCATCCGAGTGATGTTCCTCGATTGGTCGAAATACTATCAAGGAGAACCCCAAGAACGCGACTTATCACAGACCTTCCTTGGCGCTGCTCAACAGAGTCTGCACTAGCGCACTGAGCTCTGCTACGGTCGGTGTTTCCTCATCATCCTCATCATCATCAGCGGCAGCGGCAGCAGCAGCAGTGTCAGCAGTAGCAGCTTCAGCATCGCGACGAGACACGACTCCCCAGCCTCCACCGCTTCCATGCTGTGGTGTAAAAAAAAATTGGTTATAAGATGGTTTTGTAATGGCAGTTGATCTATATCTTAGGCCTAAACTAATTACTGTATATCTGATAAATATTTCAAACATCAAGGAACAAAAAAACACTCATCATTATTATCCTTTCGATTCTTAAAATCTAAGTTTGACATTTGCAAAACTGTTATATAATCGGAGGGAAAAAATTGAAACATCTAAAACTAAATCGTTTCAAGAAGTTGGACTAGTAAAGTATTTCTTAGCACAGCACACACATATCTCTTCTTTAATACTTTTTTTTTCTCTTTCTACTTATTTTATTGTAATTAAGCCCAAGAAGACATTTTAACCCGTCCAAAAGTTTATTAATATATTATTTGTCCTAAACAAGACATGGATAGAAAAAAAGGTTGTAAAAAGATGAATACATTAGTATTTAGGAACGAATTCTTAGGAGAAAAAAATTAATTGAGTGTGAAGTTATTATAAATTCTTAAAACTCACCGACACGTATGCCAATGCACCCGTTAGGGCCATCGCAATTGCCAAGAGTTCCAGTTTCATGGTTTTCCTCTCTGTAGCGGAGTTTGCTGTAGATCAGGTATACTTTGGTCTTCTCAACTTGCGTCTTCCGGATGTATTTCTTTGAGCAAGGATAGCTCTACTTTGCTCATATTGCATTGCGCTTTTTATACTGTAAAACTGTCAAAACCGGCAGGAAGGAGCCTAATGTAAATGGCACCCACAAAGAACAAAGGTGAATAAAATAATCAGTGGACACTTACTTTAAGTGCGATGCAATTTTGGTGCAGCAGGGATGTTGTGAGGGACTTGGGATAGCGGGGGGGGGGGGGGGGGGGGGGGCGGTGATCGATACCTACTTGGTGCAGAGGGATCTTTTGAGGGACGATATATATATATATATATATATATATATATATATATATGGAGAGAGAGAGAGAGAGAGAGAGAGAGAGAGAGTGAGAGAGAGAGAGAGAGTGAGTGAGTGAGGGGGGAGAGAGAAAAAATAGCTCCAAATGGTTAACTTCTCCCCATTAAGGCCCACTCGCCATGATTTGGTAATATACCGATTCGTGATTTATTTCCTTGTCACATACCATCTGGTCAACATCTGCTTATGTTACTTACGTCATTTGAGACCCTGTACAATTCAATTTTATCTCGATTTTTTTTTAAATCAAGACAAAATACTGCTCTTCACTGTGCTAATTGGTAGTCTTCGTGAAATAGAAATGTTCATAGACATGCACTGAGTCATTTAATAGTCAGTCAAAACACACCTCAGAGATTATAGATTCGAGATAAAATCACCCCAAACTGATCAATCAACTAGTCTCTTATCAAATTCAAAACTCACATGTATAAAATTCTATGGAAATATTTAATTTTCAAAATAAAGTTGAGAATCACAGGAAATGACTATTATAGATTGAAAGAGAGAGAGAGAGAGAGAGAGAGAGAGAGAGAGAGAGAGAGAGAGAGAGAGAGAGGCACAGAGAGAGATAACGAGAGAGAGGGAAGAGATAGAGAGAGAGTGATATGGAATAGAGTGTGAAAATTTTAAGAAAAAAAAAGAAGTCAGTGAAAGAGCAAATCAGACAGGCGCAGAGAGATTGAGAGACAAAGATAGAAAATAAGAAGATATTGAAAAATAAAAAGCAAAAGTTAATAAAACGTAACCATATTTATAAAACTTCCTGTTTCCACAGTTTAGAAAAACGATATTTATCATCTTGGGTAACGTCCTTTTTTTTCAGAGTATAAAATATATTCCAGTAGTCACGTACATGCACCGCCCACCATTGAGTTTATCACGCACCTAAGAGGTGAAATTGAGCTAGAAAAATCAATTCTCGGACTACATCTGCCCAGTATTGTCTCGCACCATAAATCCAAAACCGGATCAACCATAAAAATATGTCACAGCAGGTTTGGGGAGGAATACAATTGAGGTAGCATGAAGTCTCTATGAACTGGTAAAGTTTTACCAGGCAGGAAAGTGTAACTTCCTTTTTATGCCATTTGTCAACGCTTGATGTCACTAATGTTTTTTTAATTACATAGGCGATAGATCCTGCAGTGTTCATTTTTATGATAAATTAAAGAAACAAAACACGATGTTTAATTACTTAAAGCTGTTACATCCCTTAAAGCTGTAACATTTCTATGGCTTTGCGCTATGTAAAACCTCAATATTTTGCATCTAGTTCTTACCACAAAGCTGTCTCATAGCTTCAAAAATGGAGAAAAGTAAGACGTAGCTAGAATTGGCGAAGAAAGTCTTTGATTTGACAGTTTCTACTGTTGAGTTGTCTAACCACATCATCCTGACAGGATGGTATCAGATTGTAATAGACTAGGTCACCAATTTCGGAGATTATGGAAGAGCTTTTAAAATCATCTTTCGGTAATGGACGTAAATGATAAACATAAAGAAGTGAATCGTTTAAAATCATCACTAATTTTGAACGAAACTTATATAATATCTCAAAGATTTCATTCACATATCGCTTGCAAAAGCGCAGCCGAGTGTTGGGCAAAATGATGACTTACTGGTTATGACACTTGATTTTATTCCTGCTTAAAGAGATCTGGGTATAAGAAATGCAATATAGATTGGCGTCCAATCTGAAGACTGCTTGTAAATAAGTGTTAATGCCTCGGGATTAATTAATTTGTTATAGAATAAGTCTATCGTATCTTGTTTGCTTTATTTTTTTGGCGTCCAATCTGAAGACTGCTTGTGAATCAGTGTTTAATGGCTCGTGACTAATGAATTTGTTATAGAATAAGTCTATCGAATCGTGTTTGCTTTTCTTTTTGGCTTTAGTTCTCATTAAAGGGCGACCTATTCTCTGGCTAACGCAATAATTTTATAATTTTTCTCCAGATGTAAAAGCCCATTCTACTTGAGACAGTATTTTGTGGAAATATTCTAATGCTCGTGGTTTTTATAATTCACTGCCCGTATTTTAAGTCGCATTTTGCACGATTTTCTTTTTTCTTCATTCAATAATTAGATTTAAGGTAATCTTTAATTGGCTTCTTTACTCACCACTTTATCCCAAAATAATTTTGCCTTAATATCATCTTTGTTTTTCCCTAAATAGGGTATTATTCTCTTTAAATACAAATGCAATGAAGTGTACTAGGTTTTCCAAAAATCTGAATCAACAGATCAACGTTTATACATCGAAGGCACCTTTTAAAAATAGTGCGAGAAGGTTATAGGCAACTCTGAATTGTGTCTTTAAGAGGAGGGTCCTTGTATTGACAGTATTTGAACCTTATTACTGCAAGCTGTCTTTGAGCCTATTTTTCATAATTGCTTTCTATGGACAAATCAATAAATCGAAGCTAAGGTGAACGATTGTTTTGGAGGTTCGGCTTTCTGAACTAAGTACGTCTTATTCTTAAAACATTATTTAAAAAGAAAAAAAAAACATTTGAAAGCTATAACTAAATAGTATGTCCTGATCTCCTAATTAGAGGAAAATTGGTTGTCAAGGTCTAACCTGCTTTGATTTAAAAAAGAAATTTATTTTTTTAAAAGCCATCTATAGAGGGGTCAATGGATTATTACCTGATAATCGCATTTCCAATAAAAAGAATGGCGAACATTGCCACTGAGAGATTTTTTTTAAACTAATTATGATGCATCAATTCAAGTACTGTATTAATGTGCAGGAAATTCCCGAATAATTCTTTAATACCATGGGCAATTTTTTACACCAGCAGAAAAGAATTTGTTCCATTAGTGTTCTCGATTTTTCTATAGCAGAATATTGGAGGTTTAGCAAGAAAAAAAGCTGACCTCTATTCGAATTTGCCTGTTTCATAAGGAAGATTACTACGGAGCATGTTGGAGGAAGGTCAATATTCGCGTCAAAAGAGTTATATAGTTGTTAGGGGTTACTCTCAAGATGCTGTTGATAGTGTGTGCCTCTCTCTCCTTCATGAAAAAAAGTGTAAAACCAAAGAAGCTTTCATCGTACAGAGCAAGATTGGTAGCCGAGTATGTAGTGAAAACCCTAGATTCTCCAGCTAAAATAATGAAGTTAAAGTTCTAATTCATTACTGATGGCCGATGTGAAGGTGATCCCGAAGAAAAAAGCTATTTGCTGCCAAATCTGCAGTTAAGCACTTAATGAATGTTAACTTTCGCTTGCAAAGTACAGTTCTTTGCAGGTGTTTGGAGTATTATCTCAGCTTTGGTTTCATTTGTCTTAGTGAATCCACACATTATACGTAATATTGCTTGAGTGGTTTCAGTTTGGCAAATGTTTTTCTGGTCTTCTTTCAATCTCCTTCAAACTGCCTTCAACACGAAGCCGATGCTTTACAGGTCAACATGGAAGTTCCAAGTCACAGCCTCTGATACTAATTCACGTCAATAACAGTAGTATATCTTATTCTCATTCTAGCACGCCGTGTTTGGGGTACACGCCGAATGCAAGCTAAGGAGAGAGAGAAAAACAAAGCATGTTTGAAATTATTCCTTTCTATCCTCCACTCTGATTCTGCTCGACGTTTTTCGGTTAGAGCTATAAATATTTTAATGATTAACACTATGACGCAACACCCAAACTTTTAAATGCAAACTTCAGGGGCTATTTTTCATTTAATCTGTAAGGCCTATATTATAAAAGTCTCAAAGTCATTACTTTGCATAATTGTGACAGGCACTAGACGTAGACTGTTCGCTGATTAATCACCTAACCAGAAAGATCTTCTGTTCTCAATGACCTCCCATGTCTTATATAATTTTTCTTATCTTATGTTTCTCCCCTCGAATGATTCATTATCATTTACTCCTTCAGCTTTCATTTAGGATAGAGAAAGCGAAATGTTTCAATTAATTTTCCTTTGAACATCAACTCCATCGAGATATTTACAATTTTCTGGAAGTTTCATTGAAATAAAAAAAAACAACAAAACAAATACTTTTAGCTTATTTGATATTAAGTTAAATATGGATGCTAGTTGTATAACCGAAAGTGACATCATTTTGATTATGATAATATGGTGAAATTTTTTTGGTGGGAAAGATTGTTAAAACTTTATGGTTAAGTAATTTCAAGAGGGTGCATCCAACAAAGATGTTATGAATATTTCCTACATACACACACACAAAAAAAAAAAATAAGAAGCCACCATACTTGTCAGCAGCTACAATAAACAATATCAATATCACTGAGGTGACTACCACCAGGACTACCAACACCACAACTATCATTTAGAGTTTCAACAAAAGTCACAACAAAAATAAACCACTATGTTTACTGAACAACGGTCTTGCTCAAAATATTTTCCACTTTTTAATTTCTGAAGGTGGTAAACGTCTATCTACGAGCAACTTGTCCTTGAGAGCCCAAAGAAAAGTTTCCTTTTCTGCATTTTCGAAGGAAGAATAAGTCGTTTCTATAGATCTGTCCAGACAGTGAAATGTACCGTTTCTTTGGTTTATCGTCCCCAAGTATAGGAAATGCTTGCTGTCAATGTACCTGTTGAGTCGATGGAAACAAGAACGTGCTAATTTTGATACAAAATATGATTCGAATTTAAAAACAAACAAAAGAAGTAATGTTTATGGTGGTATATGTGGTGGCCAAAATATTTCAAATATTTTAATATGGCTGGTGTTTGAGATTACAATTTGTATTGTTGTTTTTGTTGTTGTTGTTGTTGTTGTTGTTGCTTACGATGCTGTTGTTGTAGCTATCGTTATTGTTGTTTTTGACGTGTTGGTCTTGCTGTTGCTTCGTCAAAATGAGATAAAGAAGAAAAATTGTAAATATAGAAGACAAAAAAAAAAACCAATTAGGCTTTTACAATCATAGGTGTTGAAAGCATGGCAAACATCCAAAAACGCGGAAATCTATTGGTCAAAAAGCCAGTATGTCATCGTTTCACTTTTCCTACGTTTAAGATGAAAGAGGTTGTAATATTTTTTGATAGAATTTGTTGCTAATTCAAGCGAAGACGTGCGGGTACATAAAATGGATGGAGTTACAGAAATAGGAGTTTTGCTTATATTCTTTGATATACAGGTTGATGAAAAGAGAGAAGTAAAGAGGGAAACGAATATATGTAGAGGCATACATTGAGCATGGAGAAGACATCGAGGGTGGCATACAAAGAAAAGAGTGAACAAGAGGAAGCAATGAGAGATATTGACAGACTTGGAAAGAGAAAGAGAGAGGGAGAGAGATAGATAGATAGATAGATAGAGAGAGAGAGAGAGAGAGAGAGAGAGAGAGAGAGAGAGAGAGAGAGAGAGGGAGAGAGAAGAGATAAGAAAAATATCCTCCGGAAAAATTCTCGCTCGGTTACAGCTTGATTTTACCTCTCTTTGATCGTGTGACTGCTCTTCTCTTACGTCTCTGAAACAGATAAAAATGACAAAAATTCACCAAGGTAAGAAAATTGGTTCGATTGCTTCGAGGAGCAAAAGATGTTTTCTCCGAGTCGATAGTAGCATTCAACTGGATAAAAATAACAACTTTGAAAACGGATACTATAGTAATATCATATCAGCTAAGAACAGCAAACGATTCAGGGTTACTTTTTTGTTTACCTGGATTCCGATAGACTATACTTACTAGTTTCAAAAGCTGAAAAAGAATAATTTCAACTCTTAAATATTTCGAGCGAATGTGTAATATCTATAGAGAAACGACAACCAGCAGAGGCAGTTCCCTACTATCTGAGACAGGCCCACCAAGAATAACATCGTGCACTCTTACCAGTTCCAGCTGTGTGAGACATCGAAGCCATAACTGTATCTACCAAGTGGATCTCTGTTTACTTTGCCTGAAGGAAAGTATTTCATACTCCGACAATGTTCTTTATTTTGTCTAGGAAAAATTTACGAAAATATGGGATAATGCTTGAGAACAGTCGATCTTTGAAAGATTTCAGATTGTGACTTTATGTTTCTAATATCAATAAGTCTTCTGATCAACGGAACGCACTAGTTGATTCATGCGGGATAAAAATTTGGAGCATATATAGAGGAACAAGCTGAAAACCGTGTTCTTCAAACGGGACCCTGGTGGGAATTTGACAAGGCTGTAGTGGTGTGTGTATTTAAAGAGGCTTATAAATGGTCTTGGTATCTCTCCTTTTATATGATCCAGATATGATATGCCTCCACGTATCCATCTTTACCTAGAATCTAGATGTCTAGATGATTCTGATTCTAAACACAAATTTAGATGAAGAACTTAATTCCCTCTTTGAACAGAGGAAATCAACTTGATTAGCTATTCTTTGCCAATCTATTTTAGACTTTTTAAACGTTTATTTCTGCTCTACCTTGAATTTAAACAGATACTTAGAAGTGTTGCAAAGTCGTATTTACTCACAAGGGAAACTGCTTAATATTCAGTAAAGTAGGATATGGAAATGTATTCAATGCTGGTTATTTTCAGAAGCTTTTAATAATTAGTTCTAAAAGTCAGTTGGCGAGCATTTCCATTGAAAGACTATTGTAAATGACGACACCATCTTCTTTTTAAAAAAAAAAAACCTTATTATGATCATTAACGCAAACGTTTCTAATATTCAGAGAAAACATTAGAAGGCACTATATTATATTTCCTAATACTTCTTTTGTACTATGGAAATTTTTTTTATACCATCAGGGAAAAAAAGTTAGTATTGTCGATAAATATAGCACATGAAAACGTTAGAACTCATGCAAAATTCAGGTCAAAAGAATTTTATAGTTGTTAAGAGTTACTTTCAAGATGCAATTTATAGTGTATGCCTGTATCTCCATCATTTAAACGATTGCAAAACTAAAGATAATGTCATCGTACAGAGTAGGATCGGTAGCCGAATACGTTGTGAAAAACCCAGATCCACCAGCTGAAAATAATTAAGTCAAAATTGAAATCCAAGGTGGTTGGCAAATTGAGAGAGAGTTTTACTTCTTTACTGAGTGCCGTTGTGACGGTGATCCCGAGGCAAAAGTTTTATGGCTGTCAAATATGTAATTAAACACCTAAACGAATGTTATCTTTCGCCTCTATAGTACAGCCAATTTTACTTGTTTGGAAGCTAATCATAGCTTTGGCAGCAGTTATCTTTGTAAATGCACACAACGTAGTCACAATTGCTTAGGGGATATCAACTCTACCCATTTTTTTACAAGTCCTCTTGCATTCACCTTTAAACTGCATTTTACACGAACCGATGATTCGGAGGTCAACATGGAAGGTCCAAGTCACATTCTATAACCCTTAGTTCACGTAAGTAACATTGGTCTAATTGGTTAGCCTAAATCTCATTTTAATCCTACCATGCCGTGTTTGGGATGCATGCGCGAATGCAGGATAATGAAAGAGAAAAGAAAAACAGGATTGAAATTATTTTTTAACACTCCACTGAGATTTCCACTGCATCTTTTTTTTTTTTGGTGGTGGTGGTGGTGGTGGTGGTTATTAGATATAAATGTTTTAGCGATGCAAACGATACGGCATCATTACGCTCTTCTAGAAGTATTTAAAAAACAAACAATTTTAACTTATTTGATAATAACCTAAATATGGATGATAGTTATACAACCTAAAGTAACATCATTTCTTGTAATGATATAGTGATTTTTTATGGTTTCGTCTTAAAGGGCGTAACATTGTTGAAACGGTAAGGTTCAGTAATCTCAAGAGATTTGCATCAAACAAAGATGTGGTGCATATTTCCTACGAACACAAAAAGATACAAGCCGCCATCATGTTTTTGCAGTTATAATAAACAACATCAACAAATTATCATTGCGGTGACTGCCACAAGGGCGACAAACACCACAAACACTATTTAGAGTTTCGATAAGTCACAATAAACCACAATTATTAGGAAAACAACCCTCTCGCTCAAACTATTTTCCGCATTTTAATTTGTAAACAACGTAAACGTTTGTCGGTAAGTAACTTGTCTTTGAGAGCCCGAATAATTTCAATTTAAAAAAAAAGTTGAACAAATGTGCAGTGTCTGTAGAGAAAAGAAATCCAGTAGAGGCAGTTCCCAACTAACTGATATAGCCTACCAATAATAACATTGTGCACACTTACCCAGCTATGCGAGACATCAAATCCGTAGCTGTTTCTGCCAAATGGATCTCTGTGAAAATGTCCTGAAGGTAAAAAAAGAAAACTTCATTGCGTGGAAATAGTGAGCAGAGATAAAATGTGATAGTAAGAAGAGAAAGCTAGGCCTTTCTTACGGAATCCATCGAATGTTTATTCTGAAGACGGATATTCCAATGTTTTAATCTGCCATCTCTTAATATACCAATAAAGACTTCTAACGAACTTCTACTTGTGGATGTTAGCTAGATTCAAATTAAAAATAATTTAAACGGCATTTACAAAAAAAAAAAAAAAACCCATAAAACAAAAAAGCAGAACAATTAAATTTAATTTCGTATAGTAAGAAGGTTGTGACATGCCATTTCTTAATATACAAATGAGGAGTTTTAAAGAAATTCTAATTTTCGATGTGACCTCGACTTATGACAGGTATACTTTAACCGGAATTTAGAAAAATCTTTAAAAAAAAAGCAAGACAATTTGATTGTTTTAGTCAAGTAACAAGAAGCGCATCAGGATATTTGTTGTAAGTTTAACACATACCGTTAAAGTCCCATCTTTTGTTTACGTCCTTCTCTGCCGCTCCAAGGTTATACGTAAAGGCGATAATTCCAACTGCAGATAAAACAAGTGAAACTATCGACGTATAATTTAAACGCAAAAAATATAACACGAAAAAGATAGTACCGGTGTTACATTAATCAGGCCCATTGTGAAAAACAAAAACAAAGTTTGACTTTTTGTAAAGTCGTGAGAAAAAAAATGGAAATCAATAGAGAGAAATCACTCAATACTCTTCTTGAAAATCTTTTAATATCACCAGTTGTAAAAGTATGAAGATCCATTTGAGTGTGAGAAAAAAAGAACAAAGTAGACACATAAAATGATAAGATAGCAAGTTCAACCATTTACCTTAGACTGTAAATAGCAATTTTGCACGCTCCAATAATTTATACGTATGAAAATTCTGTTTTATACAAACACATGAACAAAATGGAAAGGTAAATTGCAAAAACATAATTCAGAAACAAAATGACAGGGGCAAACTGAAACGTTCTAGCTTCATAATAATTAACTATGAAAAAGATCAAAAGAAAGAATAAAACAATGTCCATCCTCACAATTGAAGGATTAAACATTGATAAAGTTTGAAGAATCAACATTCTACGAAGAAGAAGAAGAAGAAGAAGAAGAAGAAGAAGAAGAAGAAGAAGAAGAAGAAGAAGAAGAAGAAGAAGAAGAAGAAGAAGAAGAAGAAGAAGAAGAAGAAGAAGAAGAAGAAGAAGAAGAAGAAGAAGAAGAAGAAGAAGAAGAAGAAGAAGAAGAAGAAGAAGAAGAAGAAGAAGAAGAAGAAGAAGAAGAAGAAGAAGAAGAAGAAGAAGAAGAAGAAGAAGAAGAAGAAGAAGAAGAAGAAGAAGAAGATGCAGAAGAAGGAGAAGAAGATGAAGAAGAAGAAGAAGAAGAAGAAGAAGAAGAAGAAGAAGAAGAAGAAGAAGAAGAAGAAGAAGAAGAAGAAGAAGAAGAAGAAGAAGAAGAAGAAGAAGAAGAAGAAGAAGAAGAAGAAGAAGAAGAAGGAGATGAAGAAGAAGAAGAAGAACAAGAACAAGAACAAGAACAAGAACAAGAAGAAGAAGAAGAAGAAGGAGAAGAAAAAGAAGAAAAAGAAGAGGAAGAGGAAGAAGAAGAAAAAGAAGAAGAAGAAGAAGAAGAAGAAGAAGAAGAAGAAGAAGAAGAAGAAGAAGAAGAAGAAGAAGAAGAAGAAGAAGAAGAAGAAGAAGAAGAAGAAGAAGAAGAAGAAGAAGAAGAAGAAGAAGAAGAAGAAGAAGAAGAAGAAGAAGAAGAAGAAGAAGAAGAAGAAGAAGAAGAAGAAGAAGAAGAAGAAGAAGAAGAAGAAGAAGAAGAAGAAGAAGAAGAAGAAGAAGAAGAAGAAGAAGAAGAAGAAGAAGAGGGGAGAGGAGGAGGACGAGAACGAGGAGGACGAGGGGGAAGAGAAGAACAAAGACAAGAAGAAGCAGATGATGAAGAAAACAACAAAAAAGGAAGAAACAAATCTGATACTGAACTGACCAGTGTCTGCCATGATGTCTTGCATGGCGTGGGCTGTCATGCTGATGGCGGTCACAGTGGTTGAGTCGATTCCCCTGCAGCTGTGATAGAGACGAGACAGATTAACGAGACAAGAATGTGACAAGGGAGTGGCTTGTCATTGCTGTATAGTGTAAAATTCTAAAGTACCGGTAATGATTAAAATTTTCAAGTTAAATTTTGCAGAAAAAAAGAACAAAAAACGTCTTTTAACTAATGACGTTCATATACAATGTTACAGAAGGTTTTACTTTCAGTAGATCTTGAGGTGGATAGAGAGGCAGAGATGCGGATAAACGTACAAGCCTAGACACATTTTGAAATGTAAAGGTAGGAAAAAAAATCACTGTGGGAAAAGCAAATAGAAGCAGATGAAGTCAACGTTAAAGAGACTGGAAAGAGACAGAGACGTAGATAAAGAAAGAAGAGAAGGAAGAAGAAGAAGTAAAGAGAAAGAGAGATAGAGAGTGAGTGAGTGAGAAAGAGAAATAGAGAGAGAGAGAGAGAGAGAGAGAGAGAGAGAGAGAGAGAGAGAGAGAGAGAGAGAGAGAGAGAGAGAGAGAGAGAGAGAGAGTGGGAGAAAAGCAGAAAAGAGCGAATGGATCGATTTTTTTTTTGTCTTGTGTTTTCTTGTCCGTGGTATCCGAGTTCTATTTATGTTCTTTTTTTTTAATTTCAAAGACACAGACGAGTCTCCAAAGCTGTTGTTTGCTTTCCTGTTTGGAATTGTGAAGGAAAATTTGCTATACTAAATATTGGATCCTAAGGCTTTGTCAACATATTCAGAAGAACACGCCTTAGTAATTATGGAGTTCAAAGAATCGATTGTGAAGCGATATAGGAATTAAGGGAAAAAAATAATGTGTAAAACTGACACTTACCGTCCTGCTCCTTTGCTTTGGTGTCGAGAGCATTGAGCAGACACAGAGCAGCGTCCATCTTGTTGGCTTCGTACGCAAGAGGCTCTGTCAAGATTTAACATATCGAAATTGATACAATCATTTAAAGTCCTAAGATCGTTTTTTATGCATTGTTTTTTCAATGCTTTTCTTTGTATTGAATTTATATATATATATATATATATATATATATATATATATATATATATATGTATATATATATCAAGCTTTTAATAGAAGTTTTTTTTACACCAGGAAGAAGGGCTGCGATTGTTTTTACTTATAATAATTTTAACATTAGCAGCTATCATTATAATAAACGTACTCTTTTTTCTTCCACACTCTAAACCAGAATTCTAACTTTGTCAAGTATCACAAGTAAAAGGTAGAATTTAAAATCTACAGTGCAATTTACTGCTTCACATTTAAAAGCAAATTGGTAAGAGCAAATTTTATTTAGTAACGCAGCTTTTTTCACACCATTTCATTGAACACCAAAACATAGAGAGAGAATCCTGTAAAGAATTTTCATCTTTTATACCCAGTTATTGTGGTCTTCCCCAAATATGCAAAAACTTACCATCACACAGTGACGAGACTGCCACCACTCCACTAAAATCGGCAGCAGCGTCATCAATTGCTTTTTGGACATCGCTGGCTTCCACTAGCGTATAAGTTAAAGATATTGAAGAACACAGACTCAATAATTGATTTAAAACCATTGTTATTATCATAAATTTTTGTTTTGGAGTTAGCAATTGTTACAGTGTTGTGAGTAACTTGTTCTTATAATTTGACATTTAATATACCATGTCCATTCATATTTAGTTTTTTTATTTGCTTAGTCTGAGAAATAATTATCTATCTGTAAACACTTTTATCTCTCTAATATATTTCTATCTATTTACCTATCTAACTATCCGTCTAATTATCTATCGATATATATATACGCACACGCACATGTTTAGAATATCAGTAAATAATGTCTTTGTTACTTTTAAAATGGTGAGTATGATGATTCAATTGTGAAAGGGATCTACAAAGTCAACTTGGATTTTGGAGAGTATTTTGTCATTTAAAGTAACGATTGTCTCGGTAAAATTTTGCTAATACCATACAAAATTTACTAATATAAAGTTTCAAGATATTATATGTATGTATATAAAAATACATCAATTCATCAAAGGTTTATTTTTAATTGTGTCATAGTAGTAGCTCTATTATACCTTTTCCACCTTGGGCGTCCACAATTTCATCTGCTGCTTGCTGGATTAACACAACTGCTGCTCCAATCGCGTCCAATTTCATGCCTAAGGTGAAACAAGTATTTTTGGTAAAGTTGTTTGTCTTCAATTTTAATGATGTGATATTAGATTAGATAGATTATATAGCCTGATTGAATTGCTATAAGTACTGATAAAAATGATCAAATATTAAATATGGAGATGATTGCATTAACCAAGGGCATGAAATAGTTTGAATTAAAAAGCATATTGAGTTTTAACTGATCCTGGATTGTTTTTGGACTTCTGAGAGTGCGAGTTAGAACAGAGAAGTGTGAGACCTGAGCAACTGATATCTCAGGTCGGAGTAAATCAAATTGCATCGATTATTTGCTTAAGAGAACATTTCACAGCGTTAGGCCTACAAGAACATAAATCGTTGCTGAAAGTTATTTGTTCTATATCCTTTCAGCTTTTAAGGTAAAAAGACAATCAAAAAGTAAATAACTCTTAAACATGCAGCTTTCATATTAGAATCCAGTTTTGAAAAAAAAGCGAATGATATAGACCACCCTTTAAAACCACTTCTCTTGGAACTGCAGTTAAAGTTTTACAGGTTAAAGAACTTAATACAGAGCACTGTCGTGAAATTTTAGTTTTCTATTCAGCAGAACTTATAAATACCAACAACTTCTTTAACCCCACCCCAACCCCAAATAAACAGCAAAAGATACAATAACATAAAAAACAAGAAGAAAAGAAAATTGGTTTTCATCTGTCGCCAAACAATTTCTAAGGAGTCTTTAGCGGCATCCGAGTGATGTTCCTCGATTGGTCGAAATACTATCAAGGAGAACCCCAAGAACGCGACTTATCACAGACCTTCCTTGGCGCTGCTTAACAGAGTCTGCACTAGCGCACTGAGCTCTGCTACGGTCGGTGTTTCCCCATCATCACCATCACCAACAGCAGCAGCAGCAGCAGCAGCTTCGGCATCGCGACGCGACACGACGCTGCGCCGACCCCAGCCTCTGATGCCACCACCCCGATGTCCTCCGATGCCAGTGCCACCACCCGGATATCTTCCGGAGCCAGAGCCTCTAAACTGTGGTGACAACAAGAGGTTATGAGATGGTTTTGTTGATCTAATCTATACTGTAGACTCGATTTAATTGTTTTAAACAAAATCTCAAATATCAAAGGAAAAGAGTACTTTGGATCCTTGTAAAACTGCTATAGAATCGATGCAAAAATGGGAACATCTAAAACAAATCATTTTAAAACGTTGGATAAGGAATAATAGTAATTAATTGATAAATTATTTCTTAGGACACACAGTTCACTTCTTATATATTATTTGCTGCTTCTATCATTTTGATTTATTACTAAGATAATATTTTAATCCGTCAAGGAGTTAATTAATATCTTATAAAAAGATAAATACATTGCTAGTTAGGAACCAATTTTAGACGAAGAACGAAAAAAAAAAATCATTGGTGGTTAAGGAATCATAAAATCTTAAAGCTTACGTAACCGTGAGCCAATCCACCCATTAGGGCCATCGCAATTGCCAAGAGTACCAGTTTCATGGTTTTCCTCTCTGAAGCGGAGTTTGCTGTAGATCAGGTATACTTTGGTCTTCCGAACGTATTTCTTGATCAAAGATAGCGCTACTCTGCTGAAGTTTCATTGCGCTTTTTATACTGTAAAACTGTCAAAATTGGCAGGTAGGAGCCTTGTGGAAATGACACTTAGAGAGGACTAAGGTGAAGATAAAAATTAGTAGACATGAATTCTAAGTGCGATGCAATTTAAAACCAATTTGTCCAAAACATCGTAATGTCCCTTTTGTGCATTTATGCACATGTAAGCAAAATCTACGAGGGCTCTTTCAGAAATAACCGAAAAATGCCCATTGCTCAGCAACCAGTGGAGCTTTTTTAATTCTGTAAACGACATGATATTCCTTATTTCCTTACGCATAGTCCCAGAAATTGTGAAGTGCATCATTTTGCACAATGAATGTCACAATGATTTTAAAGATGGCGGCCCACCTTGAAACTTGGTCAAAGGAGGAAATCAGAGCTGTCATACGTTTTTTGAACGCCAAAAGTCTGAATCCTACCGAAATTCATAAAGAACTTCAGAGTGTATATGGTGAGCATGTTATAAGCCGTGCACAAGTCTATCACTGGTGTAATTTGTTTGAAGCCGGCCATTCCGACTTGACAGACAAGGAAGGGAGAGGGCGTTCGATAACTGCGACGTCAGAAGACAATGTGAAGCGAGTTGATGAGCTTATTCGTCAAGACAGGAGGTTGAAACTTCATGAAATCGCAAGCAGTCTTGAAATTTCGGAAACTTCTGCCCAAAGAATTGTATTTGATGAACTTGGCTACAGAAAAGTCAGCGCAAGATGGGTTCCTAAGCAATTGACGGACAATCATAAAGAACAAAGATTGGACATCTGCAGGGAACTTTTGAGAAGAAGCAAGAGCTCACGCAGGGTTCACGGGCATACTGCCAACGCCGGCGGAGACTTTCTAGGGTACGATGTGACTTTTCTTGACAGCATAGTCACCGGTGATGAGACTTGGTTGCACCATTGCACCCCAGAAACAAAGCAAGACTCGATGACATGGAAACATCCATCCTCACCTGTCGCGAAGAAATTCAAAGTCATGCGGTCAGCAAAGAAAATAATGGGAACTGTTTTCTGGGACAGTCGTGGTGTTCTTCTGTTCGAAACCTTACAACCTGGAGAAACAATCAATGCTGCAAGGTACTGCCAAACTCTTGACAAGCTTAGGGAGGCCATTCGCAGAAAGCGCCCAGGGCAGTTGACCAACGGGATCATTTTGCAACACGACAACGCTACACCCCACACAGCACGAGTGACGCAAGGTTGGCTAGAGAAATATGGATGGGAGATTTTGCCACACCCACCACACAGTCCAGACCTCGCACCATCTGATTATCACCTCTTTGGGCCACTGAAACGTGAGCTGGCAGGAAAGCGCTTTGATGACGATGAAGAGCTTGTTGACCATGTGCGGAAATGGCTACAAAACCTTGACGGAAGTTTCTTCCGAGAGGGTATCTATTCCATGGTGCGGCGTTGGCAGAAGTGTGTTGACAGACTTGGCTGTTACGTAGAGAAATGAAGGACGAGTCAAGGTATGAACACGTGCAAGAATTTTGTTGATAGCATAAAAAACGCGGATTTTACAGGCATTTTTCGGTTAATTATGAAAGAGCCCTCGTATTTCATGAAATATGTCGTTATGACAAATTTGGAGATTATGTATTTTCAAAAAACAATGAGCTTGATTCAGTGAATGAGGGTTGGTGACAGATTTTTAAATACATGTAGTTAATACTACCAATATGGATGTGATGCTGATAGCCTACCTAATCCGAAAACTAAATCAACCGCCTTTGATGATAGATTTTAGGTACCCCATTTATGCAAGTCCGTTAGATCAACACAAACGTGCATGGTTTTAAAAAGACAAAAAGTTTAAGGCCATGGAATGACCTTCCATTAAAAGCGTTTGTATGAAAACGTCCGATAATTGTGACATGTCTTACTGACAAGCGATATAAACACCATCATCTGCAGAAATTTTTTTCATCTTGACAGTTGTTATCATTGTTAGAATAACTGTCCAACAGTATTTGGAGAACTGATGTCACCTAGACGCAAATCTCAAATACTGTTTAATGTGAGCTGATGTTACATTTTGTCCCGTAATGAACGCATAGACACAAAGATCTTCTGTACACAACAGGTCAAAAACCTCTTAATGGATTGAATTGAGTGAGCATATTTTAAGCTAAACCGTTCATCAATTTATCTTTCTTTGCTTTGCGTCCTAAGAATATTTGCTTGGTCAAATCAGGAAATGATTAGATATTTGTTCATTAGGTGGAAACTGTATACTGCTGTACGTGTTATCTTTATTTCACCCGTGAGTGTGAGTAAAAATAAAAAAAGGGGGGAGGGGTGCATAACAATGATACCTACGTGAAGCATGGACGATCTAGTTGGTGTAGGTCCCAAAGATACCTACTTGGTGCAGTAGGAATCTTGTGAGGGACGGGGCATTATCTCAGCATTAGGCACGGGTTAGACAAAATATTTTTTTTTGTTTTAATAAAAAGTGGGTCTAATTGCCTGAGAAGCGAGATGAGCGTGATATCACTGTCTTGAGACACTAGTTCGGCTCGTCTGTGTCTTAAAGACAAGTGTGACATTATACTTATGATCTATCATCCTGAAAACTTTTGCTCATTTTATTTTCATCATTGAAGACCCTGTAAAATTTAATTAATTTTTTTAAAATCAAGACGAGATGTTGTTATTTACTGTGTTCATTGATAGCTTTCATAACTTAGAAAAGTTCACAGATATGCAATGAGTCTTTTATTAACCTGTCAAAAGACAGCTTAGAGATTTTAGATTCGTGAAAGAATTACACAAAACTTATAAATCAGTTGGTCTCTTATAGAATCCAAGACTTACATTTATGACATTACAAGATACGGAAGTCTCCCTATAAACTTGAGAGTTATTGGAAACCATCATATTAGATTGAAAGAGAGAGAGAGAGAGAGAGAGAGAGAGAGAGAGAGAGAGAGAGAGAGAGAGAGAGAGAGAGAGAGAGAGAGAGAGAGAGAGAGAGAGAGAGAGAGAGAGAGAGAAAAGGGTTGGGGAGATGGGTAATGAAAAGGTTGCGCAAATTTGAAACAAAAGAAAGGACTGTGTGAAAGAGGCAAAAGAGACTGAGTAATAAAAATAGAAAATTAGAAGAGATTGAAAAGTAAAAAAAAAAGAAAGATAATAAAAATAGCCATTTTCATAAAACTTCCTGTTTCTATAGTTTACAAAAAAATGCTAATTTTAAAGAGTTTCAATAACATTCTGTAGCCACGTATGTCTTTGGTAACCATTGAGTTTATTACTTACCTGAGAGGTGAAATTGAAAGAAATAATAGAAATAAATAACTAATTTTCAAGCTACATCGCCCTCAGAAGTATAACATTTCAGGCAGGAAAGTGTTACTTCCTTTTTATGCTTGATGTCACATCGCCGCTAACGGTTTTTTTTCCGTCACATAGGCGTTATAGACCCTGCAGCGTACATTTTGTATTAACCATGTGACACATAACCTTTCAATTGCTCACTGAAACGTTTTTCGTTCAGTTTCAAGTGTCACAATGCACTCAAAAATCATAAACTCCTGTAGATTTTGATATGTCCACTCTAAAAAAGAAATGAAAACATGCTGTTCCCACTCAATAATCATAGATGTACATAACAAAGTCACACTTCATTTGACATGTATCTTTTGGACAATCTACGAACAAAGTAAATCAGTGGTGCCGGGTGGGAGGCGTTAGATCGCTTAACTTTGACTCAACATTGATAGAGCTGAGATCAGCAAAATAAGTTACAAAATGTATTACAAAAACCATTTGATTAATTTTTTCGGTTTATCCGACACATTTCAAATTTTATTCTTGTCTCATTGAACAGTACTTTTCTGTTTTTAAGGTGACAAAAAAAAAAGGAATGTTTTTCCTTTTGCTTAAAATCTCGAGCGAGTGAGAACCTGTTGCTCCCATTCTTTCCCTTAAACGTATAGATCCTTTTGTCAACTTTTGATAAAGCACAAAAGGTATTTTGTACTACTTACTTCAGTGGTAGCTAGTTGCACAAATTTAAATGTTTTTGTCTACTGGTTTTATCCCCATGAGAGATTGATGTGAGATTTGAGATTGATTTTATAAAAAAAAATACTATACAACAGTTAATTTTTCCTAAATAAAATTTAGTCATAAAAGGCATTAGTTAAGTCTTTTTAAAAGGAAACAAATTGCGATGTTTCTTTATTTCTGCATTTTTTTAAATCGCACAATCGACAGTTTCTTTTCAAGTTGCTTGGTGCATTGTACTATACAAAACCTTCATATTCCGCATACAAAACCTCACATGAAAGCTGTTTCATTCGTTAGAAAATAGAAAAAAGTATAAGGCAGCCAGATTTGACGAAGAACGTGTATGATTTGATAGCGTCTGCTGTGCGAGCTGTATAAAACATTATTATTGTGACAATAGTTTAATAGACTAGGTCACCAGTTTTGCACACAATGGTAGAAATCATGAACGTTGGCGATGATCATGAAGAAGAGAATCGCTTCAAATCATCAATAATTTTTAAGGAAAGATCTCATAGATTTTATCCAAATTTTTATTGTTTGCAAAGAGCATCCGAATTAGACAGATGTCTCACTGTTAATTATACTTGATTTTATTCCTGGATCAGAATTAAAAATCTGGGGATAAGATATGCAATTTATATATAGCCGTACAATCTAAAGACCAAATATTCGTTTCAAAACCATGTTTAATATCTAATTTAATTCGGTATAAATTTAATCTTCTTGTCTTAATTTTTTTCTGGCTATAGTTGTCATAAAAGGCGACCTTTTCCCTGGTTACAGCAATAATTTTGTAATTTTACGCTTGATGTAAAATCATTTCCTACATGAAGCTTTCTGATCATTTATGTATTTAATAATAATAACAATAATGAAGTTATTTCCTAGCGCCTCTTCCTACTTGTAGGCTCGAAGCTCTTTACAATAGTCTATTTACAAACGTTTAACATAGTGACACTAGTCTATAGTCTAAAACATAGTCCATTAACAATTCAAACAAACAGAAGAGGAAAAAATAAATAAGTTACATGTACAAAGAAAATAAGAAAAGACATTGACAATAAGACAAATTTCTCAGACTAATTAAGGTCTTCATGTGCAGTAAACAAATGGGTTTTCAATAGGGTCTTAAACTGACTTATAGAACTCGCCTCCCTGATGGAAAGGGGAAGGGCATTCCAGACAACTGGTGCACATTGTACAAATGCTCTATGGCCGTCTTTTCTTGATGGTTTGCATGGAACTGACAGCAAAGCTTTGTTACCTGATCGTAAGCTACGAGTGGGGACGTACATACCGACAAGATCTACAAGATAATTAGGGGCATAGCCGTGAACACATTTGAAGCATAAGACAGCGATCTTATATTTTATCCTAGTTTGTACAGGAAGCCAGTGTAAATGCCTAAGCATGGGTGTTAAGTGATCTCTTTTACGTTTTTTCAAAATGAGACGAGCAGCGTTGTTCTGAATCAATTGAAGCCTCTTTAGTGTGTCCATGGGTAAGCCATATAGTAAGGAATTACAGTAGTCTAGTCTTGATAGAATGAAAGAGGACACAAGAGTTTTCACAGCCCCTTCATTTAAAAAAGATCTAATCTGTTTAATTCTGTGGGGCCAAATGATTGATATAGGGGTCATTGACAACTTTGAATCAAAATAAACACCAAGATTTTTAGCTTTTGAAGAGAACAGTATCTGATCACTATCAATGTACATGTGGTCAACAACATATGGAGAAGCTTTTCTATCAATGCTACATGCTAGAAGCTCTGTTTTGTCTTCATTCATCTTAAGTTTGTTAACAATCATCCAATTTTTTACATGTGATATACAACTCTCAAATTTCTTTACTAAGGTAGTAAAGTTTTCTGGACGAGAAGAGGGGTATACTTGGGTGTCGTCAGCGTACATGTGATAACATAAATCAAAACTTTGAATTAGTGTGCCTAATGGTTTTGTATATATGGTGTAGAGGACAGGTCCTAATACAGATCCTTGGGGAACTCCATAGTTAAGGTCAAATACAGGAGAAGTTTGGTTGTTTATCATTATACACTGAGTACGCCCACTGACATAAGACGAAAACCACTTTAAGACAACCCCTGATAATCCAAACGTTTTAGACAATCTTTCTAACAAAATACTGTGATCAATTGTGTCAAATGCTGCGCTTAGGTCTAACAAAGCAAGAATAGATGTATGGCCTTTGTCTGCAGCACATATGAGGTCATTTTGAACTTTTAGAAGAGCAGTTTCTGTGTTGTGAAATTCTCTATATGCAGACTGAAAGTTATCTAAAAGGTTGTTCTTTGTCAAGTGTTTTTTCAATTGCAAAAGGACCACTTTTTCTAAAATCTTGGAAAGGAAAGGGAGATTTGACACAGGTCTAAAATTGCTCAGCTCTTCAGGGGATAAATTTGGCTTTTTTAACAGAGGTAAAACGACAGCATGTTTGAATGAGACCGGCACTATCACAGAAAGAAGAGACTGATTTATCATGGCAGTTATTGGCTCAATAAGGTGTTCAAGGTGGATAACTAACAATGGTGTGGGGATGGGATCTAAACAGCAAGATTTGGGTGGTGACGCCTTAATGATTTGATCTGGAATAAGCAGAATTTTGTGAAAATATTTTATTACTCGTGGTTTTTTATAATTCAATGCCCATAATTTAAGTCATTTTCAACGATTTTCTTTATTCTTCTTGCCATGATTAGATTTAAATCTTAATGTTATCTTTAATGGGTTCTTTACACACCGCGTCATCCTGAAAGTTCTTTTGCCCAAAGTAATTTTAGATAAAATTTAAATTTTCTTTGAAGAATCAAGACAATGCTTACAAATATCTTTGTTTTTATATTATTCTCTTAAAATACAAATGCAATGAACTGTACTTGGCTTTCCAAAAAATATGGACCAACAGATCAATTGTTTACACATCGAAGGCTTCTTTATAAATAGAGCGACAAGATTACAGGTAACTGTGAATTGTCTTCCACTAGTGGATTGTGCTTGAACTCATAGTTTCTTAGTTTTTTACTGCATAAATATTTTGTAAGCAATCAACAGGATACATATAGTTTAAAAACGTGTACTGTAATAGAAAAAAAATTCATTAATTTTTTTGAATAATATCACTAAGTGTAGGAAAATAATACCTTTTCAAAGTAGCTTAGAATGTATGCTTCCCGAAGCTTCCTATAATACATTTAGGCCAAGTCACGAAAGTCAACAAATTTTTTGCAGTAAGTGTAAGAGTGAGCTATATAATTTAACTATTTGGCAGAGTTAGGACAGTTAAATATTTTTGTTGCGTAGGTCTGTAGGTTGAATTATATCTGCGTTCTGAGTACAATTCTGTTCAAATGATGCCCAAAAGTACAAAGCAATAGATCACTGTAACTCGAACATGCAAGAGTTTGTTCACTTCGGTGACCCGGCCTGTATTAGAGATCCTCGATGCTTCCGAATTATTTTTTACAAATATATTCGGAGATTTATGATAACTAATACAGCTCAATGTGTATTGTTATTTATTTTAATTTGATGCATCCCATTGGAGTATAAATTTGAAGGATGCACTTATAAAATATTGAATAATAATATTCCATAATTACTCTTTGAGATATCAAATCAATCGTTATTTTCCTATTAGTGGTGACTGATCAAAGAAAAGCTAAGTTTTTTTTTATTCATTGTTTGGTTATTCTATGGATCCAATCGAAGTATATGAGGGAGCAATTAGTGACTCGATATATATATATATATATATATATATATATATATATATATATATAAACTAATTATTAATTAAAAAAAGAACATTTGGAGAAAATAGTTTTCACACATTCCTCTTAGTTCAAATTAGAAAAAAATGTAGAATAAAATGACTTTTCTCAGATTAGGTCACAAAAGTTTTACTCATTTTGTTCCTCATGATAATCAAACAAAAAAAATACCAAAGAGAACCTAAGACAGCATACACTTAGAATAATGGAAAACAAACCTAAATCGTGCGGGAGTTATGGACTGAGACACATAATATTCTTCATGCGTAATCAAAAACAACGTTTTTATATTTTATTAAGAGCAGGAAAAATAATATCGAAAGAAAGGTCGGAATCAATTTTGATAAGAGCAATTTCATTTCCAGAGAAGAGAAAGTTATACATAACTGTCATGCATTGTTTATTTGTTTGTTTGTTTGTTTGTTATGAACAGAATTTAGGATTGTCAACCGACTACTTTTGGAGCAAAACAAGGGTGCCTGACAGCTTCTTCAGACGAACGTTTGATTGTCCTTATGTCAGTTATATTCTGACCCGAATACGCGCTACTTCAGGCTTCACTGGGGATGTTACCTGAACATTTAATTACATTTAGTCTTTCCCATTGTTTATGGTATAAAACCAAGAAGAACAAAATAGGAGGAATAAAATTAAGTAGTGACTGCTAGTACGTGTTGTTTTAACAGACTGAATTGATTTCATTATCTTGCGATGAAACGATCACAAATATATATGTGTGTGTGTGTGTGTGTAATTAACAAGTTTTTATAATTTTTTTTTCTTCGGAATTTAGAAAGGTATTATTTGGTTGTGGCAATGCGATGATTTAAAAGTTGTTTGATACATAGCATTCGATTCAAAATTTTCTTGACTTGATAGATTTATCCGCTGTTTGTTTGATGTAATTCGTCCGCTAGGTCTGGCTTATCTATAGACATACGAGAATAAGACTGATTTTTAAACTCGGATTTTGTATGCGACGCACATTGTATTTCTGCCTTTTACTTAAGGAACTCCTATGCGTTGAGAGATCAGAGACAAATTCTGATTTCAGTTCGCAAAAACAAATCAAATCCAATTCATAAGCTTATTTACCAAGTTCTCATTTGTTTCAGCTTGAAAGATTTAAACCTAACATCTTTAAAACTGATGATGTGAATTGAGTTTGCCATGAAAAACAATGTTTAGAGACCCCATATGAAAAAACCAACACCTTATAATACAAAGTTTCGTCTAAATCAAAAAAAAATTATAGTTTGCTTACTTCTCTTATTCATATTGAATTTTACTAATTTCGCTGTCATTAAATGGGTAAATTAAAAAAAATCTATTTCTATGTCTGTCTATCGATTATCCTCAAAATCTTATAACATGTATCAAACTGTTTATCTTACAATCCACACACACACACATATACGTTCAAACGCTTACATACAATTGTATCATTTTTTTGCCTATGAGATTTTCACATTTCTATATCTCTGCCTATCTTTCTGAATACAATCATAACAATCTTTCATCTACTATCCTCATACCGAACATTTCAATCATTTCAAAATGAATCAGACATAGAGGTCAATCATAGGCTTTAGGGAGTGTGTCAACAATAACATAATATTTGAACTCGTGTTCAAGGGTGGGTTGGTCTCATTATTTTTCGAAAAACTAATGTTTCGCTACTATTTGGAACGAAATCTTTCTACTGCGCATTTGGGCAATTTTAGTGTAGTGATGAGTTGTGGTCTGACGAACTCACCTCGACTAACCCGATAGGGCTTGTTCTGATGTTCTAACAAAAAGGCTTGATAGTATATAGTGAAGAAAAAGATTATGCATATTGCAAACGCATTTAGAAGCACGAAAACATGTGATGTTAAAAAGCAAGCAATTTTAGCGATAGAAAAGTATTAGTAAACCATCATGGGAGGATCTGATGAGGAGCTAAGCGAAAAATGCTGTAACAAAACCAGCTTAGGGCAAAGGAAATCATTGAAAGGTCTTTTGTCTTGTTAATACACTAAATGACCATAATAAATACTTAATATCGCTTATTTTCTGATAAGCATATAATTGTGTTGTTTCAGGTCTTTTAACAATCCTACCATAAAATGCCAATATGTCAAATAGACAAAAAGTGTAATTGTATTTAAAACAAACACACTTCATATACGAACATATTTCAACAGCCTCCAGATAGTGCTAGAGTAACAATGTAAATCACAAGCTTCATGTCTCTCTCTTCTCTCTTTCTCTTAATCTATAGGAACTTAAGTAAATGCCGGTTTTCTGTGATATTCAAAGAGGCTGGGCTTGATCTCTTCTTTGCTCGATGCTAGAAAAGACTTGGGTGGTGGTTACTTGTATATACTTCCTAAGTATAATGATGGTCTCGTTGCTGATACATGTCTTAGAGGAAATGGTTACCAATCAAGCTACGTAAACTTTTGATGATTCTTTTTACTTGTACATGAATGATGTATATAATTCCTAACATTCTTTTAATATCTAAAGTACTGTTGTCAGATATCTTATCCCATTGTGTGAAGTAATACCTTCTTTTATTGCTGCTTAAGCATTTAACCTTATTACTGCAAACTGTCTTGGGCATATTTTGAGAATTTCGTTGTACGGTAATATCAAAGAATCGAGGCTAGGGTAATTGTAGGTTTAGAGGTTTGACTCTCTGAAACTAAGAAGAAAAATTAACCAGCATGGTTTCTTATTTTGCAAATAAGATTTCTCAGCGATTAAGTACGTTTTATTCTTAAAACATTATTTAAAAAAAAACAACTTTTGAGAGCTTTAGGTAAATAGGACTCGAGGTCTCGCCTGCTATCATTTACAAGAAAAAATATTTTTCTGAATAGCCATCTATATATTTCTGAATAGCCATCTATATATTTCCTATAAAAGATTTTTTTTACACCAGCAAGAAAGAATCTGCTTAAATAGGGTTCTCGATTTCTATAGAGAATGTTTGAGTTTTAGCTTGAAGAGAAGTTGTCCCTTAATCGGATTCACCTGTTTCACAAGGAAGATGAAACACGGAGAATGTCGGAGGGAGGTCAATATTTGCGTCAAAAGAGTTACACAGTCGGTCGGAATTACTCTCAAGATTCTGCCTTTATCTCCATTATTCAAGGAACTGTGAAACCAAAGACGCTGTTATCATATAAAGCAAGATCGGTAGCCGAGTACGTTGTAAAAACCCTCTATTTTACAGCTGAAAATAATGATGTCAAAATTGAAATTCAAAGAGGAGGGCTAATTGAAGGACAACTCTCCTTCTTTACTGACGGCCGTTGTGAATGTAAACTCGAGGGAAAAAGTTAGTAACTGCCAAATCTGCAAATAAACACCTAAACGAATATTATTTTCCAGTTGCATAGTCAAGTCTATTGCAGGTGTTTGGAAGCTTATCATAGCTTTGATTGCAGTTGTCTCTATGAAGCCACACACAGGTCAACATGAAAGGCTCTCGTCATATCCTCTAAATTAACTTAAGTTGCATGAGTAAAATTAGTTACCTTATATCTTGTTCTAATTATAGCACGCCTGGTTTTGGAAAACACGCACGTGCATGATTTTACACCATATCCTTTTGATCTGATTTAATATTCACTCAAATATGCTATGTTAGTTGTACAACCGATGTAAACATCAGTAATTTTGATATTATGTGGTGGCATTGTTTTATTGTCAAAATGGTATGGTTCAGTAATCCCAATAGTGTTGCATCCAACTAGGATTTGGTGAATATTTCCTATAAATACAAAAAGATACAAGAAGCCACCATCATTGTCAGAAGCTACAAGGAAAAAAAATAGCAATATCATTGCGTTGACTGCCACCAGAACCACAAACACCACAACTAACATTTAAAGCTTCAATAAGTCACAATAAACCACAATGTTTACGGAAAGAAGGCTCTCGCTCAAACTATTTTCTGAATTTTAATTTGGAAGGTAGACGTTTATCTTTGAGCAGCTTGCCTATGAGAGCCCGAAGAAAATTTTCCTTCTTTGCATTTTCAACGGAAGAATAAGTCGTTCCTTGTGATCAGCCCAGACCGTAAAATGAACTGATTTTTTCGTATTATCGTCTCCAAGAATAGGGAACGCTGACCCTGTAATGGGTACCACGAGGTCCTCTGCTTGCTCCAATATGTCCTTTCCAACCTGTTGAGTCGACAGAAACAAGAATGTGTTAGGTGTGATAGAAGAAACGTTTCGGAAAAAAATTAAACAAGAGTTGTTTATGCTGGTAAATGTAACAGCTAAATATTTTAAGTAATGTCATTTTTGTAATATGGCAAGGGACTGAGACTTTGGTAAGTCTTGTTGTTTTTGCTGTTGTTATTGCTGTTGTGGTTGTTGTTGTTTATTTTTTATTGTTGCTGTTGTTCATGGCCAACGTACAAACTGTGGAAACCTATTGATCAAAAGAGCAGTATGTCATATTTTAACACTTTTGTCTACGTCCTAACTGAAATAGGTTGTAATATTTTTGATAGAAAGATTTGTATCTAATAGAATTTTTTACGATTAATAAAAAGAAGAGTAACGTGACAAACAGAGGACGGTATAAAATAAACTTGAGGTAGAAATGGAGCAGGTAGGTACATTTTTGGGAGCTTTATAAATGGAGGATTTAAAGAAGTAGGAGTTTTGATTGTATTAGTTGATACACAAATAGAGAGAAGTAAATAAAGAGGGAAACAAATTTATGTAGAGGCAAAAATTGAGCATGGAGAAGACATCGGAGATGGCTTAGAAAGAAAAAAGTGAATCAGTAAAAGCAACGAAAGGTATTGACAGACTAGGGTAGACAGATGGAGAAGATATATTATAAGACAAACATCCTCCAGAAATTCTCGCTAGGTTCCAGGTCTAGACTTTACCTCTCTTTGAGCGAGTGGCCTCTCTTCTCTTACGTCGCTGCAACAGATAAAATGACAACTTTACTTTTAATTAAAAACTTCTTTGAAGATATTTTAACCCGTCAAACAGTTTATTAATATATTATTTGTCCTAAACAAGGCATGGATAGAAAAAAAGGTTGTAAAAAGATGAATACATTAGTACTTAGGAACGAATTTTTAGGAGAAAAAAATTGATTGAGGGCGTAGTTATTATAAACTCATAAAACTCACCGACATGTATGCCAATGCACCCGTTAGGGCCATCGCAATTGCCAAGAGTTCCAGTTTCATGGTTTTCCTCTCTGTAGCGGAGTTCGCTGTAGATCAGGTATACTTTGGTCTTCTCAACTTGCGCCTTCCGGATGTATTTCTTTGAGCAAAGATAGCTCTACTTTGCTCATATTGCATTGCGCTTTTTATACTGTAAAACTGTCAAAATCGGCAGGAAGGAGCCTCATGTAAAAGGCACCTTCAAAGAACAAAGGTGAAGAGAATAATCAGTGGACACTTACTGTAAGTGCGATGCAATTTTGGTGCTGCAGGGATGTTGTGAGGGACTTGGGAGAGCGGGGGGGGGGGGGGGGGAGGTGGGGGGGAACCGGTGATCGATACCTACTTGGTGCAGAGGGATCTTTTGAGGGACGAAATATATGTCTATATATATATATATATATATATATATATATATATATATATATATATATATATATAGAGAGAGAGAGAGAGAGAGAGTGAGAGAGTGAGAGAGAGAGAGAGTGTGTGAGGGGGGAGAGAGAAAAAAAAGCTCCAAATGATTATCTTCTCCCCATTAAGGCCTACTCGCCATGATTTGGTAATATACCGATTCGTGATTTATTTCCTTGTCAAAAACCATCTTGTCAACATCTGCTTATGTTACTTACGTCATTTGAGACCCTGTACAATTCAATTTTATCTTTTTTTTGTAATCAAGACAAAATACTGCTCTTCACTGTGCTAATTGGTAGTCTTCGTGAAATAGAAATGTTCATAGACATGCACTGAGTCATTTAATAGTCAACTAGTCTTTTATCAAATTCAAAACTCACATGTATAAAATTCTATGGAAATATTTAATTTTCAAAATAAAGTTGAGAATCACAGGAAATGACTATTATAGATTGAAAGAGAGAGAGAGAGAGAGAGAGAGAGAGAGAGAGAGAGAGAGGCACAGAGAGATATAACGAGAGAGACAGGGGGAGAAAGGAAGAGAGGGAAGAGATAGAGAGAGAGTGATATTGAATAGAGAGTGAAAATTTTAAGAAAAAAAAAGAAGTAAGTGAAAGGAGACAGGCGCAGAGAGATTGAGAGACAAAGATAGAAAATAAGAAGATATTGAAAAATAAAAAGCAAAAGTTAATAAAACGTAACCATATTTATAAAACTTCCTGTTTCCACAGTTTAGAAAAACGATATTTATCATCTTGGGTAATGTCCTTTTTTTCAGAGTATAAATTATAATTTATTCCACTAGTCACGTACATGCACCGCCCACCATTGAGTTTATCACGCACCTAAGAAGTGAAATTGAGCTAGAAAAATCAATTCTCGGACTACATCTGCCCAGTATTGTCTCGCACCATAAATCCAAAACCGGATCAACCATAAAAATATGTCACAGCAGGTTTGGGGAGGAATACAATTGAGGTAGCATGAAGTCTCTATGAACTGGTAAAGTTTTACCAGGCAGGAAAGTGTAACTTCCTTTTTAAGCCATTTGTCAACGCTTGATGTCACTAATGTTTTTTTAATTACTTAGGCGATAGATCCTGCAGTATTCATTTTTATGATACATTAAAGAAACAAAACACGATGTTTAATTACTTAAAGCTGTTACATCCCTTAAAGCTGTAACATTTCTATGACTTTGCGGTCTGTAAAACCTCAATATTTTGCATCTAGTTCTTACCACAAAGCTGTCTCATAGCTTCAAAAATGGAGAAAAGTAAGACGTAGCTAGAATTGGCGAAGAAAGTCTTTGATTTGACAGTTTCTACTGTTGAGCTGTCTAACCACATCATCCTGACAGGATGGTATCAGATTGGTCACCAATATCGGAGATTATGGAAGAGCTTTTAAAATCATCTTTCGGTAATGGACGTAAATTATAAACATAAAGAAGTGAATCGTTTAAAATCATCACTAATTTTGAACGAAACTTATATAATATCTCAAAGATTTCATTCACATATCGCTTGCAAAAGCGCAGCCGAGTGTTGGGCAAAATGATGACTTACTGGTTATGACACTTGATTTTATTCCTGCTTAAAAAGATCTGGGTATAAGAAATGCAATATAGATTGGCGTCCAATCTGAAGACTGCTTGTAAATCAGTGTTTAATGCCTCGGGACTAATTAATTTGTTATAGAATAAGTCTATCGAATCTTGTTTGCTTTTTTTTTTTTTGGCGTCCAATCTGAAGACTGCTTGTAAATCAGTGTTTAATGGCTCGTGACTAATGAATTTGTTATAGAATAAGTCTATCGAATCGTGTTTGCTTTTCTTTTTGGATTTAGTTCTCGTTAAAGGGCGACCTATTCTCTGACTAACGCAATAATTTTATAATTTTTCTCCAGATGTAAAAGCCCATTCTACTTGAGACAGCATTTTGTAAAAATATTCTAATGCTCGTGGTTTTTATAATTAACTGCCCGTATTTTAAGTCGCATTTCGCACGATTTTCTTTTTTCTTCATTCAATAATTAGATTTAAGGTAATCTATAATTGGCTTCTTTACTCACTACTTTATCCCAAAATAATTTTGCCTTAATATCATCTTTGTTTTTCCCTAAATAGGGTATTATTCTCTTTAAATACAAATGCAATGAAGTGTACTAGGTTTTCCAAAAATATGAATCAACAGATCAACGTTTATACATCGAAGGCACCTTTTAAAAATAGTGCGAGAAGGTTATAGGCAACTCTGAATTGTGTCTTTAAGAGGAGGGTCCATGTATTGACAGAATTTGAACCTTATTACTGCAAGCTGTCTTTGAGCCTATTTTTCATAATTGCTTTCTATGGACAAATCAATGAATCGAAGCTAAGGTGAACGATTGTTTTGGAGGTTCGGCTTTCTGAACTAAGTACGTCTTATTCTTAAAACATTATTTAAAAAGAAAAAAAAACATTTGAAAGCTATAACTAAATAGTATGTCCTGATCTCCTAATTAGAGGAAAATTGGTTGTCAAGGTCTAACCTGCTTTGATTTAAAAAAGAAATTTATTTTTTTAAAAGCCATCTATAGAGGGGGCAATGGATAATTACCTGATAATCGCATTTCCAATAAAAAGAATGGCAAACATTGACACTGAGAGATTTTTTTAAAACTAATTATGATGCATCAATTCAAATATTGTATTAATGTGCAGGAAATTCCCGAATATTTTTTCAATACCATGGGCAATTTTTTACCCCAGCAGAAAAGAATTTGTTCCATTAGTGTTCTCAATTTTTCTATAGCAGAATATTGGAGCTTTAACAAGAAAAAAAGCTGACCTCTATTCGTATTCGCCTGTTTCACAAAGAAGATCACTACGGAGCATGTTGGAGGAAGGTCAATATTCGCGTCAAAAGAGTTATATAGTTGTTAGGAGTTACTCTCAAGATACTGTTGATAGTGTGTGCCTCTTTCTCCTTCATGAAAAAAAATGTAGAACCAAAGAAGCTTTCATCGTACAGAGCAAGATTGGTAGCCGAGTACGTTGTGAAAACCCTAGATTCTCCAGCTAAAACAATGAAGTTAAAGTTCTAATTCATTGCTGATGGCCGATGTGAAGGTGCTCCGAGGCAAACTATTTGCTGCCAAATTTGCAGTTAAGCACATTATACGTAATATTGCTTGAGTGGTTTCAGTTTGGCAAATGTTTTTCTGGTCTTCTTTCAATCTCCTTCAAACTGCCTTCAACACGAAGCCGATACTTACAGGTCAACATGGAAGTTCCAAGTCGCATCCTCTGAGACTAAATTCACGTAAATAACAATAGTAAAATAGGTTAGCTTATATCTTATTCTAATTCTAGCATCTTTGGGGTACACGCCGAATGCAAGCTAAGGAGAGAGAAAAACAAAGCATGTTTGAAATTATTTTTTTTACCCTCCATTGTAATTCTGCTCCACGTTTTTCGGTTCGAGCTATAATTATTTTAATGATTAAAACTGTGACGCAACACCCAAACTTTTAAATGTTAATTGCAGGGACTGTTTTTTTAATTTTATCTGTAAGGCCTATCTTACAAAAGTCTCAAAGTCATTACTTTGCATAATTGTGACAGGCACTAGACGTAGACTGTTAGCTGATTAATCACCTTACCAGAAAGATCTTCTGTTCTCAATGACCTCCCATGTCTTATATAATTTCTCTTATCTTAAGTTTCTCCCCTCGACTACTTCATTATCATTTACTCCTTCAGCTTTCATTTAGGATAGAGATAGCGAAATGTTTCAATAAATTTTCCTTTAAACATCAACTTCATCGAGATATTTGCAATTTTCTAGAAGTTTCATTGAAATAAAAAAATAACAAAACAAATACTTTTAGCTTATTTGATATTAAGTTAAATATGGATGTTAGTTGTATAACCGAAAGAGACATCATTGATTATGATAATAATGGTGACATTTTTTTCGTTGGGAAACATTGTTAAAACTTTATGGTTAAGTAATTTCAAGAGGGGTGCATCCAACAAAGATGTTATGAATATTTCCTACATACACACACAAAAAAATAAGAAGCCACCATACTTGTCAGCAGCTACAATAAACAATATCAATATCACTGAGGTGACTACCACCAGGACTACCAACACCACAACTATCATTTAGAGTTTCAACAAAAGTCACAACCAAAATAAATCACTATATTTACAACGGTCTTGCTCAAAATATATCACTTTTTAATTTCTGAAGGTGGTAAACGTCTATCTACGAGCAACTTATCCTTGAGAGCCCAAAGAAAAGTTTCCTTTTCTGCATTTTCAAAGGAAGAATAAGTCGTTTCTATAGATCTGTCCAGACAGTGAAATGTACCGTTTCTTTGATTTATCGTCCCCAAGAATAGGAAACTCTTGCTCCGACAGAATAACCACCACCAAATCCTCTGTTTACTCCAACACTTCCTGTCCATTTACCTGTCGAGTCGATGGAAACAAGAACGTGCTAAGTTTGATACAAAATATGATTCGAATTGAAAAACAAACAAAAGAAGTAATGTTTATGGTGGTATATGTGGTGGCCAAAATATTTCAAATATTCTCATATGGCTAGTGTTTGAGATTAAAATTTGTATTGTTGTTGTTGTTGTTGTTGTTGTTGTTGCTTATGTTGCTGTTGTTGTAGCTATCGTTATTGTTGTTTTTGACGTGTTGGTCTTGCTGTTGCTTCGTCAAAATGAGATAAAGAAGAAAAGTTGTAAATATGGAAGATCAAAAAAAAAACAAAAAAACAATTAGGCTTTTACAATCATAGGGGTTGAAAGCATGGCAAACGTCCAAAAACGTGGAAATCTATTGGTCAAAAAGCCAGTATGTCATAGTTTCACTTTTTCTACGTTTGAGATGAAAGAGATTGTAATATTTTTTTATAGAGTTTGTTGCTAATTCAAGCGAAGACGTTCCAGGTCTAGACTTTACCTCTCTTTGAGCGAGTGACCTCTCTTCTCTTACGTCGCTGCAACAGATAAAATGACAATATTACTTTTAATTAAAAACTTCTTTGAAGAAAAATATATTTCAAGGAGCGAGACATCACTTCTCTAGATCGATAGCAGCATTTAACTAGATAAAAAGTACCGTGTGTAAAATATTTTAAATAAAAAGGTGGCTGTGAACCTTCCATTAAGCTTTGAAAACGGATACTGTAGTAATATCATATCAGCTAAGAACAGCAAACGATTCAGGGTTACTTTTTGGTTTACCTGGATTCCGATAGACTATGCTTACTAGTTCCAAAAGCTGAAAAAGAATAATTTCAATTCTTAAATATTTCGAGCGAATGTGTAATATCTATAGAGAAACGACAACCAGCAGAGGCAGTTCCCTACTATCTGAGACAGGCCCACCAAGAATAACATCGTGCACTCTTACTCCGTTCCAGCTGTGTGAGACATCGAAGCCATAACTGTATCTACCAAGTGGATCTCTGTTTACTTTGCCTGAAGGAAAGTATTTCATACTCCGACAATGTTTTTATTTTGTCTAGGAAAAATTTGCGAAAATATGGGATAATGCTTGAGAACCGTCGATCTTTGAAAGATTTCAGATTGTGACTTTATGTTTCTAATATCAATAAGTCTTCTGATCAACGGAACGCACTAGTTGATTCATGCGGGATAAAAATTTGGGGCATAAATAGAGAAACAAGCTGAAAACCGTGTTTTTCAAACAAAACCCTGGTGGGAATTTGACGAGGCTGTAGAGGTGTGTGTATTTAAAGAGGCTTACAAATGGTCTTGGTATCTCTCCTTTTATATGATCCAGATATACTATGCCTCCACGTATCCATCTTTACCTAGAATCTAGATGCCTCGATGATTCTGATTCTAAACGCAAATTTAGATATAGAACTTAATTCCCTTTTGGAATAAAAGAAATAGACTTGATATGCTATTCTTTCCCAATCTATTTTTAGACCTTTTTGAACGCTTATTTCTGCTCTATCTTGAATTTAAACAGATACTTAGAAGTGTCCCTATAAGCAAAGTGTTGCAAAGTCGTATTTACTCACAAGGGAAACTGCTTAATAGTTAGTAAAGTAAGACATCGAAATGTATTTAATGCTGGTTATTTTCAGAAGCTTTGAATAGTTAGTTCTAAAAGTCAGTTAGCGAGCATTTCCATTGAAAGACTGTTGTAAATGACGACACCATCTTCTTTTTTTAAAAAAACCTTATCATGATCATTAACGCAAACGTTTCTAATGTTCAGAGAAAACATTATAAGGCACTATATTATGTTTCCTAATACTTCTTTAGTACCATAAAACTTTTTTTATACCATCATGAAAAAAAAATTAGTGTTGTCGATTAATATAGTAGATGATAACGTTAGAATTCTTGCAAAATTCAGGTCAAAAGAGTTTTATAGTTGTTAAGAGTTACTTTCACGGTGCAATTTATAGTGTATGCCTGTATCTCCATCATTTAAAAGATTGCAAAACTAAAGATAATGTCATCGTACAGAGTAGGATCGGTAGTCGAATACGTTGTGAAAAACCCAGAACCACCAGCTGAAAATAATTAAGTCAAAATTGAAATCCAAGGAGGTTGGCAAATTGAAAGAGAGTTTTACTTCTTTACTGAGTGCCATTGTGACGGTGATCCCGAGGCAAAAATTTAATGGCTGTCAAATATGTAATTAAACACCTAAACGAATGTTATCTTTCGCTTCTATAGTACAGCCAATTTCACGTGTTTGGAAGCTAATCATAGCTTTGGCAGCAATTATCTTTGTAAATGCACACAACGTAGTCACAATTGCTTTGGGGATATCAACTTTACCCATTTTTTTTACAAGTCCTCTTGCATTCACCTTTAAACTGCATTTTACACGAACCGATGATTCGGAGGTCAACATGGAAGGTCCAAGTCACATTCTATAACCCTTAGTTCACGTAAGTAACATTGGTGTAATTGGTTAGCCTAAATCTCATTTTAATCCTACCATGCCGTGTTTGGGATGCATGCGCGAATGCAGGATAATGAAAGAGAAAAGAAAAACATGATTGAAATTATTTTTTAATACTCCACTGATATTTCTACTGCATGTTTTTTTTTTTGGTGGTGGTGGTGGTGGTTATAAGATATAAATGTTTTAGAGATGCAAACGATACGGCATCATTACGCTCTTCTAGAAGTTTCATTAAAAGTATTTAAAAAACAAATAATTTTAACTTATTTGATAATTATCTAAATATGGATGGTAGTTATATAACCGGAAGTGACAGCATTTCTTGTAATGATATAGTGATTTTTTATAGTTTCGTCTTAAAGGGCTTAGCATTGTCGAAACGGTAAGGTTCAGTAATCTCAAGAGATTTGCATCAAACAAAGATGTGGTGCATATTTCCTACGAACACAAAAAGATACAAGCCGCCATCATGTTTTTGCAGTTACAATAAACAACATCAATAAATTATCATTGCGGTGACTGCCGCCAGGACGACAAACACCACAAACACCATTTAGAGTTTAGACAAGTCACAATAAACCACAATGATTAGGGAAACAACGCTCTCGCTAAAACTATTTTCCGCATTTTAATTTGTAAAGAAGGTAAACGTTTGTCGGTAAGCAACTTGTCTTTGAGAGCCCGAATAATTTCAATTAAAAAAAAAAATTGAACAATTGTGCAGTGACTGTAGAGAAAAGAAATCCAGCAGAGGCAGTTCCCAACTAACTGATATTGCCTACCAATAATAACATTGTGCACACTTACCCAGCTATGCGAGAGATTAACTCCGTAGCTGTATCTGCCAAATGGATCTCTGTTTACGTTGCCTGAAGGTAAAAAAAGAAAACTTCATTGCGTGGAAATAGTGAGCAGAGATATAATGTGATAGCAAGAAGAGAAAGCTAGGCCTTTTTAACGGAATCCATCGAATGTTTATTCTGAAGACGGATATTCCAATGTTTTAATCTGCCATCTCTTAATATACCAATAAAGACTTCTAAAGAACTTCTATTTGTGGGTGTTAGCTAGATTTAAGTTAGAAATCATTTAAACGGCATTTAGAAAAACAAAACATAAAACAAGAAAGCAGAACAAAAAAATTTAATTTCGTATAGTAATAAGGTTGTAACATGCCATTTCTTAATATACAAATGACGAGTTTTAAAAAAATTCTAATTTTCGATGTGACCTCGACTTATGACAGGTATACTTTAACCGGAATTTGAAAAATCTTTCAAGAAAAAGCAAGACAATTTAATTGTTTTAGTCAAGTAACAAAAAGCGCATGAGTATATTTGTTGCAAGTTTAACACATACCGTTAACCTCCCATCTTTTGTTTACGTCCTTCTCTTCCGCTCCAAGGTTATACGTAAAGGCGATAATTCCAACTGCAGATAAAACAAGTGAAACTATTGACGTATAATTTAAACACCAAAAATATAACACGAAAAAGATAGTACCGGCGTTACATTAATCAGGCCCATTGTGACATACAAAAACAAAGTTTGACATTTTGTAAAGTCGTGAGAAAAAATGAAAATCAAGAGAGAGAAATCACTCAATACTCTTCTTGAAAATCTTTTAATATCACCAGATGTAAAAGTATGAAGATCCATTTGAGTGTGAGAAGCAAAGAATACAGTAGACACATAAAATGATAAGATCGCAATTTCAACCATTCTTTATTTCTCAGACCTTAGACTGTAAATAGCAATTTTGCTCGCTCACAAACAGTCAGTCCAATAATTAATACGTATGAAAATTCTGTTTTATACAAACACGTGAACAAAATGGAAAGGTAAATTGCAAAAACATAATTCAGAAACAAAATGACAGGGGCAAACTGAAACGTTCTAGCTTCATAATAATTAACTATGAAAAAGATCAAAAGAAAGAATAAAACAATGTCCATCCTCACAATGAAGGATTAAACATTGATAAAGTTTGAAGAATCA
>JAWDGP010002460.1:42500-77633 GCA_033675545.1 Elysia crispata | reverse complement strand
GCTGTCTTAATCACTCTGAAACTCAAACCCCACAATACTCAATTGAATGAGCTGGGTTGACAAGTATCTTGAATTCTTTTCAATATCCCACCATAACTTTCACACTCACTGCATTATATGTACTGCAGAAGTTATCTCAGAACACTAAATCTGGTATTTTGTAGAGCATTTGCTTTCAGAACTGTGGGGAATTTCTTTCCTTGGATGAGTTTTGGGTCTTTCTTCCTCTGCTATGCCTTGTCTGAAGGTGATCAATTGGTTAGGCAAAACGAAGCAAAAAAATTTTTTTTTTTTTAAAAAGCCATACCAATCAATCAAATCATTAGTCATTATAGAAACCAAATGAAAGATCACTCTGTCAATGATGTCACTGTATTCTTACTCATTTGATCTCCCCAGGCATGTAAAAAGAAACTTTGTGAAGAGAAGTATGTGTGGTTCATCATTGGTTGGTACTCGGACAATCGGTACAAGGTCAAGGACAATCGCCACATATGAACTGTGGAGCAGCTAGAGGAGGCCCTTGAGGGTGACTTTACCACAGTCTATCATCTAGAGTAGAAGCCAAGCATAACAGAAGTTGGTATGGTAAGTAGAGCGGAGAAGGTGGGATTTCATAAGATTGATTTAGGCTTTGTGTCGACTTCAGGTCTGTTAGATAATCTCTCTTTATGTTCATTTTTGAAGGTCCTTCTAGTCCCCTAAGTTTTCCAAGTATTTTAGAAACAGATTTAGGCATGCTAAGTGATAGAGGAGACCGCTCACATGACAAGTTGGCATGCTGTGCTGAAAGTTGAGGAAAAGTATTGAAACCGTTATACTACATTAGGATAAATATTTTTATTTGCATAGCAAAGACAATGGGGAATGAGTTAATCCATCTCATTTGAAAAGTGGGAGACAGAGGCTCTTTACTGTTATTTTGGAATATTATTCTTGCATGGTGGGTTTTGTCTCATGGAACAGGCTATTTATAAATTACTGTCAAAGCTGTGAGTCATTAAGACTTTCAGATTATCCTAAATCAAAATGATTTAGCTATATACCAGAACATTTCCTTCCTCCTCCTCTTCTCTTCCTCTCTATGTAAACCCAATCTATTCCACCCATACTTTTTTCCTTCAGACCGCCCAGCAGTTGACTGAGCGCCTGGACAGAATACTCAACAAGCCTGACATCAGTCTCATCACATCACAGAATACCCTGACGTCTCTGTGGCTTATGATGTTGTCTGAGTCATGGCCTTTGCCTTCCCCAATGCTGTTGTCAAGTATGTATGAAGAGGAAAAGGTATTTTAATTTTTACTTCAGAGAAAGCATCGCTTGTTTAAAAACAAATAGATCTATATTTATTTTTTATATAAGGACTTGAAGATTGTGTCGCCACTTTTATGATTATCAGTATTGCACTGACATCTCCAACATGAACATCATCAATGTCTTATTCCTCTTCCTTTTCTTTGTCAAAATAAAAAAATTTACATGAATTCTTTTAAATTTCTCCATAGTGTTACCAAAAAAAAGCCTTTCTCCAGGATTGACACTCAACTATATTGCTTTATAGAAACCTTGCTTTAGCATTATCTGCTCACAAAGTATTTGCCATACTTCAGCTAGCCAATATCTAAAATTTTGTATAAGTTGCAATAATTTTTTAAGCCAAGGTGGAAAAGCTATACAAGCCGTGATGTGCTTTACATAGACAAAATTAAAACATTATAGGATTCTTTACTTATCGGTTCATTATAACCATCTTTGTTTGTTAATGCTCAAAATACTTCAGAAGCTTTGTCTTGAAAGTATGTAATTGAAAACAATAACCTAAAGTGACTTGCACACAAAAGTAGATATGAAGATATATTTTACACACAAATGATACTCTAAAAAATTCAAATTTTTCAACTTCAGAATTTTTGTATTGAGGTTTCCAAAGATATAAACGAATGATGTTTTTAATTTATGACATTTGCACTCAAATCTCACTAAGATAATTTCTTGCAATGCTCGAATTAAAAAGGTTGTAAGTCATTAAAAGAAATAAAATTGAAATAGTCCATAACTATGCTCATCTAAACAACAAATCTGCTGCGGAGTGACTCTTTTACAAGCAGCCATGATTATATTGTATTAGACATTTCATAAGGTACTTGTAACTAGAGTTCATGGTTTATAACTGAAGAAATAGTGTAGCAGTTTCTGGGACAAAATTAGGAAAATGTACTAACAAAAGAAACTTTACATAATTTTTTACTCTTTGCTAAACTTTAAAGAAAAAAATGAAATTAGATAATGACACCTATTTATTTTTTCAACAAAACCAGATTGGAGGAAAGAGGGATGAAATTCAACTAAACCATATAGGAAAGAGGGATGATGCTTGAAGACTTTGAAGCAATAACAGATGCCATTTATTGTGAATTATTATGAATTCTACAAAATTGCTAGGAATATGCGAAATGTTGCTTTCACACCTGAAGGAGACCACATTACATGGACCCAGTTACCAGTAAGTCCACCTGTACTAGTTTCCCTTTTTTTGCAGAGGTTTGGTATTTGTATACTCGGTGCTAGTACGTGACTCAGCTTAATTAAATTTTCAGAAAAAAAAACATGTGGTCAAGATTTGAAAAGACATAGAAATATAATCTTTATTCAGGTTCAACACTTTGTCATGAGAAGAAATAGTAAAGAAAAATGGGAATAACAGGAAGTAAAAGGATGTCAAAGAGATAGAGGAAAGAAGATAAATATTTTTCATAAAGATTTGAAAATCTTGTCTGCCTTTAAATATTTTTCAACAATCTCTCTTTTTTTCTATACTATTTTATGAAAATATTTATGTGTCTATATATAGTATGTAGATCTTATACCTCTTGATATATTTGCATATTTTAATTTTTTAGACCTTGCATGATCTTTGACTTTGCATTTGAATAGATGATTGACTGTACTGGTACAATCAGTTTTGCTTATCAATTTAGAAAAACTTCCTAGTCTATTGCAATTTCAAACTCAAATGATCCATGCTGTGCTGATCACAATACCTTCTAACAGACAGACTCCATCAACACGATCTGTGTTCATAATCGCAGACTCTGTTATCAACTTTCATCTGTGATTGTTTCACTGGGTCCAAGTGTGGTGTTTGGCTACAGGGGTATCTTGCTCATCTTCCTGGCCTATGAGACCCAGGATGTGAGGCTTTAACAGGTCAATGTCTCCATATTTTATTTGACTGAGCATCGACAATGTTGTGGCGAGTAACCAAAAGCAATTTCATTCCTTTCAATTTTTATATACATTTACGATAAATTAGAAAGTAAAGGGCTTTCTTGGAATCAACAAGGTTTTTGGCTGTTTAGAAAATATAGAAAGCAGCAGTTGCGTAAATATCGGAAGCTAACTAAGCTGATACTTTTTAAATGGATTTTCATTGAGGGATTTTTTTTAAGAACTTTCAGTGACTCTCATTAATTATTTAAGACATTGTCTAGGAAGAGTCATTCAGTTCCAGCAATGGAGGAGAAAAATGCTCAGTCATATTTTTGTAGTTTCCTTTATTTAAAAACATAAGTAGGCATGAAATTCATACCAGATTGCCAATTTGTGTGGAATCAATTTCAAATTTTTACAGCACAAACATTTTCGAAGTATTGGCATTGTTATCAGATTTTCCTTGATATGCTTTTCCCGCATTATGAAGACATGTTGAGCTGTCTTGTAAATGAGATGGAAAAAAAATGGCCAGTTTACTTTTTTTTTTAAACATCACAATGTATATTTTTATGTTGCGGCTTGCTTTTTGTTTAAGATATGCTTAGTTTATATATTACTAGACTTGGCACAGTATACATATATTTTTTAACAAAAAACCTCAGGTATCAAGATTTAAAATCTTTCTTACAGAAAAATTATATTTGAAGAATTCAAAGATAGGACGAAGGAGGGAAGCCGGAAGAATTAAAAAAAAAGCCTTATTGAAATTTAATAAGCATTTTGAACTAGATATTTCACTTTAGGCTTCTCAAGAGAGTTATATAACTGAACACTTTAGTCATTTATTTCTTTAAAACTTCTGATTTTTGTCTAAACAATAGTTTATGAATATATTTAAAAAGCCAAAATAAATTTAGTATATTTCAGCATGCACAAGTCACATTTTAGCACTTTAGAATTTTTTTTATTGAACTGGTTTTGATAAGCCTGTATTTCAGAGAACTGTTATTTTTTTGTAAGCTCAAGTATTTTGTAAATAAGTATTTAACAGGGTTAAACATTAAATTAACATTAAATTAAATGAGAATTTTGCTTATTTGAAACATTACAGGTGCTGTATGTTATTAGTCCCCAATCTGGCCCATCTTCAACGATCAGGAAAACACGACTTTTGAGTTAGTCTCTCTGGCACAATAACTATGCTCACAGCTGCTGTGGGAAAAGTCTTGTAAGGCCTACTGTACAGTCACAGTTTGTTTCGTTTCATACAAAGTATTTCCAAAGTGGGCGTTGAGTTATTGTAGTTTAACCTCAAGATCTAGTACCATTACTAACATGATAAAAGATAAAGAGAAGGGAAATTAAGTACAATGGCAAGATAGACGCCTGTATCCACATCTAGTTCAACAGAAGTGAAAATTGTCTTTTGAACTCATCAATCAATCAATCAATCAATCAATCAGGTGCCATGCTCTTTAGCATAGGCAATCATGACTTTCCACACATCTCTATCCCTCATCGCTTTCAGTGCTTCTGTCACTTATCCTACTCACTCACTCTCTCTCTCTCTCTCTCTCTCTCTCTCTCCCCTTCCCTCCTTTCCCCTCCCCTTTCCTACTTCTCCTTCTGATGGGATTCTCAGTCCATGTGAAAGGACTTAATCTTAATGCTTTCAGCCAAGATTTAATCACTCAGCAAGCACATGCAATCTTTTAAATAAATCTAAAACACTAATACAGCATCATGTTTACAGGCTGTTGAAATGATGCAATTTCAGTGAAAATTACGTCCGTCACTTGATATTACCATAAACAAGTATTAGAATTGATTCCTTTACTTGAGTTTGTTCCTTTTATTAAAGATGTTGATGTGTTGGACTGCTTGGACTGACCACCATTACTTTTACCTTTCTGCTCTTCATTTCAAACCTTTTCTTTCTGGTTTCTTCTTCAAAGATGTCTAATAGAGCAGCAGCGTATCTTAAGTGGTGTATGTTGTGCTCTTCTACTTTAATTCTTGGATATTCTTCTAGGTTTTGCATAATAATATCATTGTAGGGAGAGAAAAGGTCTGGGGAAAGCACACGTCACACGTCCTTGTGTGACACCACACTTTATTTTTTTTATGAGCTGATTTCCCCATCAACCTGCATTGCTGCTGTCTGTTCCCAGTACATGTTTTTGATCACTCATAGATCTTTTCCATCTATCTTCAACTGTGTTAGTTGTCTGATTATCTCATCATGTTGTACTCTGTCAAATGCCTCCGTACAGTCAATGAAGCACAAGTTTACCTCTTTTTGTTCAGTCATAGTTCAAGAGTGTGGATTGCATTTGCTGTACCTTTTCCCTGCACAGTGTTCCTCTGCTATTTCTGGTTTGATCTTGTTTCTGACTTGCATCATGAGGATTCTTAAAAGTATTTTGGTAATATCACTCATAAAACTATTCATTATATGCAATTCACACTCTGTTATCCCTGGTTTCTTTTGGCAGTGCTATAAATATGGATTTGGAAATGTTTGGTGGAATCTGACCTGTGTCATAGATTTTGCTGAGTAATGTAGTGATCGTATCAATTCCTTAGTCTTCATGTGCCTCGAAAAGTTCCACTCATGTACTGCCTGGGCCTGTTGTGTTGCCTAATTTCATATTTCTTAATGCTGCCCGCATCTCATAACAAATGCAAAAAAATAAGAAAGAATATGCTCACAAGTTGTTTTTTATGAAACAATTTAGCTTGTTTTTTTTCTTTCTTATTTTTTGTAAAATATGGAATCAAAAAGTTTTGGTCAACATCAAATTATAGCATAATTGTAGGTAGTAGATAATCATAAAAAAAAACTATAAAAGGTATGGACATTTGGTTCTTACATCTTACTATTCTGATTTAGGTCTGTAATATGTGTAAAAATTTTGGTCCACATTTTCTCTTTGAAGGTGTTTGCATTGTAGCAAATATTTGCAATGTTTCAGTAAATATGGTCGGCACTCCATGTGGGTGTTCACCTTTAATCTGTGTTTCAGAAAAATCCAGTATTTTTAAAGCAAATAACTTTTTACCTATAAGATGCCAAACAAGTTTATTACCTTCCATAGAATTTTAAATTGATATATATATATATATATATATATATATATATATATATATATATATATATATATATATATATATATATATATTATAGGTAAAAAGTTATATATATGTTTTCTTTGGTAGGAACTGAAGTAAGCGACAAAGATATTATTTAGTCATCACACCCCTTACAAAAGAAGCTTTCTAAAGGTGTTTTACTAGGTGCCCTTGCAAATTTGATCTGGAAAATTTATTCTTCGTCACAAATGACCAACAAAATCCATGAATATCTAAAACGGAATGGATAAATGACAAGGATGGTATGCCTGATAATCATTGTTAGTTGCAAAGAAAATCCTCAGAAGGGGCAAATCATCTCAGTATAAAATGAAAACACAAAGATATGTTTCTCAGGCTTATTTCAGTGCTTTGCAAAATTCTTATTGTCTAAAAGAAAAGAGTAATAACTCCTAAAACAATATCAAATGTACAGATGGGACACTGTACCCATCTTCCAGGTTATACCCAGATATTTTGAATCCAAATCCCAGTGTATATAGATACCCAAGATGTGTATCTGTCTTGCTTGAAACCTATCCCTTTCTATGACTTTTGGGGAATCTGCCCTCTTTTTTTTTTTTTGAAATGCTGCTATATCTGTAACAAGTATATCTAACATTTGTACAAAAAAATTCCTTCTTTCTGACTACATTAGGAAATCCAGCAGCATCCAAAGAGGGATGGCCAGATGGTAAAGAGTCTGACTGCTTCCCTGGTCAGTCGGGAGGAAGAGGAGAGACACCAGAGGAATCTAAATGACGATGAACAGCTCAAAAACCAAATAGCTTTGGTCAGTGTCAGGCACAAGTTATGGTACAACCTTTAATAAAACCGTACTTCTCTTCTCTAGTGCATTCCCAAGAAAGATTCCAAGGACAATAAGGAAGACATTCCACAAATCAGAGATATTCTGTGTTTCACTTTTTTAAATTATAGAGCTAAGCAAGCAAATCACTTTACAGCCTTTGTAATCCTGTTTTAATCCTTATGGGGCTCAACAGAATCTGAAATTGAATTTGCATTGAAATTTTTACCTGATAGAGGTTCAAGAATTTTAGTAACAGATTTAGGTATTCTTAGTGACAGAGGAGACTTTTCAAACAGCATAGAAGTACGTAGGTTGGTATGCTAGGCTGAAAGTTGAAAAATATTGAAACTATTATACTACATTAGGATAAATATTTTTTTCTGCTTAGGAAAGACAATGGAGAATGAGTTAATCCATCTGATTTGAAAAAAATGAGAGATAGAGAAGCTCTGTCCTGTTATTATTTCGTATTAATCTTGCATGGTTTTGTCTCATGATAAAAAAGCTATTCAGAAATTACTCTCATAGCTGTGAGTCATTAATTCTCTCAGATAATCCAAAGAAAAAGATGATTCAGGTATATACCAGAACATTTTCTATCTCCTCCTCTCTTCCTCTGTATATAAATCCTTCCTATTCCACCCATACTTTTTTCCTTCTGACTGCCCAGCAGTTCACTGAGTGCCTGGATAGAATGCTCCACACACCTGTCACCAGTCTCATCACATCACAGGCTATTGCAAGGCCCCTGTGGTCTATAATGTTGTTGGGATTACGGTCTTTGCCTTCCCATTGCAGCTGCCAAGTATGTGTGAAGAGGAAAAAGTGCTTAGGTTTCCACTGCAGAGAATGTTTGGCTTGTAGGAAAAACATACATCTTTATTTTTTTTTTTTTTGTACATAAGAGAATTCAAGATTGTGTCGCCACTCTATGATTATCAGTATAGCACTGTCATCTCTGACATCAACATCACCAATGTCTTCTTCTTTTACCTTTTCCTTATCATGATCATGGAATTTACATGAATTCTATTTAATCTCTCCTATAGTGTCACTAAAAAAATGTCTTTCTCTAGGATTGACACTCAATTATTTTTTTTGATAGAGACCCTACTTTAGCATTATCTGCCCAAAAAATATTTACCATACTTCAGGTAGGCGATACCTTAAATTTTCTACATATTACAATAATTTTTCAAGCCAAGGTGTAAAAGCTATACAAGCCATGATGTGCTGTACAGACAGAATTAAAACATAATAGAATACTTTACTTATCTGTTCAGTATAATCATCTTACTAGTATTGGCAAGCCACTGCTAAGGAAACACATGAAGAAACATATATTTTAAATATGTTTCATTTATTGTGATCATAAAGCGCTAAATCACAAAAACTTGTAATCTTTTTTTCTACTTTGGTTTGTATCTGAGTCTACACCCTTTGTTAACGATCATAGCATACTATGCAGATAATACAGATGGCCGTTTATAACCTCTATCTGCATTTTTTTTAAATCGCTCTTTTCTGAGACGCAGATATCATTATAATATTTCCATTTCGACAGTTGTGAAGTTGGTGTGAGAATGGTAAAAAATCAGGGCTGTATCAATCATACTGGAACTCGACCCCACAATACTCAATTGAATGAGCTAGGTCGACAAGTATCTTGAATTCTTTTTGATATCCCACCATAACCTTCAGACTCACCGAATTATATGTACTGCAGAATTTATCTCAGAACACTAAATCTGGTATTTTGTAGAGCATTTTCCTTCAGATTTGAAGGGAATTTCCCCATGGTAGCGCTACTATAGTGGATTAGTTTGGGGTCTTACCTTCTATGCCATGCCCTGTCTGAAGGTGATCAATTGGTTTGGCAGAACAGACAAAAAGCTTTCAAATTGTAAAAGAGCTTCACCATTCAATCAATCTATCAGTCATTATATTAACCAAATGAAACATCACTCTGTCAAGGATGTCACTGTATCACTGTATCCTTACTCATTTGATCTCTTTAGATGTGTAGGAGAAACTTTATGGAGAGAAGTATATATGGTTCATCATTGGTTGATACCCGGACAACTGGTAAGAGGTCAAGGACAATTGCCACATATGCACTGTGGAGCAGCTATAGGAGGCCATTGAGGGACACTTCATCACATAGCCTGTCATACTTTACCACAAGCCAAGCATGACAGAAGTTGGGACGGTATGTTGAGTGGAGAAGGTGGGATTTTGGAAGATTGATTTTAGGCATTGTGCCTACTTCATGTCTGTTAGATAATCTTTAGAAATATATTATTTCAGAGTTCAGTTTTGAAGGTCCTTCCAGTCCTTTAAGTTTTCCAAGTATTTTAGGAACAGATTTAGGCATGCTAAGTGAAAGAAGAAACTGTTCAAACAGCATAGAAGCATGCAAGTGGGCATGCTAGGCTGAAAGTTGAAAAGTGTAGAAACCATTATACTCCATAAGGATAAATATTTTTTTTTGCTTAGGTAAGACAATGGGGCATGAGTTTATCCATCTCATTTGAAAAATAGGAGATTGAGGCTCTTTCCTGCTATTGTTTCATATTATTGTTACATGGTTTTGTCTCATAAAACACACTGTTCATAAATCACCGTCAAATCTGATAGCTATATACCAAAACTTTTCCTTCCTCCTCCTCTCTATGTAAACCCTCCCTATTTTCACCCATACTTTTCTCTTTCAGACTGCGCAGCAGTTCACTGAGCGCCTGGATAGGATGCTCAGCACGCCTGACACCAGTCTCATCACATCACAGGGTACCCCAAGGCCCCCATGGTCCTAGATGCTGTCTGGACTATGGTCGTTGCCCTCTACAGTTTATCTGTCAAGTATGTATGAAGAAGAAAAGTAACTTAGGTTTTCAATGCAGAGAAAGCATCGCTTGTAAAAAAAATACATCTGTATTTATTTTTTATATAAGAAAATTCAAGATTATTTTGCCGCTCTTATGATAATCAGTACTGCACTGTCATTGAAAGCATCAACTTGATCAATTTCTTCTTCCTCTTCCTTTTCCTTAGCATGATCATTAAATTTACATGAATTACATTAAATCTCTCCAACAGTGTTATAATAAAAGTCTTTTTGCAGGATTGAAACTCAATTTTTTTTCTTTATAGAAACCTTACTTTTGCATTATCTGCCCTAAAATATTTGCTATATCTCAGTTAGCCAATACCCAATATTTGCTAAAAATTGCAATGACTTGTTAAATCAAGATGTAAAGGCTATACAAGTCGTGATGTGTGGTGCATAGAAAGAATTAAAACATTATAGAATCATTTACTTTTCCTTTCAGTATAACCATTTTATATGTCATTGCAAATCACACTTTAGAAGTTTTATCTTGAAAGTATGTAATTCCAAACTATAACCTAAAGTAATTTCACACAAAAAGAGAAATGAAGCATGGATCTGAGTACAAAAGATGTTTTAAAAAAAAAAGATATATTTTACACACCAATGAAACTCTAAAAAAATTAAAATTTTAACATAAAAATTTTTGTAGGGATATTTCGAAATCGTATAACCAAGCGATGTTGTTATTTATGACATTTACACTCAAATCTCACAATGATGATTTCTTACAATGCTCAAATTAAAAAGGTTTTGAGTCATTAAAGGAAATAAAATTAAATAGCCCAAAATGATGCTCATCTAAACAACAGATCTGCTATGGAGTGATTCTAACACAAGCAATCATGATTATGTTGTATTAGACATTTTATAAGGTACTTTTAACCAGAGCTCATGATTTATAACTCAAGGAACAGTGTCACAGTTCCTGGCTACAAATAGGAAAATATACTGATGAGAGAAATTTTAAATAATTTTTATTGTTTGCTAGACTTTAAAGAAAAAATAAAAATACAATAATGACACCTATTTGTTTTTTCAACTAAACCAGATGAAAGGAAAGGGAGATGAAGCTTGAAGACTTTAAAGAGATAACCAATCCCATTTAATGAGCTATGAATTGTACAAAACTGCTGGGAATATGCATAATGAGGCTTTCAGAGCTAAAGAAGTCCACATTGCATGGACTCAGGAGGAATAATTCACCAGTAAGTCCAGCTGTACTGTTTTTTTTTTTTTCTTTTTTTTGCAGAGGTCTGTTATTTAATTTGTATGCTAGCATGTGACAGAGATGAATTAAATTTTCAGGAAAAACACATGGTCAACATAATAGTAAAGTAATGAGATAAGATGGATTGAAAATTTGAAAATATTTATATGTCTATGCATAGTATATACATCTTATACCTTATTGGTATATCTTGATACATTTTCATATTTCAGATTTTTAGACCTTGCATGATCTTTGACTTTGCATTTGAAAGATCATTGAGCGCACTGCTACAGTCAGTTTTACTTATTAGTTTAGAAAAAAACTCCCTAATCTATTGCAGTTTCAACTCAAATGATCTGTGCTGTACTGATCACAATACCTTCTAATAGACAGACTCTATCAACATTATCTGTTTTCATAATCCCAGACTCTGTCATCAACTTTCATCTGTGATTGGTTCACTGGGTCCAAGTGTTGTGTTTGGCTACAAGGGTGTCCTGCTCATCTTTGCATTTTTCTGGCCTATGAGACCCAGAGCGTGAGGCTTAAACAGGTTAATGGCTCCAGATTTTATGGCATTAGCATTCACAATGTTCCATTAACGGAGGGGACAAGTGCTCAGTCTTTTTTTCTAGTTTTCTCCTACTTAAATCAGAAGTAAGCATCAAATTCAGACCAGATTGCCAATATGCATTGAAGCACCCAAGTATTTGAATTGATCCCATGCTTGAGTTTATTCCCTTTAATAAAGATGTTGATGTGTGGATGCACATTGCTGTGACTTACCATCATTACTTCTATCTTTTTGCTTTTTGTTTCAAACCCTTTCTTTCTGCTTTCTTCTTCCAAGATGTCTAATTAATACAGTTTCAGCAGCGTATCTCACGTTGTGCACATTGTACCCTCCTACTTCAATTCCTGGATATTTTTCTAGGTTTTAGATAATAATTTCACAGTAAGGAGAGAAAAGGTCTGGGGAAAGCACACATCTTTGTGTGTCACTATGCTTTGTTTTTTTTTTTTAATGAGCTGATTTCTCCATCAACTCGCATCACTGCTGTCTGTTCCCAGTACATGTTTTACATTGCTCTTAGATCTTTTCCATCTATCTTCAAATGTGTTTGTGTGTTTATCTCACCGTGTCGTATTTTGTCAAATGCCTCTGTGTAGTCAATGAAGCACAGATATACCTCTTTTTGTACTTCCACGGCTAGTTCAATCATAGTTCAAGAGTAAGGATTTGACTTGTACCTTTTCCCTCCTCACTGTTCCTCTGCTATTCTGGTTTGGTTTTGTTTCCGACTCACATCATGATCATTCTTAGAAGTATGGTGGTGATATGACTCATAAAACTATTCATTATATGCAATTCACACTCTGCTGCCCCTGGTTTCTTTTGGCAGTGCCATAAGTATGGATTTGGGAATGTTTGATGGAATCCGACCTGAGTCATAGATTTTGTTAAGTAATGCTGTGATCGAATCAATTCTATAGTCTTCAGGTGCCCTAAAAGTTTCACTGATTTACTGCTAGGGCCTGTTGATTTGCCTAATCTCATCTTTCTTATTGCTGCCCGGATCTGACAACAAAGGCAAAAAATAACAAAAATACATGCAAGATGGTTTTTTTTACTAATTTTTTTTTTTTTAAACATGCCATCAAAAAGTTTGAGGGAACATTGAATTAAAGCACAATTGTAGATAATCATAAAGAAACTATTAAAGGTATGGGCTTTCTGGTTTTTGCATCTTTTTATACTGATTTAGGTCTGTAATATGTGTAAAAATTTAAGTCAACACCAAGGCTCTTTGAGGGTGTTTTCTCTGTAGCAAATATTTGCAATGTTTGATCAAATATAATTGACGCACCATGTGGGTGTCAACTTTTAAATTGTGTTCAGAAAAAATCCAGTATTTTTAAAGCAAATGGCTTTTTAACTATGAAATGCCAAACAAATTTATTACCTTCCATAGAATTATAAACCGATATATGTGTTTTCTTTGGTAGGAACTATTTTAAAACTGAAATAAGTGACAAAGATATTATTTAGTCATCACACCCCTTACAAAAGAAGCTTTCTAAAGGTGTTTTACTAGTTGGCCTTGCAAATTTGATCTGAAAATTTATTCTTCATTAAAGATGACCAGCAAAATCCATGAACATTTAAAACGGAATGGATAAATGACAAGGATGGTATGCCTGATAATCATTGTCAGTTGCAAAGAGGATCTTCAGAAGGGGTAAACCGTAGTAGTATAAAATGAAACACAATGATATGCTTCTCAGGCTTATTTCAGTTCTTTGTAAAATTCTTATTGTCTAAAGGAAAAAAGTAATAACTCCTAAAACAAATAGCAAATCTAGATTCCCATCTTCCAGGTTATACCCAGGTATTTATTCCAAGTCTCAATGTAAGTAGATACCCTCGATATGTGTCTGTCTTACCTGTGTCTTTCTATGACTTTTCGGGAACCTGCCCTCTTTCTTTTTGAAATGTTTTATATCTGCAACAAGTTTCTCTAACATAAAAACAAAAAAATTTTTCCCTTTTGACTAGATTAAAGAAATCCCGCAACATTCAAAGAGGGATGGTCAGATGGTAAAGAGTCTGACTGCTTCCCTGGTCAGTCGGGAGGAAGAGGAGAGACACCAGATGAATCTAAATGAGAATGAACAGTTCAAAAAGCAAATAGCTGAGGTCAGTGTCAGGCACAAGTTATGGTACAACCTTTAATAAAGCCATGCTTCCCTTCTCTTGTGCATTACCAAGTAAGATTCCCAGGAAAACAAGGAAGACATTTTATAAATCAGATATATTCTGTGTTTCTCTTTTTTTTACATCATAGAGCCAAGCAAGCAATTCACTTGGCAGCCTTTGTAAAGGTTCAGGTTTCTATGCAGGAATGTGGTTAATTTCATACAGGAAATCTTTATGGGGCTCAACAGAATTTGAAATTGAATTTGCATTGAAATTTTTATTTGAAAGAGGTTCAAGAACTGATAAAACTATGCAGTAACCCTTCTCTTTTGTACCCTTATTTGTTGCAAAATTCAAAGCATTTGATTTTCTACTGAAAGATATTGTGGAGAAATCAGGCATCGAACTCTAGTTAATTTTTTCCCTCCTCATTTTTTTTCAAACAAAAGTTTAACTAGCACTCTGCTAGTGAAGCTCAAATTTAACTCACTTGTAGCTGAGGGTCTGGGTATAATTTGAGTGCCTATGGCTGGGCGGTTTGGGGCGTTTTTAAAAATTGTAAAAAAACAAAAATCTAATGCATCTTAATCAAAACTCTGCGGGAGAGTAACATAGCATTTTAGCTTAAACATTAGACTATATCACCAAAATCTGAAACTTCCCACAAGTTTGACAAATAAAGAGGATTGAAAGGGAAGTAACGGCTTAACAGCATGTGCATTGATGGTCAGATAGATTATTCCCCTGGAATAAAAGTTTAAAAAATATTGTGTTTTTGCTTGTTAGGTATTTTTTTTTTGTCATAATTTTACTAACAACGACAATTTTTTTTATTGACAGTCAAGTGGTTCACAACTGCTAGGTCACCATTGTGTGAGCCCAGTGCTATCTTGCAGTATCTCCAGTTTCGTAATTTAGAGTAAAGTCAGTTTGAATGTTTGCAGGCTCACTGTGACTAAGTTAAACCGGCAAAGCCTCCTTTATCTGTATCTGTGACAAACAGGGGCATTAATCTTGATAATTTTCAAGGCAAACCACAGCATTTAATTTTATCCCCTTCTGAAAGTGGGATAAAGTTTGAGTGGGCCTGAAAATGGACTTACGATAAGATGCATACTTGATAGCACTAAGCTCATGATTGGTAAAAGGGATATAGAGGAAAATTATGATAATCCAACTTCCTTCTCTAATTTTTTTTATGCATCCCTCTAGCGAGCCTCAATTTATTACAATCCTTTTAAATTTTACATCAACATAAAAGTAAACGATGACAGCTTTTACAATCTATACAAGAAAAAGGGATGAGATATTTAATAGAGTTTGGGTATTGACACCCCTTGTTATCATTCATCAGACAACGTGGTGTTTTGATCTGTACCACTGTTATGAGACTTATTACTGATGAATCTGTTTAACTCGTCATTATCACCGGAGAGTTTATTTATAATTTAGTATCCCTTGTCTAATAATTGCTTTTGCATTGAGAATTTAAGGACATTCTTTTGGTAGGACTAGCTCCTTTGTGGAAATAAAGCAACAAAAAAATTGTGATAAGTTCTTAAGTTTGATTGCTTTTCATTTAAAATGTCAACACATGTATGGACTATGCCCTTATTTCATGCCATGATTTTTTCCCTTCGTTTCACAGTGGACCTTTTCCCGTCCGTGTTCATGCTACACATCTGAGGTAAATACACTGGAGGCTAGGCCAACTGTCAAAGTATCCTCCCACTCCAATTTCGCCTGACACCCTCTACCCCTGGACTTGAGCAGAGCATTTACTTGGCAAAAGGCAGAGGGTTTTCTGATTCTTATAGGAGAAGGTTCAATTAGCAATAATATGGAAGGAAACTATGGCCTTTCCTATTGATTTAATTTTTTTTATCAATTCTTAGGGCAAAATTGTGACAGAAAATTCAACTAGATTGTTGACTATTAACTCTAAATAATGGCTTTTCACTTTTTTTTTGAATGAGATGAGAGTTGCTTGAGTTGAAATAATCAAGGAAAGAAATGTTTTAGAGATTCTATGCCATTAAAAAATCTGCAGCTTTCTCATTTTTAATGGTTTTTTTTCTTTTATTTTTAAATCCATCAAAATCTGTGGCATTTAATTTAACATTCCTTTGCATCCACATTGCGCTGAGAACCAATCTTAGTTGATCAAAGATTAGTTCTGTTGGACCATCTTTTGTACCTATTTTTGAAAAGTACTCTCATTTTTTTATGTCATAGAAAATTTAAGAAAAGCGAAATATTTTAAGGTAAAGTTTTCATGGATTTTCCTGCTAGATAAGACATAGAGCGGTCAATATTAACTTGCAGCCTTTGAGCATACATCACTTAAAGAGATCTTTGCTAAAAGTATTTCATCCTATCGCAAATTTGCTATTGTATACGGTATTGACGAGAACATATTTAAGTCTGCAATCTGTTTTGTGTGGGAAGAGACAGTCAGTCTATTTTTGTTCCCAGATAGAATTGTGAGATGCAGATGTGAAATAGGGTGAGTGATTTGACAGTGTGGGAGACAAGTAAGATGATTGTCTGATATGGAGCTCTTGGCTGGTTCTGACTTAAATGTTGCTAAGAATTTATGTATTCTTTTAAATTTGTCAATCGAATAGAAGAGGGTTATGGTATTGTTAATTTATGGATTAATTTTATGTATGAGGCTATCACATATTAAATGTGCACCTAAAAAGTGTTCTGATTTGAAATATATATAACCAGGCTTTTGTCTCATTTTAAACTGGCTGTTTTTGTGGAGTTTTTTTTCTTGCTGCTTTAGTAATTATGAACATTTTAAAAGTATTTAATCTTGTCATTTGTGATACATCTTCTGCCCCACCTCCACAAAAAATGAATACATTTTGCTGTTATCTCATTGAAAAACATTCGTATTAACAACACTTATAACTTTTCTAAACTTTTTAGGAGTGAAAATTGTCCGAAAATATAAGCGTTCTCTGATCTGATGAGATATCATTTTTTTTACATTTTCAGCTCCGTTAGAGCTGAGTTTTTTCATTTTTTCAAATTCAAATTTTTTTATCTGACAGACTCTTTATGAAGATGTCATATACAGTGTATTTCTAATGAACAATAAGGCATAAATAAAGAAAAAAACAACCTCAAACATGTTAGCTATCTGAAGTGAATCCATCCATTTATGTGATAAATCTGTAGAAATTGGTTTTGACATTTGTCTTGCACCCAAGCTAAATACCTGTAGGTCAGATTGTGGTAGAATGAATACATGTGTAAAATTATTATGTGTAGTCAATACTAGCTTAAGCATAATGAAATTTATCTTATTCCTATTCATCTTTCTCTCGAAAAAAAAATTCCCATGGCTTCATGAACGTTTTTTTTTTTACACCATGCGTTTTCGTCCTTGTATAACATAATTTTCATGGTGTGTTTGATTATGTGGGCTTGTTCATCTGTAATCATCGAGTATTTTGAGGCAAATTGCTGTGCATATGTTCGATACGGATGGATAGAAATGACATATGTCAAAGCAAATCATTGTGTGGCTTTTCTTTTTGTCAATGTTGTTGAACTAGTCTATTACATCTTTTGTATTTTTCCACGAGTTGATGCTTGTCTTTGATTTGATATCGAGAACAATTTTCTCTACAATTTGCTCGCTGATTCCTGTCAGTTCAGGCTTGCAATGGTTTATGGGTCTGCAGCTTGGTTTATTTTTAAAATTTGTCTTGTTGTCTTTGAGGGTAATATGCTTCTCTCTTGACTGTATAGCATTAATTCTGTCATTGAGTTCAAGTCACTCTGCATTTCATTTGTGCTTCACTGTGATTTGCGATTGAATAGTTTTGTTAGATTTCGTGTATTATTTCTGTATATTTTTAGTTATAAGGTTTTCATTTTGTTCTTTACTGAGTTTATAATAGTTGTTTGTCTTGTCAGCAGGGATCAAGAGGTGGTTGTCGCTTTTGATTTATATAGAAATATATATGTAAGATAAAGTTGGGGCGAAATCATAAAGTGCAATAGGAATTATGATGGACAATGGAAGAAAAAAGAGGTATAACAGAGAGGAAAATGTGGCGATTTTCTTCTGATATAAAGAGAGGACAAGCAATTTGGAAAAGATCGAGGGATGAAGTAAAACCAACAGACGATTGAGGAACTATGCGGAGAGGAATGATTGTCGGTTGAGTAGATATGGAGATTTCAGGAGTGGGACAGAGGGGGAGAGTGTTATCCTGATTGTCCCATATCTAGTTTATCTATTATTATGTGTAAGGGTCGTCTCCACACACATGCCTTTTTCCGAACTGCTTTAGTTTTTTGTTTTGTTGTTTTGTTTTCCTCTTCTCTTTCAATTTTCAATACGAGGTTGCAAAACATATATCAGTAACTATAAAAAAAGAAAGAGAGAGGGAGAGAGAGAGAGAGAGAGAGAGAGAGAGAGAGAGAGAGAGAAAGCAAAGGGGCCTGGCGATGTGATTAGTAAAGAAGTAAGAACGTGAACTTTCAGTTTCTCCTGAGAATAAGAAATCTGTGTTTTTAAGGCTTCATAAAAGACAAAATGGTTGGAAAGAGAATTTGAAAATGACAACATAAAGTTCAAACAGAGAGAAAACCCTTTCTTTGTATATTTGTGTTAAAACCAACTTGTGAAAACGTTTGCACACATAAGCTACAGACATAGAAATATTTTAGTTGGAAAAGATAAAAGGAAGCAGTCTTTCTCACTTTGCCAATATTCTGGCTAGGGTGGGAGACAGCCTGACTAGTACTCAGTAGTTCGTTCATTATGTAAACAAGTTCACTGATGTAAACACAGTGGAGACCATTGTTACTTTGAGTGACTTGTCTGTAACAGCAACGTTAAGAGGGTGAAATTTTTTGTTATGAAGAAATGATGAGTAAATGTCACAAAACCATTTTTTTAGTTGAGGTAAACAAAATGGCTTTCCAATTTTGTCAAATTTAACAGCTCTAACCAAGTTAATTAATTAAATCAATTAGTACAATGCATCAATATGCGCACTAAGTAAACTGCATTAAATTGGACTTCCCAATAGGTCACTATATAAAGCCCTCCAATTGTTATTAGGTTGTAAGCTTGGCTAGGTAACGAACCAAGAACTGGCTCTAATCCCTAACGGTGTTAAGACCCGTAAAACGGTCAAGGTCCACACGCTATGACGGCGCGCGCCAGTCGTCATGTATGCCTTGGGTCTGGTGTGGCTCCTCCCATAATACACTCGTTATACATTGGAGAATAGATGCTGGGAGGGAAGTTTTGTCGGACGGGTGTGTGAGAACCACAACCTCCTCAGAGGTACCGGCGACTAGGGTACTTCGTCAATGTGGTGTTGGATGAGTAGGCGATACCGAGAGTGCCTATATGGCGGAGGATCGTGGCTGAAAACCTTCACCCCCTTTTATTTTTTTTTTTTGTTTGTTTTATTGTAGTAATACACCCTACTCCTGCATACTATTTTGTTATAAAAAAAAAATAAATAAAACGATCCTGAGAGTATATGCCGGCTGAAACCCTCCACGCCCCTTGATGGGTTTTATAGTTTGCCTATTTGGGCGCCGTCATCTCTCTCTCTCTCTCTCTCTCTCTCTCTCTCTCTCTCTCTCTCTCTCTCTCTCTCTCTCTCTCTCTCTCTCGCCCTATTATTTATATAATATTTAAAAAAAAAGTCTCACCTTATATTTTAAAATGCTAAAAAAAATCTCACTATAGAGTAACTACATAATTATACATGTAGTAACAATAATAATAATGATGGTGATACATGTAGTGTCATGTATATAATAGTACTACTACTGTTTAAAATACTACTGCTACTACTACTAATATACATATTAATAAAAAAATTAATTAGCCGGGAAAGATTTCCCCATCTTGAGACCCCAAACCCTAAAAAGACTTCAATTATAAGCTCGACACTCACTCCACTCGAAGAGTAACTAACGCTCTCATCTTACAGCCCTGCACTGCTCGGCACAGTCTTGTCTGAGTTAAGAAAAGACGAGGCTAACATCGCCATTTTGTGACAGATTATTGCATTCAAGAGGGTCAAGGCCACCAGAGACCTAAATCTAACTCAACAAGTGTTAACCACACGATATCTTGTTATTGATTTGTATAGCTCTGGACTCCATTTTCTTTCTTTAGACCTTAGCTGCTTTCTTGGACCAAAAATTCTCCCTGTTCAATGATAGAAGCCTACGTGGGCTGCGCTCCCTGTATATTTCACATTTCATCCTCCAAATTAAAAAATTGTATGAAACGAAACAAGTCGACAGTTTCACAAAACTCAACAGCGTTTGCCTCCTGTGTGTGTTTCATCAAAGAACTGAAACCGAAAAACTTAAGATTTGGTCATATTAGTTGGAACAATTTTAACGACCCGTTTCGTAATGATCTTTTGGGAGCCGTGATCCAAACCTTTCTCCAAGTGAGAGAGAATGAGAGAGTAAGAACCAGAAAGAAATGGGAAAAATAGCGACTCATAGTTATAGAGGAGCTCTCATTAATAGGCTAATTTAGAAAGGGACATAAAGATAAACTGAATATTAAAAATTGTAAGAAAAGATGCAAAGATGAGAGACAGAGAGAGAGAGAGAGAGAGAGAGAGAGAGGGAGTGAGAGACAGACAAACAGACAGAAAGAAAGAGAGAAAGAGTAACCGAGGGAGAGAGATAGAGATAGAGCGAAAGAGAAATAGATAGAGAGGGAGAGAATGAAAGAGTAAGAACCAGAAAGAAATGGAAGAAACAGCGACTCAGAGTTAAAGAGGAGCACTCATTAATAGGCTGATTTAGAAAGAGACATAAAGATAAACAGAATATTAAAAAATGCAAGCCTAGGTGCAAAGATGAAAACAGGGAGATAGAGAGAGATAGACAGACAGAAAAAGAAGAGTTAGCGAGAGAGAGATAGAGATAGAGCGAAAGAGAAATAGATAGATAGATGAGAGAGAAAATGATCGAGAGAGCGTGTATGGGAAATAACGCGAAAAAAAAAAAGAAAGAATTAGGGACACACAAATATAAAGAAAAGCCGTATTATAAATAGCCATAAACAGAAAGAGAGGGAGAGAGAGACAGAGACAGAGACAGAGAGAGAGAGAGAGAGCATGGAATGGAAATAGCTAGGGACACACAGGTATTGAGAAAGAGTGAGTTATATACAGACATAGACAGATATTTCAGGAAAAAAATATTAAAAGTCAGAACAGAGGTTAAGAAAAGAAGAAAAGAGAGAGAGAGAGAGAGAGAGAGAGAGAGAGAGAGAGAGAGAGAGAGAGAGAGAGAGAGAGAGAGAGAGAGAGAGAGAGAGAGAGAGAGAGAGAGAGAGAGAGAGAGAGAGAGACAGAAAGAGAGAGAGAGAGAGAGAGAGGAAAAGATTGAGAGATAGAGGGAAAGTTTGAGAGAGCATGGAATGGAAATAACTAGGGATACACAGGTGCCGAGTATTGAGAAAGAGTGAGTTATATACAGACGTAGACAGATATTTCAGGAAAAAAATATCAATAGTCATAGAACAGAGGTTAAGAAAAGAAAGAGAGAGAGAGAGAGAGAGAGAGAGAGAGAGAGAGAGAGAGAGAGAGAGAGAGAGAGAGAGGGAAAGTTTGAGAGAGCATGGAATGGAAATAACTAGGGATACACAGGTGCCGAGTATTGAGAAAGAGTGAGTTATATACAGACATAGACAGATATTTCAGGAAAAAAATATCAATAGTCATAGAACAGAGGTTAAGAAAAGAAAGAGAGAGAGAGAGAGAGCATGGAATGGGAATAACAATTGACACACAGGTATTTAAGAAGTGTGAGTTATATCCAGACAGAGACAGATATTCAAGAAAAAGATATCAAAAGTCAACAGGACAGAGGTTAAGAAGAGAAGGAAAGAGAGAGAGAGATAGAGAGAGAGGAGACAGAGAGAGCGAGAGAGAGAGAGGAGACAGAGAGAGCGAGAGAGAGAGAGAAAGATTGAGAGAGCATGGAATGGAAATTGCTAGAGAGTGACAGAAAGAGAGACAGAGACAGAGACAGAGACAGGGAAGAGAAGAGAGAGTGAGCAGAAAATGAGTTATATATACAGAAAGTATAAAAAAATAAAAACTATATTCTAAAAAGATTACATTGAAGGGAGGAAGAGAGAGAGAGAGTGAGCAGAAAATGAGAAAGAGGATAAAGAGTAGGTAATTTGCAAGTAGAGATAAAGATTGAGTAATATACCGAAATCGTTACACGAAAAAAAAATTAAAAAAAAAAATATTATAAAAAAGGACATTGAAGGAAGAGAGAGAGAGAGAGAGAGAGAGAGAGAGAGAGAGAAAGATAGAGAGAGATAAAGAGAGAAAGATAGAGAGAGACAGAGAGAGAGAGAGAGAGAGAGAGAGAGAGAGAGAGAGAGAGAGAGAGAGAGAGAAAGAGAGAATGGAAATAGACGAACCAAAAATGAAAGACAGAATTAGTCCACACACAGTTGAATACAAATAGGGAGTAATAAACTGACATTGACAGGGACGGGAAAACAAAGTAAAACTGACATTAAAGTCGCAAAGAAGAGAAAAAATATTTAGAACGAACAAGCAAGGGAGAGAGAAAGAGAAAGAGTGAGAGAGAGAGAGACTGGAGAAAGAGAGATACGGAAATACGGAAAGAGAGCTAGTGTGAAACCGGAGAACCACTAAGCGAAGAAAGAAATAGCCACTCAATAAGCGCATGAACTCAAATGTGGCCTTCCGTGTTGAAGAAGTTAACCAGTGAAAAGCAAAATTTTCGGGAATCCATGTTTAAAAAGTAATAAAAGAAAAACAAATAAAAATTGCATCGTTTTCGTAGAGAAGCGAACAAGCAAGAGAGAGAGAGAGAGAGAGAGAGAGAGAGAGAGAGAGAGAGAGAGAGAGAGAGAGAGAGGCAGACAGAGACAGAGAGATAGAGCGAACAAGCAAGACAGAGATAGAGAGAGTCAGACAGACAGAGATAGAGAGAAAGAGGGTAGAGAGGGGGTAAAAGAGAGACAGAGAGACAGAGAGACAGAGAGACAGAGACAGAGACAGAGACAGAGACAGAGACAGAGAGACAGAGACAGAGACAGAGACAGAGAGAGAAACAGAGGGAGACAGAAGGAGAGATTTTGTGGAAGAGGAAGAGAGAAATAGTCACATATAGTTAGAGAGAAAAAAGACGAGTAATAAACTGCGATGGTCACTTCTATTTAAAAATTTTTTTAAATATTCCGAAAATGACATAAGATAGGCAAAGAAAAGAGAGCAGAAAGAGAGAGAGAGAGAGAGAGAGAGAGAGAGAGAGAGAGAGAGAGAGAGAGAGAGAGAGAGAGAGAGAGAATGAAAGAAAAAGGGCCAAAAAGAGAGAAAAAATAGCGACACACAGTTACAGAGGTAGACTAGGTAATACACTGATGAAGATACGTACAGAAAGATATAAAAAATAGTCAAAAATGACAGAAGAGTCGCAAAGAAGAGAAAACGGAGAGAGAGAGAGAGAGAGAGAGAGAGAGAGAGGGGGGGGAAACGAGCAAGAGAGGGAGAGGGAGAGGGGCAGAATGGAAGGGATATGACCTGAAAAAGAAAGAAATAGGGGCACACAGGTATACATAAAGTGATTTATATACAAAAAAAGACACTGAGAGAGAGAGAGAGAGAGAGAGAGAGAGAGAGAGAGAGAGAGAGAGAGAGAGAGGAAGAGAGTGAAACAAAGGGAGACAGAAGGAGAGATAGTGAGGAAAAGGAAACATCAGGAAGAGAGAGAATCAGGAAGAAAAGAAAGAAATAGCGACGCACATTTAGAGTCCAGTCTATCTCTCTGTCTTTCGCTCTTCCTTTTTTCTTTGCCTCTCTTTCCCTATTTAAAACCTCTCTCTCTCTCTCTCTCTCTCTCTCTCTCTCTCTCTCTCTCTCTCTCTCTCTCTCTCTCTCTCTCTCTCTCTCTCTCTTTCTCTATCCTTCTCTCTCGCTTTTTCTTTCTTCTTTGCCTCTCCTCTTTCACTTTTGATACATTTTTAAAAACTTTTTGTCTATGTCTATGTCAGTTTATTACTTAATATTTCTCTCTACGTGTCGTTATTTCTTTCTTTTCTTTCTTATTCTTCCTTTTCCGATCTCTCTCTCTCTCTCTTTCTCTCTCTCTGCTTCTTCTTTTTCTTCCCTGCCCTAGTTATCTCATTTTCGAAATAATTTTTATCTATGATATGTCTATGTCAGTAAGTTACTAATTCTCTCTTACTGTGTGTCGCTATTTCTCTCTCTCTCTCTCTCTCTCTCTCTCTCTCTCTCTCTCTCTCTCTCTCTCTCTCTCTCTCTCTCTCTCTCTTTCTCACTCTCTGTTCCTTTTTTTTCTTCCCTGCCCTACTTATCTCATTTTCGAAATAATTTTTATCTATGTCTATGTCAGTAAATTACTAATTCTCTCTTACTGTGTGTCGCTATTTCGCCCTCTCTTTCTGTCCTTTGCCTGTCTTTTCTCTATTTCGATACATTTCTTTCTTTTCTTTTATTCTCTCTCTATCTCTCTCTCTTTTTCTCTCATACACTTTGTGTTTTTAATGTCTATATCTTTGTCATTATTACTCATTGTTTCTTTTGTGTCGCTTTTTCTTTCCTCTTTCTTTATTTCTTAGTCCTCCACTCTCTCTATTGTTTGTTTTTCTTTCTTCTTTGCCTCTCTTGTCTAACTTTCGATAATTTTTTGTCATCTTTTGTCGGTATCCGTGCATACTTTTAAATTATTTTTCTCTAACTGTATGTCTTAAATTTCTTCTGCTATTTCTTGCTCTTCCTCTTCTTCTCTCTCTCTCTCTCTCTGTCTCTCTCTCTGACTCTCTGTCTTTCTCTCCCTCTCTTTCATCTTTGACTCTCTTCTTTCACTTTTGATACATTTCTTTACCTTTATGCATCTGTGTATATTATTTTATTACTAAATGATTATTTATCTCTACCTGTCACTATTTTTTTCTCTGTCTTTATCTCTCTCTCTCCATCTCTTACCGTCTCTCTCATCCTTTCTCGCTCTTACTGCCGGGTTTTCTGTCCCTTTTTCTCTCTATCTAACTTCGATCATTCAAGCACGGCTTACCTCAAGGATGGTATATACCATGAATGTGTTTCTTTGTGCAACAGTCTCTCTCTCTCTCTCTCTCTCTCTCTCTCTCTCTCTCTCTCTCTCTCTCTCTCTCTCTCTCTCTCTATCTATCTATCTATCTATCTATCTTCCTATCTGTCTCTCTGTCTGTCTGCTTGTCTCTGTCTTACATAATATCACTCAAACAAGACAAGAGAAAGAGAGAGAAAGAGAGAGAGAGAGAGAGAGAGAGAGAGAGAGAGAGAGAGAGAAAGGAGAAGACGTAAAAGGGTGCAGCATTAGGAAGAACAAAAGCACTAGCAGCACTTTTAAGTACAACAACAACAACAACAACAACAACAACAACAATCACAGCAATGCTCCTAGGAGCGAGGTGGCTGGTCCATCTCAAGATTGGTTATCAGGAGTTTTATCCCTAAGGCCATCTTAACGAAGGGGTTTAGAAATTAGGACCAACCGCCAAATTAGAAAGGCTCTAGCAAATGATTTTTTAAACCAATCGTGTAAAGAAATGGAAAACAAAACTTAGAAACAGTAAAAATAACGAATGAAAAAAACAAAAACAATAGCTTACGAAGGATTTTAAAAACACTGTTACATCAGGTCAGAAAATACAGCAAGGAAAAGGCACGCGGAAAAACATCATCAACAACATCAACAGCAACAGCAAAAGCAACAAGAACAGAAAAGAACAATAAAAATGATCCTCGAACCCCTCAATGAAGATACACAAAGAAGAGAGAAAGAGATAGAGAAATATAGAAAGAGATAGAGCGAAAAGAGAGAGAGAGAGAGAGAGAGAGAGAGAGAGAGAGAGAGAGAGAGAGAGAGAGGGAGTGGAAGAGGAAGAACAAGATAGATTTAGAAGAAAGAAATTGTCCTCACAAATTAATTACTTAGTAAGCGCATGAACTCTTTTAAAGAGAAAGAGTTAGAGAGAGAGAGAGAGAGAGAGAGAGAGAGAGAGAGAAAGGGAGAGAGGGAGAGAGAGATAGGTGTCTATTCTTTACGTAGTGGATGCGTCGAATCTTTTATGATTTCTAACATTTTGTGAGTCTTACGTCGTTGGTACAGTGTGTCTAGGTCGCCATGTTTTTACCTATTATTCCTTACCCCCCCCCCCCTCCCCCACCGACCTTGTTTTTGAATGTTTCCTCCACAACAGATTAGAGCAAACCTTAAAAACCGCACATCATTAAAGAACAAAATATTTGGAGTAGATTTGGATTAATGTTAAACTAACTGAGTTTCCTTATAAACAATATCTTCTTGTTTTAGTGGTACTGACAATTACATCTGTGCTATTTTTCCAAGTTAGTTTATTATTTAGAACAACGCCAAGGTATTTAAATGTTTCCATTCGCACTACTTCTTTTTCTTTACTTATTAATGCTTCAGGATTTTTCTCTTGTCTACGAAAATCAATCACCAAATCTTTAGTTTTACTTCTATTTAGGACTAGACATGATTCCTGTCGCACCAGTCAGCGAAAGAGTTTATTAATTTCTTCTTTATAGTTACGATCTACTAACACAAGAATCGATTGGTTTTATGCGCTGGAGAAGCCTCACCACTTAAGACAAATACCTGCCTCAGGTTTGTCTAAGTTCGCATACATATTATTTAATACATGTAGAATTGCGTCATCAACGCCTCTTTTTGATTCATAAGCATATTGGTAGAAATTACCAAAGAGTTCGTTAATATCAGGCATAATACATTTTTTCAAAATATTTCAAAACGCAAAATGTTAGAGCGACAGGACGTAAATAATGCATGTTATGAACATCTTTTTTTTTTTTTTATTTTTTTTTTTTTGGGGGGGGGGGAGGGGGAGGCACAGGAACAATACATGATGTTTTCAATACTTCTAGTACTGTACATTGCTTAAGAGACATTGAAAATGGACAAAAGACGCCGGAAATTGCTCGGCACAACGTTTTAGGACGATGGGCCTTACACCATCTGTCCCCGATGCTTTATTTGGTTTCATTCTTTTTAGTACCTTGTATATCTCACCTTCTTTCCAAACAATCCTTTCATTTACACCTATGAATATTTTATTCAGTGTATTTTTTCGTTCCCAAAATCATGACAATCGAACCTTACATAAAACTTGTTTCAACCATTACCATACTCAAAATTTTGCTTTCAGCATCTTACAGTCATTCTTTCTTTTGGGCCCACTCATCACATTCATTCCTTACCAAACTCGTTTCATATTGTTACTTTCAAAAAAAAAATTTTCTATCTTTTTTTTCAGACTGAGAAACAGTACTAGTTACGAATGAAAAATAAAACCTAAAACCAACAGTTAACAACGCGATCTTAAAAATACTGATCAACCGGGCCAGATAAAACAGCAATGAAAAGGTACGAGGAAAACATCATCAACGACAACAACAACAACAACAACAACAACAAAAACACCAACAACTACAACAAAACAACCAACAACAAATGAACCTCGAACCCATTATGGTCTTCGCGACTTAAGTTATTTAAAAACAGAATCATTTTCTCTGTCTCTCTGTCTCTCTGTCTCTCTCTCTCTCTCTCTCTCTCTCTCTCTCTCTCTCTCTCTCTCTCTCTCTCTCTCTCTCTCTCTCTGCATTCTTTCTCGCACTAACGAATGAATAAGGAGGACAGAAAAAAGGGTTCGCCTTGCGAAAGGGCGAATCAAATTTCTTTTTACTTTAGTTTAAATTATTCGTAACAACCACGACACAGGAAGTCAAGGTCATAAAAAAATATAAACAAACCCCCAGGGGAATTGACAACGTGGAAAAATTCACCTGATACAAAGGACAGCTATTTCAAGCCCATCAGTCATTGCGTGGAGTTACATATCTTAAAAACCATACTCGGTTGTAACGGATTTTCCTGAAAAATTGAAAATTCATCTCAATATGTTTCATAACAGAGAAAAATTTATTTTTTATTTATGTAATATTCGGTAAGAAGTGCAGTTTTTAGTTCAATTTCACAGGTTTTTACCTTCATAAAATAGATATTATGCAAAATTGTCAGAAAATGCGTCGCAAGTAAACCGTATGAAGAAAGTGTGTCACTGTTAACATAAATGAATCAGGAGAGATTGAACTTTGCCTGGCAAGGCAACTTCGCCAGGAACTGGCCCCAAGCCCTAACGGTGTTAAGGCCCGTAAAACGGTCAAGGTCCACATACTATGACGGCCCGCGCCTGTCGTCATTTATGCTTTGGGTCTGATGTGGCTCCTCCCATAAAACACCGGGATGCACACTTGTGTGCATCACTTTGGTGCTTGGATGCTGGCAGGGAAGTTTTGTCGTGGGTCGTGTGAGAAGCACAACCTGCTCAGAGGTACCGGCGACTTGGGTACTTCGTCGATGTGGTGTCGGTGGGCCGGCTATCCTGAGAGTGTCTATATGGCGGAGGTTCAGAGCTGAAACCCTTCACCCCCTGCAATCTAATGACATTTCTTCCCTTATGGGGAGTTGAATATCTTCCTTCATAGGGAGAAGTATTTTTGTTTGTTTTTTAACTTTGAAAGGGGCATTATCCAGTAAATATGCAACACCCTTCTTTTTATTTGTTATCTTTCACTTCAGAGAAATTTAACATAGTTTTCCCTTATTCCACTAACGCACTGTCCACTGGTGACTGGCACGTCATATCTTCTTTTCAGTACTAAAATCGTGATAGATTCTGCCTCGATGAGACTGTAAGAAAATAGCGATATATATATATATATATATATATATATATATATATATATATATATATATATATAAGGAAAATTATTTTGTAATAAACTGATAAAGGTAGAGACAAAAAGGTAAAATTAATTTCTCAAAAGTATCAGAAGAGAAGTAAAGAAGAAAGAGATAGCGAAGAAAAGATAGAATGCGTGTGTAAAAGAAATAAAATTAAAGAGTACAAAGGAAGTGAGACATACAGCTAGAGGGAAAAGTAATGTATTGACATAGACACACGCGAAAGAAAAAGAAATATTTATCTTAAGTGGGCGTCGAGACGCAAAGGAAACAAAAAAAAATAGTTATCTTAAGAAGGGGGGAAAGACATGAAGAAAAAGGAAAGAGAGAGAGAGACAGAGAGAGAGAGAAAGAGAAAGAGAGAGTGAGAGATAGAGAGAGAGGGAGAGAAAAAAAAAGGGGGGAGGAGGGAGGGAGGGAGAGAGAAAATGGAAGACGAAGAACTAGAAATACAATAAAGAAAGTGCACCACACAGTTACATATCAATAGTAAGTTATAAACATAGACAGATACCGAAAGATAGAACACTGTATTGAAAGTGAGAGAATAGATGTGAAGCAAGGAAACTGATTGCAATAACGTTGTAACGATGAAGGATCGCTGGTAAATTTTGATTCAAAGACAAGACAGATTTCGATAGACGTTAGAAAACCACAGAAATACAAACACATCAGCAGAGAACAGTGGTTTAAAAAAATGGAAGACCAGTCACAGGCATAGACAGATCGTGTACATTGACGCTTGTTCATTAAAGAATTAGAGATAGAATAAACATGTAACAAAAGGAAAGAAATATTTATAAGGGTTTATAAAGAGGTCAGATTCATTAACAGAAAGAGAGAGAGAGAGAGAGAGAGAGAGAGAGAGAGAGAGAGAGAGAGAGAGAAAGAGAGACAGAGAAAAGGGAGGTGTGTGTTTAAAGGGGGTTGGGGAGGTACTTAATGAGGTAGAACCAGAGAGAGATAGAAGAAATAGCGACGAACAGTTACAAGGGAAAACTGAATTTACTGATTTAAAAACGGACAGAGAGATATAAAAGAATTTTCAAACAGGAGAGAAAAGGTGATAAGCAGATACAAAGAAGGAGAGAGAAAGAGAGAGAGAGAGAGATAGAGAAAGGGAGAGACATATATATATAGAGACAGAGCGAAGAGAGAGAAGCAGAGAAAGAGGCAAAGAAAAGAGAGATAGATAGAGAGATGGATAGAAAGATGGAGATAGAGAGAGAGGGAGGGAGAGAGAGAGAGAGAGAGAGAGAGATTGAAAGAAAAGAACCGGAGAGAAATGGAGGAAATAGCGACACACAGTTATAGAGGAGGACCGATTAATAGGCAGATTTAGAAACAGACTTACAGATTGAAAAATATTAATAAATGGAAGAAGAGGCGAAAAGATGGGAGTGAGTGTGTCTGTGTGCGTGTGTGTGTGAGAGAGACAGAGAGTGTGTGTGTGTGTGTGGGGGGGGGAACCAAATAGGGATGGAAGAAATAGCGACAAACTGTTACGAAGGAAGACTCCGTATATTGATTTAGAAAAGGACAGAAAGATATAAAAGTCTAGTAAAAAATGAGAGAAAAAGCGAAAAGTAGATAAATAGAGAGAAGGAGAGAGGGGAGGGAGGGGGGCTTAATGAGGAAGAACCAGATAGGTATGGAAGAAATAGCGACACACAGCTACAGAGGAAGACTCCGTATTTTGATTTAGAAAAGGACAAAAAGATATAAAAGTCCCGTCAAAAATGAGAGAAAAAGCGAAAAGTAGATAAATAGAGAGAGAGAGAGAGAGAGAGAGAGAGAGAGAGAGAGAGAGAGCGAAAGAGAGTGTTTGAGAGAGAGAGAAATCGAGAGAGAGAAAGAGTGAGAGATCATGGAAGGGAAAAAGTCCGGAAAAGAAAGAGTCGCAAAGAAAAGACAAAGGAAAGGGAGAGAACGAGGAAGACACACAGAGAGAGAGAAACAGGAACGCAGAAAGATAGACAGAGAGAAAGAGAGAGAGAGAGAGAGCGAGCGTGGAAGGGAAATAAAGTCCAAAAAGTTTTTATGATAAAATCATAACAAAAAGATGATCATGTCACAGACTAATCAATGTCAAATTTAAGAAGGAAGTTGATTAAATAATATAATGTACGTGAATTAGGAAGGTCTGCAAAACCTCAACAAGAAATTGAAATCGTTCTCGTATAGCACTCTCTAGGAGTCTGAAAACATTTTGAAGCTGTGGACTAAACAACTCTGAAAACCAGTCATGAATCTACGATTGTGGCTGAGAATTTTACTAATACATGCAATTGGTTTACACGAGATTCCTGGTAACTTGACCACTTATTTTCACCTGGATCATTCCATCAATGTAGAGTTTGTAAATTGGCCTTGCATTTCTATTCATGATGTTCGTTTGTGCCTAAAATTATTGACCGAGAGCAAAAAATGTAGAGAGCATGGGACACTCATTCTCATGGTGCGTATTGGTTTTAGAAAGAGAAACAGAGAGAGAGAGAGAGAGAGAGAGAGAGAGAGAGAGAGAGAGAGAGAGAGAGAGAGAGAGAGAGAAAGAGAAGAAGACGGAGAGGGGGTGATGAAATAAACAGATGGATAGACAGACCTCTAAAGCGTTTTTAAGACAGGTATGTCGATCGAATTATATATATATATATATATATATGTATGTATATATTTCTGTATAATTATATATGTATTTATAAATTATAGATACAAGACAAAATTGAGGTGAATTCATAAAGTGGAATGGGAATGGTGATGGACAATGGGGATTTAAAAAAGCTTTCGAGAGAAGGTGGGAAAAAAAGAGGAACAGCACAGAGGAAAATGCTGTTAAATGCTTCTGATATAAAAAGAGGAAAAGCATTTGGAAAAGATCGAGGGAATGAAGTAAAAGACGAATAAGGAACTATGCGGAGAGGGATGATTTTGTCAGTTGAGTAGACATGGAGGTTACAGATGTAGGACGTAGGAGGGAGAGAAAAAAAAAGGGGGAGGGGGAAGATATGGTCCCATATCTAGATTTACTATTCTTATGTGTATAGGTCGTCTTTACACAAATGTCTTTTCTCGAACTGCTTTAGTTTATTTTTCCTTTTTCTTCTTATCCTCTTTAACTAATGGTGATATACACATATATTATTGAGAAAAAGAGAGTAAATGGGCTTGGCAATGTGATAAATAAAGAATTTTCAGTTTCTCTTGAGACTAAAAACCTTGTCTTTTTGAGGCTTCATAAGAGATTTAATGGTTGGAAAAAGAATCTAAAAATGACAACGTAAAGTTGAAACAGGGAGCAAACACTTTCTTTAAATTTGTGCTTACTCGTGAAAACTTTGCAGACAGACAGAAATAGATATTTCGTTGGAAAAGATGAATAAAACAACTTTTCTCACTTGTTAATATCCTGGCGAGGGTGGGAGACTGCCTGCCAATTATAAGCTCGACACTCACTCCACTCGAAGAGTAGCTAACGCTCACATCTTACAGCCCTGCACTGCTCGGCACAGTCTTGTCTGAGTTAAGAAAAGACGAGGCTAACATCGCCATTTTGTGGCAGATTATTGCATACAAGAGGGTCAAGGCCACCAGAGACCTAAATCTTACTCAACAAGTGTTAACCACACGCTATCTTGTTATTGATTTGTACAGCTCTGGACTCCATTTTCTTTCTTTAGACCTTAGCTGCTTTCTTGGACCAAAGATCCTCCCTGTTCAAGCCTACGTGGGCTGCGCTCCCTGTATATTTCACATCTCATCTGCCAAATTAAAAAATTGTATAAAACGAAACAAGTCGACAGTTTTACAAAACTCAACAGCTTTTTCCTCCTGTGTGTGTTTCATCAAAGAACTGAAACAGAAAAAAACTTAGGATTTGGTCATATTAGTTAGAACAATTTTAACGACCCGTTTCGTAATGATGTTTTGAGAGCCGTGATCCAAACCTTTCTCCAATTGAGAGAGAATAAGAGAGTAAGAACCAGAAAGAAATGGGAAAAATAGCGACTCATAGTTATAGAGGAGCACTCATTAATAGGCTAATTTAGAAAGGGACATAAAGATAAACAGAATATTAAAAAATGTAAGAAAAGATGCAAAGATGAGAGAGAGAGAGAGAGAGAGAGAGAGAGAGAGAGAGAGAGACAGACAGACAGACAGACAGACAGACAGACAGACAGACAGACAGACAGACAGACAGACAGACAGACCGACAGACAGAAAGAGAGAGAGAAAGAGTAACCGAGATAGAGAGATAGAGATAGAGCGAAAGAGAAATAGATTGAGAGGGAGAAAAAAGAAAGAGAGAGAATGAAAGAGTAAGAACCAGAAAGAAATGGGAAAAATAGCGACTCATAGTTATAGAGGAGCACTCATTAATAGGCTAATTTAGAGGGACAAAAAGATAAACAGAATATTAAAAAATGTAAGTAAAGATGCAAAGATGAGAGAGAGAGAGAGAGAGAGAGAGAGAGAGAGAGAGAGAGAGACAGACAGACAGACAAACAGACACAAAGAAAGAGAGAAAGAGTAACCGAGAGAGAGAGATAGAGATAGAGCGAAAGAGAAATAGATTGAGAGGGAGAGAAAGAAAGAGAGAGAATGAAAGAGTAAGAACCAGAAAGAAATGGAAGAAACAGCGAATCAGAGTTAAAGAGGAGCACTCATTAATAGGCTGATTTAGAAAGGGACATAAAGATAAACAGAATATTAAAAAATGCAAGACTAGGTGCAAAGATGAAAACATGGAGATAGATAGAGATAGACAGACAGAAAAAGAAGAGTTAGCGAGAGAGAGATAGAGATAGAGCGAAAGAGAAATAGATAGATAGATAGAGAGAGAAAATGATCGAAAGAAAGTGTATGGGAAATAACGCGAAAAAAAAAAGAAAGAAATAGGGACACACAAATATAAAGAAAAGCCGTATTATAAATAGCCATAAACAGAAAGAGAAGGAGAGAGAGAGAGAGAGAGAGAGAGAGAGAGAGAGAGAGAGAGAGAGAGAGAGAGAGAGACAGACAGACAGACAGACAGACAGACAGACAGACAGACAGACAGACAGAAATGAAGAAGGGGTTCAGAGAATTAGAGAAAATCAGAAGGAGACAGAAGGAGAGATAGCGTGAAAAAGAAAGAATTAGTAAGAGAAGAAAGAAATCGCGACACACAGTTAGAGAGAAAGAAAGAGTAATAAAATACCATGGACATATTTATCAAATATAATAAGAAATAGTTTCAAAAATTATATTAGAGAGAGAGGAAGAGAGATACAGAGAGAGAGATAGAGAGAGAGAGAGAGAGAAAAGAGAGATTGTGCGAAAGAGAGAGAGAGAAAGAAAGATTGAGAGAGCATGGAATGGAAATAGCTAGGGACACAAAGGTATTGAGAAAGAATGAGTTATATACAGACATAGACAGACATTTCAGGAAAAAATATCAATAGTCATAGAACAGAGGTTAAGAAAAGAAGGAAAGAGAGAGAGAGAGAGAGAGAGAGAGAGAGAGAGAGAGAGAGAGAGAGAGAGAGAGAGAGAAATAAAGAGTGGGTTAAGAGAATAAGAGAAAAACAGAAGGAGACAGAACGAGAGATAGCGTGAAAGAGAAAAAATTAGGAAGAGAGGAAAGAAATCGCGACACACAGTTAGAGAGAAAGAAAAAGTAATAAAATACCATGGACACATTTATCAAATATAATAAGAAATAGTTTCAAAAATGATATAAGTGATAGAGGAAGAGAGAATCACAGAGAGAGAGAGAGAGAGAGAGAGAGAGAGAGAGAGAGAGAGAGAGAGAGAGAGCATGGAATGGAAATAGCTAGGGACACATAGGTATTGAGAAAGAGTGAGTTATATACAGACATAGACACATAGACAGATATTTTCAGGAAAAAATATCAATAGTCATAGAACAGAGGTTAAGAAAAGAAGGAAAGAGAGAGAGAGAGAGAGAGAGAGAGAGTGAGAGAAAGATAGAGAGAGCATGGAATGGAAATAGCTAGGGACACACAGGTATTGAGAAAGAGTGAGTTATATACAGACATAGACAGATATTTCAGGAAAAAAATATTAAAAGTCAGAACAGAGGTTAAGAAAAGAAGAAAAGAGAGAGAGAGAGAGAGAGAGAGAGAGAGAGAGAGAGAGAGAGAGAGAGAGAGAGAGAGAGAGAGAGAGAGAGAGAGAGAAAGACAGAAATAGAGAGAGAGAGAGAGGAAAAGATTGAGAGAGAGAGAGGGAAAGTTTGAGAGAGCATGGAATGGAAATAACTAGGGATACACAGGTGCCGAGTATTGAGAAAGAGTGAGTTATATACAGACGTAGAC
>JAWDGP010002460.1:35000-37500 GCA_033675545.1 Elysia crispata | reverse complement strand
TTTGTAAATTTTTCAGTAGGACCAAAAAACTTCACCATTTCGTCAATTTTGTGTAAACAGTTTTAAGACTAAGACATAACATCAATGGCATCAAACTACACATGTGACCAATAATGAAAAGCCTTAAAAGCCATTTATTAACAGAATGTGGCGGATATACAGGAATGTAGGTAATCAAATCATGAATGTGTTTGGGTCAATACCCCTGTAAAGGCACATACAGGAGTGTTACCAATAACATAATTATAAGACACATTAAAGAACGAAACTTCATAATATGCACATACAGGAATGTTACAGACTATGATAGAGAGAACTTAAAACAGTAAAATATGCTTTATGTAATTAATAAACGATCTACTTAATGACTACAGATTACATTGCTGTTAAAAGGCTCACCGAAACTGTCCTGAAGTCAATGTCTAGCATCTCTGCATTATATTTTCAGAATGAAGTCAAAACCGATTTAGTTATTAAAATTCTAAAATACAAAGTCAACATTGTAATGAAATCTATTTTAAACTTTGAGTAACTTTATATGACAAGCAAAACTAAAGCCGCATCAGTAATTGGAAAATTGTTTCTTAAATTGGGATTCTATGGTTAAATATAGCATGAAACAATTAAAGTAAAAACTCACTGAACTATGATCAGAGGCGTTATTCAAAACAAAGGCATGAATATACTGCCTTTTGAAACTTGATTATGGAATAGTGGGCAAGCTGTGAAAATAAGAGTGGTGAGCAGGGGGAATGAGGTTTGATGTACACAAGGAAATAAGGCCTTTCTTTTTATCTTTAGTAATTCCAGCTAATTCACTAATTGCTGCAAATCAAAGACAAAATTTTCATTATCAGAATTTCTTTTGCGGCGGGCGAGGCGCATCAGATCTACCCTGCAGCAACCTGAATCATAACGCACGATCATCGCGTCTTTGTCTACTCGGTTGAAAGCAATGACTCTGATCCTTGACCACGCAACTTTTTCATCTTCCTCATCAAGGTCAAGGTTTTTCAGTCCTTTTGACATTTCTTTGAAGGCAAAAAAGTCACCTGATGACATTTCTTTGACTGAATAAGGTCTCTTATTCCGTCTTGCTCCACGGACTACAGTTGCCCATTGCTCTGGTGTGTAGACGGGTATTTTCTTTGCCGTTTCGGCAATTACTGAGTGTACTGAATCATTCACATTTTTTGTGTGTCCCACTTCTAGGAAACAATGCTCTATTTTATCTAGAGAAGCATAATTTTTCATGGCAAACGAAAACATGGTTACAATTCTAATCCGGTTCTGACCAGCACAGTTGTCAGAAAAAAATGTAAAAAAATTGTTGTCGCAAGCCACCTGCTTTTCAATGTAGTGCCACAAGCACTCTGCAATTTGGTTGGCTTCTCAGGATGACACGTGTTCTGGCCACATAAAACACTCTACATCTTGTGAAACCTTACAATAAATTGTGACATTGTATACTTCCAGCTTTCTCTTATAGTAGACGTTGGATGCTTCACCATGAGGACATTGAAGAACTTTCTGAAGATCGAAGCACGATGCTGCTGTGCTTGGATCTGTGCCTGCTTGCGCTTTGATGGCAGCTTTGTTATCTCTTGCCTTTTCTTTTCTCAACAGGTGTTCTTTTTGTTTATCTTGTTCTTGGAATGGGAATGGATTGGCTTTGTAGGACAAGCATTGATCACACTAATCCTTTTTAGGAGCAAAAAATCCAAGATTGAAGTCTGTTAAAAATTTCTCTATACTTGACTGAGTTACCCAGCCGTTGCCCTCAACCTTTGCGACTCTACGTAAAATCGGTACATAGAACTGAGGCTTAAGCCAGCCTCCAAGAACAATTTAGATGTATCATGGCGATGTTTTCCCTAGGAAAACTTTTGATGTGATTCTTGATCTCATCAAGGTTGTCTTGAGATGCACTTTTGTCGTTTTTGTGCTTGCCTTTGTCATCTTGCGAGATTATTCCGGTGTCATTTGCTTTTGTTATTGCGCCATAGACAAAGTCCTGTTTTATTCCTAGAGTATTAAGAAAATATTTTCTACAAACTGCTTTCCGATCGTTCTTCTTGAAAAGGCTGTACGTCAATGTGAATTTTTTTCTCGACTCTGACCTTGTTGGACACATACGCTCCGATATTAACTTTTTTACACAGCCAGCAATAAACTCTCTGCACGTTTACTTCCCCACTACCCAAGTAACTGCTGAAGATGTCTTTTCTTTCTTCCTCGTTAAAAACTTGAGAGCATTTTCTTTTGCAGCTGTCACAGTGTGGTCCCATTTCTCTGGCAACGACTTCCTTACCCCGACTTGAGGTGAGGCACATCCACTGTTCTTGAGGTCGCATTCATTTAACCATTTCTGTGGTTGTCTTTTCTTTTTCCTACTTTTCTAACGCTCAGAGTTTTCAGTTATTTCGGTCACAATCGCAGACTCACTTGGTATTGTTGATGGTACCTTGTTTCTTTACCACAATTTATGGTTGCATGATGA
>JAWDGP010002460.1:2500-30000 GCA_033675545.1 Elysia crispata | reverse complement strand
TTTGTTATCTTTTTTCTTTTAATACTTTTTATACATGAGTTGTCGTTAATTTTGCATACACGTGTGTGAAGAGTTCATGCGCTTGCTAAGTGATTAACGCGTGTGCCTTTTCTTTCTTGTCTTCCTGGTTTTCCACTTTAACACTTTTTCTCGTTCAGTATCTCTATTACTCTCTTTATTCCTAATATCTTTGTTTCCGACGGTCTGTCTGTCTGTCTGTCTGTCTCACTCTCTGTCTCTGTCTCTCTGTCTCTCTCTCTCTCTCTCTCTCTCTCTCTCTCTCTCTCTCTCTCTCTCTCTCTCTCTCTCTACCTCTGTTCTACAAATTTTGATCTATTTTGTTTAGATCTCTGTGTATGTCTCTTTACAGCTCACTCTTTCTCTTTACCTGTGTGTCCATATTTCTTTCTTTTTTTTCGGGTTATTTCTCTTCCACGCTTTCACAAGTTTCTCTCTCTCTCTCTCTCTCTCTCTCTCTCTCTCTCTCTCTCTCTCTCTCTCTCTCTCTCTCTTTCACTTTCTCTCTTAATTGTTTTCTATCTCTCTCGCTCTCTCTCTTCCTCTGTCTCTCTCTTTTTATTTCTACTGTTTGCCTCTTATCTCATTTTTGAATAATTTTTTTTTTCATTTCAAGTGTCCGTATCTAAATCAGTATATTAACAATTCTTCCCTCTGTAACTGTGTGTTGCTGTTTGTTCTATCTCTTTCTGGTTCCACCTCTTCGATCTCTCTCTCTCTCTCTCTCTCTCTCTCTCTCTCTCTCTCTCTCTTTGTCTCTCTCGCTTCCTCAATGGTTCTTTCTTCTTTACAAACCTTTCTAAATATTTCTTTCTTTTTTTTCTTTTTTACATGTCATTTCTATCTTTAATTTTTTAATAAACATGCGTGAAAGTATACCCTCTGCCTCTAGTTTGATTAGTCTTTCCTTTCTTTATAACCAGTTGTTTCTGCTAATGTTTCTGTATTTCTGTGCTTTTCTACCCTTTTTCGAAATTGGTCGTTTTCATCTTTCTGGTCTTTGAATAAATATTTACAAGCGATTCTTCAACGTTTCATCTTGATTGCCATCAGCCTCCTTGCTTTGCGCTACCGCTCTACTTCGAATTAAGTTTTTCTCGCTAAACTGTGTACATGCAACCCATGTTTTAAATAATTGAAAAGTATGCTATGTTGGATGTTGTTCTTGTTGTAGTTGTAGGTGAACTTGCACTTGTTGTAGTTGTACTTGTACTTGTACTAGTTGTTGTAGTTGTACTTGTTGTACTTGTACTTGTACTTGTTGTAGTTGTAGTTGTAGTTGTACTTGTTGTAGTTGTAGTTGTATTTGTTTTCGTTGGAGTTGTACTTGTATTTGTAGTAGTTGTAAATGTACTTGTACTTGTTGTAGTAGTACTTGTACTTGTACTTGTTGTAGTTCTAGTTGTACTTGTATTTCTACTTGTTGTAGTTGCAGATGTACGTGTACTGTACTTGTTGTAGTTTTAGTTGTACTTGTTTTTGTTGTAGTTTTAATTGTACTTATTTAAGTTGTAGTTGTACTTGTACTTGTTGTAGTTGTAGTTGTAGTTGTATTTGTTGTAGTTGTAGTTGTGCTTGTTGTGGTTGTAGTTGTACTTGTACTTGTTCTTGTTGTAGTTGTAGTTGTACATGTTTTAGTTGTGGTTGTACTTGTTTTTGTACTTGTTGAAGTTTTAGATGTACTTGTTTTAGTTTTAGTTGTACTTGTTGTAGTTGTGGTTGTACTTGTTCTAGTTGTAGTTATACTCATACTTGTGCTTGTTGTAGTTGTAGTTGTTCTTGTTGTAGTTGTAGGTGAACTTGCACTTGTTGTAGTTGTACTTGTACTTGTACTTGTTGTTGTGGTTGTACTTGTTGTAGTTGTACTTGTACTTGTTGTAGTTGTAGTTGTAGTTGTACTTGTTGTAGTTGTAGTTGTACTTGTACTTGTATTTGTTTTACATTTAGATGAACTTGTTGCAGTTGTAGTTGTTCTTGTACTTGTTGTAGTTGTATTTGTACTTATACTTGTTGTAGTTGTAGTTGGACTTGTACTTGTAGTTGTACTTGTACTTGTACTTGTACTTATTGTAGTTGTACTTGAACTTATACGTGTACTTATACTTGTGGGAGTTTTAGATGTACTTGTAGTTTTTGTTGTACTTTTACTTTTTGTAGTTGTAGTTGTACTTGTACTGTTCTTGTTTTCGTTTTGATTGTACCTGTTGTAGTTGTAGTTGTACTTGTACTTGTTGTTGTTGTAGTTGTAGTTGTTCTTGTTGTGGTTGTAGGTGTACTTGCACTTGTTTTAGTTGTACTTGAATTTGTACTTGTTGTTGTAGTTGTACTTGTTGTAGTTGTACTTGTACTTGTTGTAGTTGTAATTGTAGTTGTAGTTGTACTTATTATTGTACTTGTTTTAGCTTTAGATGTATTTGTTGCAGTTTTAGTTGTACTTCTACTTGTTGTACTTGTATTTGTACTAGTACTTGTTGTAGTTACAGTTGTATTTGTACTTGTACTTGTTGTAGTTTTAGTTGTACTTGTACTTGTTTTAGTTGTAGATGTAGTTGTAATTGTTGTAGTTTTAGTTGTAGTTTAAGTTGTAGTTGTAGTTGTATTAGTGTAAGTTGTAGTTCTAGTTGTAGTAGTTGTAGTTGCAGTTGTAGTTTTAGTTATAGTTTTCGTAGTAGTTGCAGTTGCCGTTAACGTTTTTATTGTAGTTGTAATTGTAGTAATTGTACTTATAGTTGTAGTTGTTGTTGTACTTGTAGTTGTTGTTACAGTTGAAGTTTTATTTCTTGTTACAGTTGTAGTAGTTGTAGGTGTAGTAGTTGTATTTGTAGTAGTTCTAGTTTTAGTCGTATTTTTGGATAAAATGTAGTTGTAATTATAGTTATAGTTATAGTTGCAGTTGATGTTAAAGTAGTAGTTGTAGTTGTAGATGTAGTTGTAGTTGTAGTAGTTGTAATTGTAGTTGAAGTTGTAGTTGTCGTTGATGTTGTAGTTGTTGTTGTAGTTGTAGCTGTAGTAGTTGTAGTTGTATTTGTAGTTGTAGTTACAGTTTTAGTAGTTGTAGTTGTAATTGTAGTTGTAGTTGTAGTCGTAGTATATGTAGTTGTAGTTTTAGTTTAAGTTGTAGTTCGAATTGTAGTTGTAGTTGTAGTTGAAGTTGTACTTGTAGTTGTCAATGTAGTTATTGTTGTAGTTGTTGTTTTAGTTATTGTTATAGTTGTTAAAGTTTTCGTTTAAGTTTCTTATATAGTTGTAGTTGTAGTTATAGTTGTTGCAGTTGTGGTTGTAGTTCTAATTGTAATAGTTGTAGATTAATTGTAGTTGTAGTTGAAGTTATAGTAGCTGTACTTTTAGTTGAAATTGTAGTTGTTGTTGTAGTTCTTATTGTTGTTATTGTTGTAGTTGTTGCTGTAGTTGTCCTTGTAGTTGTTGTTACAGTTGTAGTTGTAGTTGTATTTCTAGTTTTAGTAGTTGTACTTGTATTACTTGAAGTTGTAGTAGTTTTAATTGTAATTTTAGTCGTAGAAGTTGTAGTTGCAGTAGTTGTAGTTGTAGTTGTAGTTGATGTTGTAGTTGATAATGTAGTTGTAGTTGTAGTTGTAGTTGTTATAGTTGTAGGTGTAGTGGTAGTTGTAGTTGTAGTTGTTGTTGTAGTAGTTGTAGTAATTTTTGTTGCAGTTGTAATTGTAGTTATAGCTGAAGTTGTAGTTGTAGTTGTAGTTGTTGCAATAGTTCTAGTTTTAGTTGTAGTTGATGTTGTAGTTCTTGTTGTAATTGTTGTTGTAGCAGTTGTAGTTGTAGTTTTAGTAGTTGTAGTTATAGTTGTAGTTGTAATTGTTGATGTAGTTTTAGCAGTTGTAGTTGTAGTTTTAGTTTTAGTACTTGTAGTTGTAGTTGTAGTTCTAGTTCTACTAGTTGTAGTTGTAGTTTTAGTTTTTGTTGTAGTAGTAGTAGTTCTATTTGTAGTAAACGTTCTAGTTGTAGTTGCAGTTGTAGTTAAGGTTGTAGTTGTAGTTGAAGAAGTTCTAGTTATAGGTTTTATTTAAAATGTAGTAGTTGTATTTATAGTTGTTTTTGTAGTTGTAGTTGTAGTAGGTGTAAATGTGTTTCTAGTGGTAGTACTTGTAGTGTAAGTAGTTGTAGTTGTAGTTGTAGTTGTATTAGAAGTAGTTGTAGTAGTTGTAGTTGTAGTTGTAGTTTTACTTGTAGTTGTAGTAGTTGTAGTTGTGGCTGTAATTATAATTGTTGTTCTAGTATTTGTAGTAGTTGTTGTTGTTGTAGTTGTCGTAGTAGTTTTTGTTAAAGATGTAGTTGTAGTTGTAAATGTAGTATTTGTAGTTGAAGTTAAAGTTTTAGTTGTAGTTGCAGTTGTAGAAATTATAGTTGTCGTTATAGTAGTTATAGATGTAGTTGTAGTTGAAGTAGTTGTAGTTCTAAATATAGTAGTTGTAGTTGTAGTTGTAGTTTTAGTTGTAGTTATTGTTGTAGTTGAAGTAGTTTTAGATTTACTTGTAGTTGATATTGTAGTTGTAGTTGTAATTGTTGTAGTTGTAGTTTTATTTGTAGTTAAAGCTTTAGTTATAGTTGTACTTGTAGTTGAAGTAGCTGTAGTTGAAGTTGTAGTTGATGTTGTAGTTTATGTTGTAGTTGTAGTTGTAGAAGTTTTAATTTTAGTTGAAGTTGTAATATTTGTAGTTAAAGTTTTAGTTGTAGCACTTGCAGTTTTAGTAGTTGGAATTCTAGTTTTAGTTGTAGTAGTAGTAGTTGTAATTGTACTTGTAATTGTAGTAGTCGTAGTTATAGTTGTAAGTTTTGTTTTAGTTGTACATTTAAATGTAGATGAAGTTTTTGTAGTTGTAGTTGCAGGTGTAGTTAAAGATGTTGTTGTAGTTTTTGTTGTAGTTGTTGTTGTAGTTGTCGTTGTAGTTGTTTTTACATTTGTAGTTGTAGTTGTAGTTGTAGTTGTAATTGTATTTGTAGTTATAGTTGTAGCAGTTCTAGTTTTTGTAGTTGTAGTTGTAGTCGTAGTTGTAGTAGTTCTAGTTGTAGTTGTAGTAGTTGTAGTTTTCGTTGTAGTAGTAGTTGTAATTGAAGTTGTAGTAGTTGTTATTATAGTTGTAGTAGTTGTAGTTGTAGTCGTAGTTGTAGTTATAAATTTAGTTGTAGTAGCAGTTGTAGTAAAAGTTGTAGTTATAGTAGTTGTATTTGTAGTTGTAGTTGTAGTTATAAATGTAGTTATTGTAGCTGTAGTAATTGTAGTTGTAGTTGTAGCTGTAGTTGTAGTTGTAGTTGTAGTTAAAGTTGTAGCTGAAATAGTTGTAGTTCTAGTTGCAGTTATAGTTCATGTTTTAGTTGTAGTTGTATTAGTTGTAGTGGTTTTAGTTATAGTTGTAGTTTTAGTTGTAGTTGTTGTTGTAGTTGTACTTATTGTTGTAGTTCTTGTTGTAGTTGTCGTTATAGTTGTAGTTGTAGATGTAGTTGTAGTTGTAGTTTTATTTGAAGTACTTCTAATTTTACTAGTTCTAGTTGTAGTTTTAGTTGTAGTAGTTGCTGTTGTAGTTGTGGTTGTAAATGTAGTAGTTCTTCTTGTAATTGTAGTTTTAGTTGTAAGTAAAGTTGTTGTAGTTGTATTTGTAGTTATAGTTGTGTTGTAGGTGTTGTTATAGTTGTAGTTGTAGTAGTTGTAGTTATAATTGTAGTTGTAGTTGTAGTTGTACTAGTTGTAATTGTACTTGTAGTTTACTTGTAGTTGTAGAAGTTGTGGTTGTATGTTAGTTGTAGTTGTAGCAGTTGTAGTTGTAGTTGTTTTTTTTTATTGTTTCATGTTTTAGGTGTAGTTGTAGTAGTTGTAGTTACAGTTGTAATTGTAGTTGTTGTTGCAGTTGTTGTTGTACTTATTGATGTAGTTGTTGTTGAAGTCCACGTTTTAGTTGTTTTTATAGGTTTAGTTGAAGATTTTGTTTTAGTAGTTGCAGTTGTAGTTGTAGTTATAGTTGTAGTTGTAGTTGTAGTAGCTATAGATTGTTGTAGTTGTAGCTGAAGTTGTAGTAGTTGTAGTTGTAGTTGTAGTTAGATTTGTAGTTGAAGTAGTTGTAGTTGTAGTTGTAGTTAATGTTGTATTTGATGTTTTAGTTGTAACTGTATTAGTTATTGTTCTAGATTTAGTTGTAGTAGTTGTAGTTGAAGGTGTATTTGTAATTGTATATTTACTAGTTGTAGTTGTAGTTGTAGTAGTTATTGTTGTAAGAGTAGTTATAATTGTAGTAGTTGTAGTTGTAGTTGTAGTTGATGTTGTAGTTGTAGTTTTGATTGTAGGTGTAGTAGTTGATGTTGTAGTTGTAGTAGTTGATGTTGTAGCTGTAGTAGTTGTATTAGTAGTTGTAAGTGTAGTAGTAGTAGTTGTAGTTGTAGTAGTTATAGTTGTAGTTCTAGTTACTGTTGTATGTAGTTGTAGTTGTAGTTATTTCTAGTTGTAGGTTGTAGTTGTGGTTGTAGTTGTAGTAGTTATAGTTCTATTTGTAGTTGCAGTTGTAGTTGTAGTTTTAGTAGTTATAGTTGTAGTTGTTGTAGTTGTAGTTGTAGTTGTTGTAGTTGTAGTTGTAGTTGTAGTTGTAGTTGTAGTTCGAGTTGTAGTTGTTGTTTTAGCTGTAGTTGTAGTAGTTGTAGAGGTAGTTGTAGTTGTAGTTTTAGTTGTAGTAGTTGTAGTTGTAATTGTAGTTGTAGTTATAGTTGTACTAGTTGTAGTTGTAGTTGTAGTAGTTAGAGTTGTAGTGATTGTAGTTGTAGTTGAAATTGTAATAATTGTATTTGTAGTTGTAGTACTTGTAGTTGTAGTTGTGGTTGAAGTTCTAGTTTTAGTTGTACTAGTTGCAGTTGTAGTAGTTGTTATTGTAGTAGTTGTAGTACTTGTAGGTGTAGTTGTAGTTGTAGTTAATGTTGTATTTGTTGTTGTAGTTGTTGTTTTAGTTGTAGTTGTAGTTGTAGTTGTAGTTTTAGTTGTAGTTGTAGTAGTTGTAGTTGTAGTTGTAGTTGTAGTTGTAGTAGTTGTAGTTGTTGTAGTTGTAGTTGTAGTTGTAGTTGTAGTTGTAGTTGTTGTAGTTGTAGTTGTAGTTGTTGTAGTTGTAGTTGTAGTTGTAGTTGTTGTAGTTGTAGTTGTAGTTGTAGTTGTAGTTGTAGTTGTAGTTGTTGTAGTTGTAGTTGTAGTTGTAGTTGTAGTTGTAGTTGTTGTAGTTGTAGTTGTAGTTGTAGTTGTTGTAGTTGTAGTTGTAGTTGTAGTTGTAGTTGTTGTAGTTGTAGTTGTAGTAGTTGTAGTTGTAGTTGTAGTTGTAGTTGTAGTTGTTGTAGTTGTAGTTGTAGTTGTAGTTGTTGTAGTTGTAGTTGTAGTAGTAGTTGTTGTAGTTGTAGTTATAGTTGTACTCGTAGTTGTAGCTGTAGTTGTAGTTGTAGTTGTAATAATTGTAGTTGTAGTAGTTATAAATGTAGTTTTAGTAGTTGTACTTGTAGTTTTTGTAGTAGTTGTAGTGGTAGTTATAGTTCTAGTTTTAGTTGTAGTTGTGTTGCAGTTGTAGTTCTAGTAGTTGTAGTTGTAGTAATTGTATTTGTAGTAATTGTAGTTGTAGTTGAAGTTGTAGTTGTAGTACTTGTAGTTCTAAGTGTAGTTGTAGTAGTTATAGTTGTAGTTGTAGTTGTAGTTGTTGTAGTTGTAGTTGTAGTTGTAGTTGTAGTTGTTGTAGTTGTAGTTGTTGTAGTTGTAGTTGCAGTTGTTGTAGTTGTAGTTGTAGTAGTTGTTGTAGTTGTTGTAGTTGTTGTTGTAATTGTTGTAGTTGTTGTAGTTGTTGTAGTTGTAGTTGTTGTTGTAGTTGTAGTTGTAGTTGTAGTTGTTGTTGTAGTTGTAGTTGTAGTTGTAGTTGTTGTTGTAGTTGTTGTAGTTGTAGTTGTAGTAGTTGTAGTTGTAGTTGTAGTTGTAGTTGTTGTAGTTGTAGTTGTAGTTGTAGTTGTAGTTGTAGTTGTAGTTGTTGTAGTTGTAGTAGTTGTAGTTGTAGTTGTAGTTGTAGTTGTAGTTGTAGTTGTTGTAGTTGTAGTTGTAGTTGAAGTTGTAGTAGTTGTAGTTGTAGTTGTAGTAATTGAAGTTGTAGTTGTAGTTCTACCTGTAGTTGTAGTTGTGGAAGCTGCATTTCTAGTATTTGTAGTTGTAGTTGTAGTTGTAGTTTTAGTAGTCGTAGTTGAAATTGTAGTAGTTGTAGTTTTAGTTCTAGTAGTTGTAGTTGTAGTTGTAGTTGTTGTAGTTGTAGTTGTTTTGGTTGTAGATGTTGTAGTTGTAGTTGTAGTTGTAGTTGAAGTAGTTGTAATTGTAGAAGTTGTAGTTTTAGTTGTAGTTGTTGTAGTTGTAGTTGTAATTATAGTAGTTGTAGTTGTAGTTGAAGTTGTTAATAGTTGTAGTTGTAGTAGGTGTAGTTGTAGTTGTAGTTGCAGTTGTAGTAGTTGTAGTTGTAGTAGTTGTAGTTGTAGTAGTTGTAGTTTTAGTTGTAGTAGTTGTAGTAGTTGTAGTTGTAGTTCTGGTTGTAGTTGTACTTTTAAATAAAGTAGTTGTAGATGTAGTTATAGTAGTGGTAATTGTAGTTGTAATTGTAGATGTAGTTGTAGTTGAAGTAGTTGTAGTTGTAGTTGTAGTTGTAGCTGTAGTTGTAGTTGTAGTTGTTGTAGTTGTAGTTGTTGTAGTTGTAGTTGTATTTGTAGTTGTACTTATAGTTGAAGTTGTAGTTGTATTTGTAGTTGAAGTAGTTGTAGTTGTAGTTGTAGTTGTAGTAGTTGTAGTTGTAGTTGTAGTTGTAGTTGTAGTTGTAGTTGTTGTAGTTGTAGTTGTAGTTGTAGTTGTTGTAATTGTAGTTGTAGTTCTTGTAGTTGTAGTAGTTGTAGTTGTTGTAGTTGTAGTAGTTATAATTGTTGTAGTTGTAGTAGTTGTAGTTGTAGTTGTAGTTGTAGTAGTTATAGTTGTAGTTGTAGTTGTTCTAGTTGTAGTTGTAGTTGTAGTTGTAGTTGTATTTGTTGTAGTTGTTGTAGTTGTAGTTGTAGTTGTTGTAGTTGTAGTTGTAGTTGTAGTTGTAGTTGTAGTTGTAGTTGTAGTTGTAGTTGTTGTAGTTGTAGTTGTTGTAGTTGTAGTAGTTGTAGTTGTTGTAAATGTAGTAGTTGTAGTTGTAGTTGTAATAATTGTAGTTGTAGTAGTTGTAGTTGTAGTTGTGGTAGTTTTAGTTGTAGTTGTATTTGTAGTTCTAGTTCTAGTTGTTGTAGTTGAAGTTGTAGTTGTTGTAGTTGTACTTGTGAGGTTGTAGTTGTAGTAGTTGTAGCTGTTGTAGTTGTAGTAGTTGTTGGTGTTGTAGTTGTAGCAGTTGTAGTTGTACTTGTAGTTGTAGTTGTTGTTGTAGTTGTAGTTATAGTTGTAGTTGTAGTTGTAATTGTAGTTTTAGTATTAATAGTTGTAGTTGTAGTATTTATAGTTGTAGTTCTGGTTGTAGTAAGTGTAGTTGTGATAGTTGTAATTGTATTTGTAGTTGTAGTTGTAGCAGTTGTATTATAGTTGTTGTTGTAGTTGTAGTTGCTGTTGTAGTTGTGGTAGCTGTAGTTGTTGTATTAGTTATAGTTGTTTTTGTAATTGTAGTTGGAGTTTTAGTTGTAGTAGTTGAAGTTGTATTTGTAGTATTTGTAGTTGTAGTTGTAATTGTTAATGTAGTAGTTATAGTTGTAGTAGTTTTTGTTGTAATTTTAGTTGTTGTTGTTGTTGTAGTTATTGTTGTAGTTGTAGTAGTAGTTGTAGTTGTAGTTGCAGTAGTTGTAGTTGTTGTAATTGTAGTTGTAGTTGTAGTAGTTGTAGTTGTAGTTGTAGTAGTTGTAGTTGTAGTTGTAGTTGTAGTAGTTGTAGTTGTAGTTGTAGTTGTAGTTGTAGTTGTAGTAGTTTTTTTTTTAGTTGTAGTTGTAGTTGTAGTTGTAGTTGTAGTAGTTGTAGGTGTAGTTGTAGTTGTAGTTGTAGTTGTAGTTGTAGTAGTTGTAGTGGTAGTGGTAGTGGTAGTTGTAGTTGTAGTTGTAGTTGTAGTTGTAGTTGTAGTTGTAGTTGTAGTTGTAGTTGTAGTAGTTGTAGTTGTAGTTGTAGTTGTAGGTGTAGTTGTAGTTGTAGTTGTAGTTGTAGTTGTAGTTGTAGTTGTAGTTGTTGTAGTTGTAGTTGTTGTAGTTGTAGTTGTAGTTGTAGTTGTTGTAGTTGTAGTTGTAGTTGTAGTTGTTGTAGTTGTAGTTGTAGTTGTAGTTGTAGTTGTTGTAGTTGTAGTTGTAGTTGTAGTTGTTGTAGTTGTAGTTGTAGTTGTAGTTGTTGTAGTTGTAGTTGTAGTTGTAGTTGTAGTTGTTGTAGTTGTAGTTGTAGTTGTAGTAGTTGTAGTTGTAGTTGTAGTTGTAGTTGTTGTAGTTGTAGTTGTAGTTGTAGTTGTTGTAGTTGTAGTTGTTGTAGTTGTAGTTGTAGTTGTAGTTGTTGTAGTTGTAGTTGTAGTTGTAGTTGTAGTTGTTGTAGTAGTTGTAGTTGTAGTTGTTGTAGTTGTAGTTGTAGTTTTACTTGTTGTGGTTATAGTTGTAGTTGTAGTTGTTGTAGTTGTAGTTGTAGTTGTGTAGTTGTAGGTGTAGTTGTAGTTGCAGTTGTAATTGTAATTGTATTTGTAGTTGTAGTTGTAGTTGTAGTTGTTGTAGTTGTATTTGTAGTTGTAGTTGTAGTTGTAGTAGTTGTAGTTGTAGTTGTAGTTGTTGTAGTTGTAGTTGTAGTTGTAGTTGTTGTAGTTGTAGTTGTAGTTGTAGTTGTAGTTGTAGTTGTAGTTGTAGTTGTAGTTGTAGTTGTAGTTGTAGTTGTAGTTGTAGTTGTAGTTGTAGTTGTTGTAGTTGTAGTTGTAGTTGTTGTAGTTGTAGTTGTAGTTGTAGTTGTTGTAGTTGTAGTTGTAGTTGTAGTTGTTGTAGTTGTAGTTGTAGTTGTAGTTGTAGTTGTTGTAGTTGTAGTTGTAGTTGTAGTAGTTGTAGTTGTAGTTGTAGTTGTAGTTGTTGTAGTTGTAGTAGTTGTAGTTGTAGTTGTAGTTGTAGTAGTTGTAGTTGTAGTTGTAGTTGTAGTTGTAGTTGTAGTTGTAGTTGTAGTTGTTGTAGTTGTAGTTGTAGTTGTAGTTGTAGTTGTTGTAGTTGTAGTTGTAGTTGTTGTAGTTGTAGTTGTAGTTGTTGTAGTTGTAGTTGTAGTTGTAGTTGTAGTTGTAGTTGTAGTAGTTGTAGTTGTAGTTGTTGTAGTTGTAGTTGTAGTTGTAGTTGTTGTAGTTGTAGTTGTAGTTGTAGTTGTTGTAGTTGTAGTTGTAGTTGTAGTTGTTGTAGTTGTAGTTGTAGTTGTAGTTGTAGTTGTAGTTGTAATTGTAGTTGTAGTAGTTGTAGTTGTAGTTGTAGAAGTAGTTGTAGTTGTATTTGTAGATACAGTTGTAGTTAAAGTTGTATTTATAGTTGTATTAGTTGTAGTTGTAGGTGTATTTGTAGTTGTATTTGTAGTTTTAGTTGTAGTAGTTGTAGTTGTAGTTGTTGTTGTAGTTATTGTTGTAGTTATTGTTGCAGTTATCGTTGTAGTTGTTGTTATTGATGTAGTTGTAGTTGTAGTTGTAGTAGTTGTAGTTGTAAATGTAGTTGTAGTTGTAGTTGTAGTTGTAGTTATAGTTGTAGTCGAAGTTGTAGTTGTAGTAGTTGTAGTTGTAGTTATTATAGTTGTAGTTGTAGTTGTAGTTGTAGTTGTTGTAGTTGTAGTTGTAGTTGTTGTAGTTGTAGTTGTAGTTGTAGTTGTAGTTGTTGTAGTTGTAGTTGTAGTTGTAGTTGTAGTTGTAGTTGTAGTTGTAGTTGTAGTAGTTGTAGTTGTAGTTGTAGTTGTAGTTGTTGTAGTTGTAGTTGTAGTTGTAGTTGTAGTTGTAGTTGTAGTTGTAGTTGTTGTAGTTGTAGTTGTAGTTGTAGTTGTTGTAGTTGTAGTTGTAGTTGTAGTTGTAGTTGTTGTAGTTGTAGTTGTAGTTGTAGTTGTTGTAGTTGTAGTTGTAGTTGTAGTTGTAGTTGTAGTTGTTGTAGTTGTAGTTGTAGTTGTAGTTGTTGTTGTTGTTGTAGTTGTAGTTGTTGTAGTTGTAGTTGTAGTTGTAGTTGTAGTTGTAGTTGTAGTTGTAGTTGTTGTAGTTGTAGTTGTAGTTGTAGTTGTAGTTGTAGTTGTAGTTGTTGTAGTTGTAGTTGTAGTTGTAGTTGTAGTTGTAGTTGTTGTAGTTGTAGTTGTATTTTTAGTTGTAGTAGTTGTAGTTGTAGTTAAAAATGTAGTTGTAGTTGTAGTTGTAATGTAGTAGTTGTTACAGTTGTAGTTGTAGTTGTAGTTGTAGTTGTTATAGTTGTAGCTGTAGTTGTAGTTGTTGTAGTTGTAGTTGTAGTTGTTGTAGTTGTAGTTGTAGTTGTAGTTGTTGTAGTTGTAGTTGTAGTTGTAGTTGTTGTAGTTGTAGTTGTAGTTGTAGTTGTTTGTAGTTGTAGTTGTAGTTGTAGTTGTTGTAGTTGTAGTTGTAGTTGTAGTTGTTCAGTTGTAGTTGCAGTTGTAGTTGTTGTAGTTAAAGTTGTAGTTGTTGTAGTTGTAGTTGTCGTTGTAGTTGTATTTGTTGTAGTTGGAGTTGTAGTTGTAGTTGTAGTTGTAGTTGTAGTTGTTGTAGTTGTAGTTGTAGTTATATTTGTAGTTTTCTTCTAGTTGTAGTAATTTAAGTTATAGTTGTAGCTGTAGTTGTAGTTTTATTATTAGTTGTAGTTGTAATTGTAGTAGTTGTAGTTGTGGTTATAGTAGCTGCAGTTGTAGCAGTTTTAGTGGTAGTTGCAAATGTAGTTGTAGTTGTACTTGTAGTAGTTGTAGTTGTAGTTTTAGTTCTAGATGTAGTAGTTGTAGTTGTAATAGTTATACTTGCAGTTGTAGTTTTAATTGTAGTTGTAGTTGAAGTTGTAGTTGAAGTTGTAGTTTGTGGTAGTTTTGTGGTAGTTTTAGTTTTAGTTGTAATAGTATTTGTTGTCGGAGTTGTAGTTTTTTTAGTTACAGTTTTAGTTTTTGTTGTAATGGTTGTGGTTGTAGTTGTAGTACTTGTTGTTGTAGTAGTTGTTGTTGTAGTTGTAGTTGTAGTTTTAGTTGTAGTTGTAGTTGTAGATTTAGTTGTAGTTCTAGTTGTAATAGTTGTAGTTGTAGTTCTATTTCTGGTCGTAAAAGTTGTAATTGTAGTTAAAGTTGTTGTTGTTGTAGTTATTTTTGTAAATATTGTTGTAGTTGTTATAGTTTTAGTTCTAGTTGTAGTTTAATTGTAGTAGGTTTATATTTAGTTTTACAAGTTCTAGATGTAGTTGTAAAATATGTTGTAGTTTCAATAGTAGTAGTTGTCGTTGTAGTTGTATTTGTTTTTGTAGTTGTAGTTTTAATTGTAATTATAGTATTAGTTGTAGTTGTAGTTCTAGCAGTTTTAGTTTTAGTTGTAGATGTTGTTGTAGTAGTTGTAGTTGTAGTTTTCGTTCTGGTAGTTGTAGTAGTAAATGTAGTTGTAGTTGTAGTTGTTGTTGAAGTTGTTGTTGTAGTTGTTGTTGTTGTTGTAGTTGTAGTTGTAGTTGTAGTTGTTGTAGTTGTAGTTGTAGTTGTTGTAGTTGTAGTTGTTGTTGTTGTAGTTGTAGTTGTAGTTGTAGTTGTAGTTGTAGTTGTAGTTGTTGTAGTTGTAGTTGTAGTTGTAGTTGTAGTTGTAGTTGTAGTTGTAGTAGTTGTTGTAGTTGTAGTTGTAGTTGTAGTTGTAGTTGTAGTTGTAGTTGTAGTTGTTGTAGTTGTAGTTGTAGTTGTAGTTGTAGTTGTAGTTGTAGTTGTAGTTGTAGTTGTAGTTGTAGTTGTAGTTGTAGTTGTAGTTGTAGTTGTAGTTTAAGTTGTAGTTGTATTTGTAGTTGTAGTTGTAGTAGTTGTAGTTGTAGTTGTAGAAGTTTTAGTTGTAGTCGAAGTTGTAGTAGTTTTAGTTGTAGTTGTATTAGTTGTAGTTCTAGTTGTAGATGTAGTTGTAGTAGTTCTAGTTGTAGTTATAGTTGTACAAGTTGTAGTTGTAGTTGTAGTTTTAATTGTAGTTGTATTAGTTGTAGTTGTAGTTGTAGTGTAGTTGTAGTAGTTTTATTTGTAGTTTTAGTAGTTGTAGTTGTAGTAGTTGTATTTCTGGTTGTAGTAGTTGCAGTTGTAATTGTAGTAGTTGTAGTTGTAGTTTTAATAGTTATAGTTGTAGTTTTAATTTTTGTTGTAGTTGTAGTTGTAGTTTCAGTAGTAGTAGTAGTTGTAGTTTAAGTTGTAGTAATTGTAGTTTTTGATGTAGTTGTAGTCGTTTTTGGAGTTGTAGTTGTATTTCTAGTTGTAGTGGTAGTAGTTGTAGTTGTAATTCTAGTAGTTGTAGTTGTAGTTGTAGTAGTAGTTATAGTTGTAGTAATTGTAGTTGTAGTTCTAGTTGTAGTACTTGTAGTTGGTGATGTAGTTCTTGTTTTTTTTAAGTACTAGTAGTTGTAGATGTTATTTAAGTTGTAGTCCTTGTAGTAGTAGTTGTAGTTGTAGTAGTTGTAGTTGTAGTTTTACCTGTTGTAGTAGTTGTAGTTCTAAATTTAGCAGTTGCATTTGTAGTTGTAGTTGTAGTTGTAGCTGTAGTAGTTGTACTTGTAGTTGTAGTAGTTGTAGTTGTAGTTGTAGTAGTTAGGGTTGTAGTCGTAGTTGTAGTTCCAGTAGTTTGTAGTTTTAGTAGTTATAGTTGTAGGTGTAGTTGTGGTACTTCTAGTTGTAGTTTTAGTAGTTGTAGTTGTAGTTGTTGTTTTTGTTGAAGTTGTTGTTGTAGTTGTTTTTGTAGTTGTAGTTGTATTTGTAGTTTTCGGTGTAGTAGTTGTAGTTGTTATTATAGTAGTTGTAGTTGCAGATATAGTAGTAGTTGTTGTTGTAGTAATTTATAGTTCTAGTTCTAGTTGTAGTAGTTGTAGTTGTAGTAGTTGCAATTGTAGTTGTAGAAATTTTAGTTGTAGTTTCAGTAGTTGTAGTTATAGTTGTAGTGGTAGTAGTAGTTGTAGTAGTAGTTGTAGTTTCAGTTGTAATTCAAGTTGTATTTCTAGTTGTAGTAGTTGTAGTTGTAGGTGTAGTATTAGTATATGTAGTTGTAGTTGTAGTGGTAGTAGTAGTAGTTGTAGTTTTAGTTGTAGAACTTGTAGTTGTTGATGTAGGTGTAGTTGAAGTTGTATTTGTAGTTGTAATTCTAGTTGTAGTAGTTTTTGTTGTAGTTGTAGTTGTACTAGTTATAGTTGTAGCTTTAGTTCTAGTTGTAGTAGTTTTAATTGTAGTTACAGTAGTTAAAGTTGTAGTTGTAGATGTAATTTTAGTTGTAGTACTTGTAGATGTTGATGTCTTTGTAGTTTTTGTTGTAGTACAAGTAGTTGTAGTTGTATTTGTAGTAGTTGTAGTGGTTGTAGTTCTAGTTTTAGTAGTTGCAGTTTTAGTGGTATTTGTAATTGTAGTTGCAGTAGTCGTAGTTGTAGTTGATGTTGTAGTTGTAGTTTTTGTAGTTGTTGTTTTGGTTGTAGTTGTATTTCTAGTTATAGTGGTAGTAGTTGTAGTTGTAAATGTAGTAGTTGTAGTTGTAAATGTAGTAGTTGTAGTTGTAGTAGTAGTTATAGTTGTAGTAATTGTAGTTGTAGTTCTAGTTTTAGTACTTGTAGTGGTTGATGTACTTGTAGTTTTTGTTGTTGTGCTAGTAGTTGTAGTTGTATTTGTAGTTTTAGTAGTTCTAGTTGTAGTTTTAGTTGTAGTAGTTGTAGTTGTAGTTGTAGTAGTTGTAGTAGTTGTAGTTGTAGTTGTAGTTGTAGTTGTAGTGGTTATATTTGTAGAAGTAGTTGTAGTACTTATAGTTGTAGTTGTAGTTTTAGTAGTTGTAGTTGTAGTTGTAGTTGTAGTTGTAGATGTAGTTGTAATTGTAGTAGTAGTAGTTGTAGTTGTAGTTGTAATGGTTGTAGTTGTAGTTTTATTTGTTTTAGTTGTTGTAGCTGTAGTAATTGTAGTTCTAGTTTTAGTAGTTGCATTTGTAGTTGTAATTGTAGTTGTAGTTGTAGTAGTTGTAGTTGTTGTTGTAGTTGTAGTAGTTGTAGTTGTAGTTGTAGTAGTTATGGTTTAGTTGTAGTTGTAATAGTTGTAGTTGTAGTTGTAGTTGCAGTTGTAAAGTTGTTAGTGTAGTAGTTGTAGTTGTGGTTGTAGTACTTGTAGTTGTAGTTGTTGTTGTAGTTGTAGTAATTGTAGTTGTAGTTGTAGTAGTTATGGTTGAGTTGTAGTTGTAAAAGTTGTAGTTGTAGTTGTAGTTGCAGTTGTAAAGTTGTAAGTGTAGTAGTTGTAGTTGTGGTTGTATTACTAGTATTTGTAGTTGTAGTTGTTGTTGTAGTTGTAGTTGTATTTCTAGTCATAGTGGTAGTAGTTGTAGTTGTAATTGTAGCAATTGTAGTTGAAGTTGTAGTAGTAGTTGTAGTTGTAGTAGTTGTAGTTGTGGGTAAAGTTTTTGTATATTTAGTTGTAGTTGTAGTTGTAGTTGCAGTAGTAGTAGTGGTAGTTGTAATTGTAGTAGTTGTAGTAGTTGTAGTTGTAATTTTAGTTGTAGTACTTGTAGTTGTTGATGTAATTTTAGTTGTAGTTGTAATTCTAGTTGTAGTAGTTGTAGTTGTAGTTAAAGTTGTAAGTGTAGTAGTTGTAGGAGTTTTATTTCTAGTTTTAGTAGTTGCAATTGTAGTTGTAGTTGTAGTTGTAGTGGTTGTAGTTGTAGTAGTTGTCGTTGTAGTTGTAGTAGTTGGAGTTGTACTTGTAGTGGTATTTCTAGTGGTTGTAGTTGTAGTTGTAGTAGTTGTAGTTGTAGGTGTTATTGTAGTACTTGTAGTTGTAGTTGTAGTTTTAGTAGTTGTAGTTTTATTCACAAAAAAATGACTTGAAATATTTAACACCCGCAAGCGTCAGTGCATTCTACCATTTCTTTTAAATCTCTACAACTACAACTAAAACTACAACTAAAACTACTACGACTACAACTATAACTACAACTACAACTACAACAACAACTACTACAACTATATTTAAATCAACTACAACTTCAACTACAATTACAACTTCTACAACTACAAGTACAACTGATACAACTACAACTACTACTCCAACTACAACTACAACTACAAATACAACTACTACAATTACATCTACAACTACAACTACTACAACTAAAACTTCTTTAATAACAACTACTAAAATTACAACTACAACTACAACTTCGACTATAACTACAACATCAATTACAACTACAACTACAACTACAACTACAACTTCAACTACAACTACAACTACAACTACAAATACAACTACTACAACTACAAATACAACTACTACAACTACAACTACAACTACTATAACTATAAATACAACTACTAAAACTACAACTAATACACCTACAACTACTGCAACTACAACTACAACTACACTTACTACGAAAACTACAACAACTACAACGACAACAAAAACAACAACTACAAGTACTGCAACTACAACTACAACTACAACAACTACAACTACAACTACAACTGCTACAACTACAACTACAACTAAAACAACAGCTACAACTACTAAAACTACAACTACAACTACAACTACAACTACTACAACTACAACTACAACTACAATTACAATAAGAACTACTATAACTACACTTACAACTACTACAATTACAATTACTACAACTACAACTATGGCTACTTCAACTACAACTACTACTACAACTACAACTACAACTAGAATAACAACTATAACTACAACTACAACTACTACAACTACAGCTACTACTGTTACAAGTACAACTACAACTACAACTGCAACTACTTTATTTATAGAGAGAGAGAGCGAAGAGAGAGAACTAGAGAAAGAGCAAAGAAAAGAGAGATAGATAGAGAGATGGATAGAAAGATGGAGATAGAGAAAGTGAGGGAGAGGGCGAGAGAGGGAGAGAGAGATTGAAAGAAGAGAACCGGAGAGAAATGGAGGAAATAGCGACACACAGTTATAGAGGAGGACCGATTAATAGGCAGATTTAGAAACAGACTTACAGATTGAAAAATATTAATTAATGGAAGAAGAGGCGAAAGGATGGGAGTGAGTGTGTGTGTGTGTGAGAGAGAGAGAGACAGAGAGAGTGGGGGAGGGGGGGGACCAGATAGGGATGGAAGAAATAGCGACAAACAGCTACAGAGGAAGACTCCGTATATTGATTTAGAAAAGGACACAAAGATATAAAAGTCCAGTCAAAAATTAGAGAAAAAGCGAAAAGTTCATAATTAGAGAGAGAGAGAGAGAGAGAGAGAGAGAGAGAGAGAGAGAGAGAGAGAGAGAGAGAGAGAGAGAAAGAAAGAAATCGAGAGAGAGAAACATTGAGAGATCATGGAAGGGAAAAAGTCCGGAAAAGAAAGAGTCGCAAAGGAAAGACAAAGGAAAGAGAGAGAACGAGGAAGACACAAAGAGAAAGAGACAGAAAGATAGACAGATAGAGATAGAGAGATAGAGAGAGAGAGAGAGCGTGGAAGGGAAATTAAGTCCAAAAAAAACGAGAAAGAAATAAGGACGCACAGGTACAGAGAAAGATTGATTTATATAGAGACATAGCCAAATCGAGAGAGAGAGAGAGAGAGAGAGAGAGAGAGAGAGAGAGAGAGAGAAGAGAGATAGAGAGAGTGGAAGAATTGGAACCAGATAAAAGAAAGAAATGGTCCTACACAGATAGTTATAGTGAGTTTTATTTCTTCATAGACCGATACGGACAGATAAAAAAAAAATATGTCGAAAGTGAGAGAAAAGAGGTGAAGAAAGAGATAGTGAGATAGATAACCTAGAGTTTTTATGATAAAATCATAACAAAAAGATGATCATGTCACAGACTGATCAATGCTAAATTTAAGAAGGAAGCTGATTAAATAATATAATGTACGTGAATTAGGAAGGTCTGCAAAACCTCAACACGAAACTAAAATCGTTCTCGTGTAGCATTCCCTAGTCGTCTGAAAATATTTTGAAGCTGTGGACTAAACAACTCTGAAAACCAGTCATGAATCTACGATTGTGGCTGAGAATTTTACTAAAACATGCAACTGGTTTACACGAGATTCTTGGTAACTTGACCACTTATTTTCACCTGGATCATTGATAGAAGCCTACGTGGGCTGCGCTCCCTGTATATTTCACATCTCATCTGCCAAATTAAAAAATTGTGTGAAACGAAACAAGTCGACAGTTTCACAAAACTCAACAGCTTTTGCCTCCTGTGTGTGTTTCATCAAAGAACTGAAACAGAAAAGATTTGGTCATATTAGTTGGAACAATTTTAACGACCCGTTTCGTAATGATGTTTTGAGAGCCGTGATCCAAACCTTTCTCCAATTGAGAGAGAATGAGAGAGTAAGAACCAGAAAGAAATGGGAAAAATAGCGACTCATAGTTATAGAGGAGCACTCATTAATAGGCTAATTTAGAAAGGGACATAAAGATAAACAGAATATTAAAAAATGTAAGAAAAGATGCAAAGATGAAAGAGAGAGAGAGAGAGAGAGAGAGAGAGAGAGAGAGAGAGAGAGTGAGTGAGTGAAAGAGATAGACAGACAGAAAGAGAAAGAGAAAGAGTAACCGAGGGAGAGAGAGCGAGTGAAAGAGATAGAGAGACAGACAGACAGACAGAAAGAGAGAGAGAAAGAGTAACCGAGAGAGAGATAGAGATAGAGCGAAAGAGAAATAGATAGAGAGGGAGAGAAAGAAAGAGAGAGAATGAAAGAGTAAGAACCAGAAAGAAATGGAAGAAATAGCGACTCAGAGTTAAAGAGGAGCACTCATTAATAGGCTGATTTAGAAAGAGACATAAAGATAAAAAGAATATTATTAAATGCAAGAAGAGGTGCAAAGGTGAAAAGAGGGAGACAGAGAGACAGACAGACAGACAGAAAAAGAAGAGTTAGCGAGAGAGATAGAGATAGAGCGAAAGAGAAATAGATAGATAGATATAGAGAGAGAATGATCGAGAGAGCGTGTATGGGTAATAACGAGAAAAAAAAAAGAAAGAAATAGGGACACACAAATATAAAGAAAGGCCGTATTATAAATAGCCAGAAAGAGAGGGAGAGGGAGAGAGAGAGAGAGAGAGAGAGAGAGAGAGAGAGAGAGAGAGAGAGAAAGAGAGAGAGAAATGAAGAGGGGGTTCAGAGAATTAGAGAAAAACAGAAGGAGACAGAACGAGAGATAGCGTGAAATGCATTTTTCTCTTATATTTGTGTCGTAAATTGTATTGGATCTTTTTATGAAGTTTTTGAAATCACAGAGATCTTTATATTGAAGTAGTAAAATCAAACAAAATCCAAACTAACCCTCTGTCTCTGTCTTTCTGTATCTCTCTATCTCTCTCTATCTCTGTCTCTCTTTCACTCTCTCTTTGTCTTTCTCTTTCTGCCATACACTCTCTCTCACTCTGTTCACACACACCCTGAGACCACATGGATCAAAAGTATTTCCAGATGATAATTTATTGAGTTATAGTTAAACCGAAAGAAACCATCAACCTCTAGATCTAGTATTGTTATAAACATGGTAAAAATGAAGAGAAGAGTAAATTTAGTCCAATGGCAAGATGGACACCTGTATGCAAATTTAGTTCAACTTTTGAACTCATCAATCAATCAATCAGGTGCCGTGCTCTTTAGCGTAGGCGATCATGACTTTGCACGCATCTCTATCCCATGTCGCTTTCAGCGCTTCTATCACTTATCCTTATTTGAGCCACTTTGTTAGTCCATCCAACATTTTTTGATGCTGTTTCCCCTGCTGTTTTTTCCTATAATCATTCCAGTTGTCACAAGATGTTCTAGTCTCTCTCTTCTCATCCCACGGCCAAAAAAGGTTGCCTGGCGTTAAGGTATTCTATTTATGCGTGATCTTGCGCTATTCTTGATGCACTTTCAGAGTAAGTTACGTCCATCACTTCATATTAAAGAAGCCAAGTATTTAAATTGATCCCTTTGCTTGAGTTTGTTCCCGTTAATAAAGATGTTGATGTGTGGACTCTCATTGCTTCAACTGACCACCATTCTGTGTCATGATACGTAGTGAGATGAATATTTTAATTTGTTCAGATCAACCACGCACAACCGTGATTCCATGTTGTGTAGATGTTAAGATATGTAACTCTATGCTATAACTGATTAACTTGAAATAGTTGCCCTTTGTATCTAGGAGTGAGTTTGTTCAGTTTGTCAACACGCCATGGGTTTTTTTTGTCTGACCTTGACTGCCTCTTGCGTGTTAAGACATACAATTACAGAGAAAGATAATGTTTTGACATGGACAAAGACAAAAGAAAAAAAATATTTATCTTAAGTGGGGGAAAATTTGCAAAAAGAAAAAAAAAGAAGCAAAAGACAGAAAGAGTGTACGACTAAAAAATAGTGAGAGAATAAAGAAATAGCGAAACAAGTAGAGAGAAAGAATCAGAAGTATGCTGAAATTGACATAGACATAAGGATGAAAAATGTATCAAAAATGAGAAAAAATGAAGCAAAGAAGATATAGAGGGGGAGTCAGGAGGAAGACAGAGGGGGATAAAAAGAAAAGAGAGAGACAGAGATAGAGAGAGACAGACAGACAGACAGAGAGAAAGAGAGAGAGAGAGAACCAGAAAGACAGGAAAGAAATAGCGACTCATAGTTAGAGAGAAACTTTGAATACGTGTAGCAATCTAGATCGGCCTTTTTTGAAAGCGTTTTTTTTTTGCATACTAAAAGATGTGTTCATGTTACTTTATAAACTCCCTGTGTCTCTCGTAACGGTGTGTCGCTATTTCTTTCTTGTCTCCCTGATTCTTCCTTCTCCACACTATCTCTCCTTCTGGCTCCCTCTTTTTCTCGCTCATTCTCTTAATCCCCTCTCTAACTCTTTCTCTCTCACCCTTTCTTTATCTCTCTCTTCTTTGCTTCTCTCATGTCATTTTTGAAAACATTTTTTATTAGTATTCTAAAAGATGTGTCTACGTTACTTTATTGCTCCCTCTGTCTCTCGTAACAGTGTGTCGCTATTTCTTCATTGTCCTCCTGAATCTTCCTCTTCCACACTATCTCTCCTTCTGTCTCCCTCTTTCTCTCTCTCTCTCTCTCTCTCTCTCTCTCTCTCTCTCTCTGTCTCTGTCTCTCCCTCTTTACGTCTCTCTCTCTTTCGGTCGATATGGAAGCAAGTTTTTTTCGCGCAATCTTACATGTTACGCATCTCTTATAAAGTTACAAATTATATTGTGTTGTGTGTCTTTCGAACATCGGCATTAGATTAGTATTATCACCGATTGTCTTTTATTTTCTGATTTTTCGGCCTACATATTTTGTTTTAGTCTCAATAACTGTGTCTCTAATTTTTCTCTTTGCAACATGTGGGTGCTCCCGAAGGAATGACGGAATTGGGGGTCCAAGATATGCTGTAAGTGAGCCTAAAATGACGATTTTCAAACCTTTATTTTCCACTACCGACCAAATGGCTACATCTGTGATACAGAATACGAATGACTTTGAACGAACAGTTTATTGTCTTTGTATAAAATCATGATTGACATCGTTATATTCAATTTGTTTCTTACTTTTTCTACTTGATTTCAAAGATTTATGTGCGTTTATTTACTCAGTTATTTAGTTTAAACAATTTGCAACACAGGTATACAAAAAACTTGAAAAAAGACGCATTTTGTATATTTTTCTTTTTATAATTTTTATACATGAGTTGTCGTTAATTTTGCATTTCAGCAGTTACTTTCCTTTATACATAAGGCCGATCTAGATTGCTTCACGTATTTAAAAGAGTTCATGCCCTTACAGAGTGATTAAATCGTGAGATTATTTCTTTCTATTCTTCTTGGTTCTCTTCTTCCAATCTAGCTCTCTTTCTGTATCTCTATCTATCTTCCTCTCTCTCGCTCCAATTCTTTCTCTCTAACTCTCTCTCTCTCTCTCTCTCTCTCTCTCTATCTATCTATCTCTTATTGTTTTTAAGTCTATATATAATTTTAACTATCTCAATTCCTGTACGTCATTACCTTTTTTTATTTTCGAATTAGTATCCATTCCACGTTCTCTCTTTCTATCTCTCTCTCTTTCGCTCTAAAATGACGATTTTCAAACTCTTTATTTTCTCTCAATCTACCGACCAAATGGCTACATCTGTGATACAGAATACGAATGACTTTGAACGAACAGTTTATTGTCTTTGTATAAAATCATGATTCTCTCGTTATATTCAATTTGCCTCTTTTTCTACTTGATTTCAAAGATTTTTTTTATCCCTTTTGGTTTAGTTTAAACAGCAACACAGGTATATTACTCAGACTTTTATTGTTTGCATTGTAATTTTTATACATAGGTTGTCCATAATTTTGCATTTCAGCAGTTACTTCCCTCTATACATAAGGCCGATTTAGATTGCTACACGTATTTAAAACAGTTCATGCCCTTGGTGAGTGATTACATCGTGAGACTGTTTCTTATTATTCTTCTTTGCTCTCTTCTTTCAATCTAGCTCTCTTTCTGTATCTCTATTTATCTTCCTCTCTCTCGCTCTAATTCTTTCTCTCTCTCTCTCGCTCTCTCTCGCTCTCTCTCTATCTATCTCTTATTGTTTTTAAGTCTATATATAACTGTAACTATCTCAGTTCCTGTACGTCATTACCTTTTTTTTTTCGAATTAATATCCATTCCACGTTCTCTATTTCTATCTCTCTCTCTCTCTCTTTCGCTCTCTCTCTCTCAATCTCTCTCTTTCGCTCTTTCTCTCAATCTCTCTCTTTCGCTCTCTCTCTCTCTCTCTCTCTCTCTCTCTCTCTCTCTCTCTCTCCTTCTCTCTACTTTTCGCCTCTTCTCTAATTCTGGATTTTTTTTTTATCTCTTTTCGTGCTTTTCTAAATTAGCATATTACTGAGTCTTTTATTGTTTGCGTTAAGCTTTTTCTACAATCTGATTCTAGTTCTTCTTTTCATTTTGTGTGTGTGTGTGTGTGTGTCTCTCTCTCTCTCTCTCTCTCTCTCTCTCTCTCTCTCTCTCTCTCTCTCTCTTTCTCTTTTTTTCCCTCCCTCATGTCATTTTTGACACCATTTTTTATTGGTACTCTAAAAGATATCTCCACGTTACTTTACTACTCTCACTGTCTCTCGTAACGGTGTGTCGCTACTTCTTTCTTGTCTTCCTGATTCTTCCTCTTCCACGCTATCTCTCCTTCTATTTTCCTCTTTTTCTCTCTCATTCACTTAATCCCCTCTCTAATTCTCTTTCTCTCTCTCTCTCTCTCTCTCTCTCTCTCTCTCTCTCTCTCTCTCTCTCTCTCTCTCTCTTTTTCGGTTTATTTGGAAGCAAGTTTTTCTCGGCAGCCTTTCATGTTACGCATCTCTGATATAGCTACAATTTATACTGTGTGGTATGTCTTTCGAACATCGGCTAGATAGTATTATCATCGCTTGTCTTTTATTTTCTGATTTTTCGGCCTACATATTTTAATTTAGTCTCAATGACTGTGTCTCTAATTTTTCTCTTTGCAACATGTCGGTGCTTCCGAAGGAATGACGGAATTGGGGGTCCAAGATATGACTGTAAGTAAGCCCAAAATGACGATTTTCAAACCTTCATTCCCCACCACCTCCCATATGGCTACATCTGTGCTACAGAATACGAATGACTTTAAACGAACAATTTATTGTCTTTGTACAAAATCATGATTGAGATCGTTATATTCAATTTGTTGCTTAGTTTCTCCACTTGATTTCAAAGATTTATGTGTGTTTATTAACTCAGTTATTTAGTTTAAAACAATTTGCAAAACAGGCATGCAAAAAAAATTGAATAAAGACGCATTTTGTATACTTTTCTTTTCATAATGTTTATACATGGGTTGTCGTTAATTTTACATTTTAGCAGTTACTTTCCTCTTTACATAAGGCCGATCTATATTGCTTCACGTATTTAAAAGAGTTCATGCCCTTACTGAGTGATTAAATCGTGAGATTATTTCTTTCTATTCTTCTTTCTCTCTTCTTTCAATCTAGCACTCTTTCTGTATCTCTATCTATCTTCCTCTCTCTCGCTCTAATTTTTTCTCTCTAACTCTCTCTCTCTCTCTCTCTCTCTCTCTCTCTCTCTCTCTCTCTCTCTCTCTCTCTCGCTCTCTCTCTCTATCTATCTCTTATTGTCTTTAAGTCTGTATATAACTTTAACTATCTCAATTCCTGTACGTCCTTACCTCTTTTTATTTTCGAATTAATATCCATTCCACGTTCTCTCTTTCTATCTCTCTCTCTCTCTCTCTCTCTCTCTCTCTCTCTCTCTCTCTCTCAATCTCTCTCTCTCTCTCTCTCTCTCTTTCGCTCTCTCTCTCTCTCTCTCTCTCTCTTTCGCTCTCTGTCTCTCTCCTTCTCTCTATTTTTCACCTCTTCTCTAATTCAGGATTTTTTTTTTATTCCTTTTGCTTCGTTTCTCAATCAGTATATTACTAAGTCTTTTATTGTTTGTGTTTAGCTTTTTCTGCAATCTGATTCTAGTTATCCTCTTTCATTTTGTCTCTCTTTCTGTCATTCTCTCTGTCTCTCTGTCTCTCTGTCTCTCTGTCTCTCTCTCTCTCTCTCTCTCTCTCTCTCTCTCTCTCTCTCTCTCTCTCTCTCTCTCTCTCTCTCTCTCTCTCTCTCTCTCTCTCTTTTCTTTCCCTCCCTCATGTCATTTTTGACACCATTTTTTTATTAATGTTCTAAAAGATATGTCCATGTTACTTTATTACTCCCTCTGTCTCTCGTAACGGTGTGTCGCTACTTATTTTTTGTCTTCCTGATTCTTCCTCTTCCACGCTATCTCTCCTTTAATTTCCCTCTTTTTCTCTCTCATTCACTTAATCCCCTCTCTAACTCTCTTTGTCTCTGTCTCTCTCTCTCTCTCTCTCTCTCTCTCTCTCTCTCTCTCTCTCTCTCTTTCGGTTTTTTTGAAGGCAAGTTTTTCTCGGCAGCCTTTCATGTTACGCATCTCTGTTATAGTTACAAATTATACAGTGTTGAATGTCTTTCGAACATCGGCTAGATAGTAATACCATCGCTTGTCTTTTATTTTCTGATTTTTCGGCCTACATATTTCGTTTTAGTCTCAATGACTGTGTCTCTAATTTTTCTCTTTGCAACATGTGGGTGCTTCCGAAGGAATGACGGAATTGGGGGTCCAAGATATGACTGTAAGTGAGCCCAAAATGACGATTTTCAAACCTTTATTCCCCACCACCTCCCAAATGGCTACATCTGTGATACAGAATACGAATGACTTTAAACGAACAGTTTATTGTCTTTGTATAAAATCATGATTGAGATCGTTATATTCAATTTGTTTCTTAGTTTCTCTACTTGATTTCAAAGATTTATGGGCGTTTATTAACTCAGTTATTTAGTTTAAAACAATTTGCAAAACAGGCATACAAAAAACTTGAAAAAAGACGCATTTTGTATAATTTTCTATTCATAATTTTTATACATGAGTTGTCGTTAATTTTGCATTTCGGCAGTTACTTTCCTCTATACATAAGGCCGATCTAGATTGCTTCACGTATTTAAAAGAGTTCATGCCCTTACTGAGTGATTAAATTGTGAGATTATTTCTTTCTATTCTTCTTGGTTCACTTCTTTCAATCTAGCTCTCTTTCTGTATCTGTATTTATCTTCCTCTCTCTCGCTCTAATTTTTCTCTTCAACTCTCTCTCTCTCTCTCTCTCTCTCTCTCTCTCTCTCTCTCTCTCGGTTTATTTGGAAGCAAGATTTTTTCGGCAACCTTTCATGTTACGCATCTCTGATATAGTTACAAATTATACTGTGTTGTAAGTTTTTCGAACATTGGCTAGATAGTATTACCATCGCTTGTCTTTTATTTTCTGATTTTTCGGCCTACATACTTTGTTTTAGTCTCAATGACTGTGTCTCTAATTTTTCTCTTTGAAACATGCGGGTGCTTCCGAAGGAATGACGGAATTGGTGGTCCAAGATATGGCTGTAAGTGGTTCCAAGATATGACTGTAATTGAGCCCAAAATGACGATTTTCAAACCTTTATTCCCCACCACCTCCCAAATGGCGACATCTGTGATACAGAATACGAATGACTCTAAACGAACAGTTTATTGTCTTTGTATAAAATCATGATTGTGATCGTTATATTCAATTAGTTGTTTAGTTTCTCTACTTGATTTCAAAGATTTATAGGCGTTTATTACCTCAGTTATTTAGTTTAAAACAAATTCCAAAACAAGCACACAAAAAACTAAAAAAAGACGCATTTTGTATATTTTTCTTTTCATAATTTTTTTTACATGGGTTGTCGTTAGTTATGCATTTCAGCAGTTTCTTT
>JAWDGP010002459.1:365000-444817 GCA_033675545.1 Elysia crispata | reverse complement strand
AAAAATTACTTATAATTATCATTTATGAAAATAAACTTCAAAACGTGATCTACTACAGAATTGTTTGGTGAATTGAAAATGTTACCTAATCTTATAGTTTTTATATCCAAATGCATGTAGGAAACATCACATTTTAGATAAGTTTTCCCAATTTTGATCCTTCAGCGCTCTGACAGCAAAAAAAAAAATAAATAAATAAAGCGACTTGGGTTTTTTTTATAAAATAAAACGATCCAAAATCAAGTTTAGTTATAACATGAATTATACCCAGCCTCGTTTTAGATGCAGATTTGTGTAGGTCTAAGTCTGTCTGCTTTATGCAAACATTTACTCCAAAATCGTTTTCCTCGTATTCTGTCATTCAAGGTTGACTGGTTATAGCTAAAAAGAATTATATCTTATTGATGATGCATCGCCAAGTTCCTGCTCATTTATTTATTGCGGCCAAGTTAGAAGAAATCATTAACTGCCTCATTAATAACGCAAGTAATGAGTATAAATTCAAAATCTAATGGCGTAAACAGGGTTTGAAAAGTTGGCATAAAGAGAACATTTCGCTTATTGTGTAAAACACCAATTTATTTTTAGATACATTATACGCTCATTATCAAGTGAGAACACATAACAAGAATTCCCACAAAGCAGCGCACAACTTGGTTCCTTATATTAAATTTTTTAATAAAGTATAAATAGACTGGAAAGCATATTATTAGCTGTAGCGTATAAAGGAAATGAAAAAAAGACATTAGGAAGCAAAAATCAGTAAACTGAAAATATAGGACCTGTGAATAATAAATAATTGAAATTAGAGTGGTTGAACATTAGCTGCTGATGTTTGAAGTCAAGCTAACTTTACTGGTAATTCTATTACTCCAGTGTGTGGAAAAGTATCAGTTTGTATAAACACGTGTTGATGTTGAGGCCACATTTTTTATGGCTTCAGGGAAAACAAAAAACGTTGATGGTTGTGGTTATCCGTTTAACATCATGGCTAAGCTCACATGTAGGCGCTACGCAGGAGAAGGGTTACCAGTTATTGCATAAATGAAAGTCTTGTAATGTTTTTTCCATCTACTTTTTCTGTACTCGCACAATATGTTAATTAACTGAATACGCTTTAGTTGACATAAACTGTTGCGGCTATATGAGAATTTATGGTTAGCATGAGTGTCTTTCCTAGAGTGCAATCTTCTTCTATCTCACTCGTCATAATTTCTTCAAGCTTCATCTCCGCACTATACTGTGAGCAAAGTGCAGATTATCATATTGTGGTCGTCATCCTCTCCTCTTCTTTTCTTTAAAAACTTTTCTTGACGCCTGAAAATATTCCTGTATTTGGCGGGAGTGTAAACTATTATTCAATTGTAGAGGAAAGTATCCGCAGGTCAAACCTGGTTTACTAAAACCCTAGCAAAGACCTCAAACCGTGGTGCTCTATGAAAGGCGCCACTTAACCGCATTGCCTAGATCTAGTGAGCTTCTCCCCCACTCTACTCTACTCTAAGGTTGTCTACCAAAATACAACTGCTGCTCGTCCAAGCTCCTTTACAAGCATCAGTTCGCTTCTTCTGTTTATATCATCGGTTCTCTGGCTCTATGTTTTCTGTACATTTGAACAATTCATTACAGACAGGTATTAGAACTTTAGTTTCTTCCTTTGACACATTCCGCGTCCGGGACTATGTGACTGGCTGAAGGGAATATTGTACTTAAATAAAGACAGGTACTGCATTTATACCTTGGCTCTAGATTTATGTCTTAACCTGGACTGCGAAACATTTTAATGTGGTCCAGTGGACAGCACGCCAGATCATCCTGAGACTGGTCGGTCTGCCATAGAACCTTACCACATCTGGTATTCGACTGGCTCACATTCTCCTGGTCAACAAGATGATAATCACGAGAATCAGTTACAGGCGAATTATGGACGTCGTGGAAAGTTGGAATCATAATCTGCTGAATAAACTTTTCGTAAGAATTCCTTTTTATTTTCTTTCCAGGAACCCCCATTTCTTTATAAATTTTACCACAACTGTTCTCGACTTATACAAAGACAGCGGTTTTCTCTATTATTAACCATTAGCCTGATTATTTGATAATCGTTAATTATAGAATAGAGGTACTGAAATTATATTTCTACCCTTCGAAAACAAGCTTATTTTATACTCTATGCAGAAATTTAAGAAATGGACAATAATTTCATTGCAAATATTTGTAGGACGATTTAACATTGAACATTTTCATTTAGCCTTTCAATAGCAAAATAAAGTTCATAGAACTGATGTCATTATCGGTTCATGGGGAGAAATTATCTTTGATTAAACTTCCTGGTGTCCTCTTGTATCGGACTGTCAGTTAGAACGTCCACCTTGATATCTACAGGAGGTGAAAAAATTGATGATGTTATTATATTTTTATGGTTAGTTCTCCTCTTGTGTCGGAGTGTCGGTTAGAATGTCCGCCATGATATCTACAGGAGGAGGTGAAAACATTGATGATGTTATTACATTGTTATGGTTAGTTCTCCTCTTGTGTCAGAGTGTCGGTTAGAATGTCCGCCATGATATCTACATTAGGAGGTGAAAACATTGATGATGTTATTATATTGTTATGGTTAGTTCTCCTCTTGTGTCAGAGTGTCGGTTAGAATGTCTGCCATGATATCTACAGGAGGAGGTGAAAACATTGATGATGTTATTATATTGTTATGGTTAGTTCTCCTCTTGTGTCAGAGTGTCGGTTAGAATGTCCGCCATGATATCTACAGGAGGAGGTGAAAACATTGATGATGTTATTATTATTGTTATGGTTAGTTCTCCTCTTGTGTCAGAGTGTCGGTTAGAATGTCCGCCATGATATCTACAGGAGGAGGTGAAAACATTGATGATGTTATCACATTGTTATGGTTAGTTCTCCTCTTGTGTCAGAGTGTCGGTTAGAATGTCTGCCATGATATCTACAGGAGGAGGTGAAAACATTGATGATGTTATTATATTGTTATGGTTAGTTCTCCTCTTGTGTCAGAGTGTCGGTTAGAATGTCCGCCATGATATCTACAGGAGGAGGTGAAAACATTGATGATGTTATTATATTGTTATGGTTAGTTCTCCTCTTGTGTCAGAGTGTCGGTTAGAATGTCTGCCCTGATATCTACAGGAGGAGGTGAAAACATTGATGATGTTATTATATTGTTATGGTTAGTTCTCCTCTTGTGTCAGAGTGTCGGTTAGAATGTCCGCCATGATATCTACAGGAGGTGAAAACATTGATGATGTTATTATATTGTTATGGTTAGTTCTCCTCTTGTGTCAGACTGTCGGTTAGAATGTCCGCCATGATATCTACAGGAGGTGAAAACATTGATGATGTTATTATATTGTTATGGTTAGTTCTCCTCTTGTGTCAGACTGTCGGTTAGAATGTCCGCCATGATATCTACAGGAGGTGAAAACATTGATGATGTTATTATATTGTTATGGTTAGTTCTCCTCTTGTGTCAGAGTGTCGGTTAGAATGTCCGCCATGATATCTACAGGAGGAGGTGAAAACATTGATGATGTTATTATATTGTTATGGTTAGTTCTCCTCTTGTGTCGGAGGGTCGGTTAGAATGTCCGCCATGATATCTACAGGAGGAGGTGAAAACATTGATGATGTTATTATATTGTTATGGTTAGTTCTCCTCTTGTGTCAGAGTGTCGGTTAGAATGTCCGCCATGATATCTACAGGAGGAGGTGAAAACATTGATGATGTTATTATATTGTTATGGTTAGTTCTCCTCTTGTGTCAGAGTGTCGGTTAGAATGTCTGCCATGATATCTACAGGGGGTGAAAACATTGATGATGTTATTATATTGTTATGGTTAGTTCTCCTCTTGTGTCAGAGTGTCGGTTAGAATGTCTGCCCTGATATCTACAGGAGGAGGTGAAAACATTGATGATGTTATTATATTGTTATGGTTAGTTCTCCTCTTGTGTCGGTGTGTCGGTTAGAATGTCTGCCATGATATCTACAGGAGGAGGTGAAAACATTGATGATGTTATTATATTGTTATGGTTAGTTCTCCTCTTGTGTCGGAGGGTCGGTTAGAATGTCTGCCATGATATCTACAGGAGGTGAAAACATTGATGATGTTATTATATTGTTATGGTTAGTTCTCCTCTTGTGTCGGAGGGTCGGTTAGAATGTCCGCCATGATATCTACAGGAGGTGAAAACATTGATGATGTTATTATATTGTTATGGTTAGTTCTCCTCTTGTGTCAGAGTGTCGGTTAGAATGTCTGCCATGATATCTACAGGAGGAGGTGAAAACATTGATGATGTTATTATATTGTTATGGTTAGTTCTCCTCTTACTACCCCTCCCTCACTACTGTCACGGGATAGTTGGGAGCCTCTCAGCTACCCCCCCTCCCCTCACTACTGTCACGGGATAGTTGGGAGCCTCTCCTTACTACCCCCTCCCCTCACTACTGTCACGGGTTAGTTGGGAGCCTCTCCTTACTACCCCCTCCCCTCACTACTGTCACGGGTTAGTTGGGAGCCTCTCCTTACTACCCCCTCCCCTCACTACTGTCACGGGTTAGTTGGGAGCCTCTCCTTACTACCCCCTCCCCTCACTACTGTCACGGGTTAGTTGGGAGCCTCTCCTTACTACCCCCTCCCCTCACTACTGTCACGGGTTAGTTGGGAGCCTCTCCTTACTACCCCCTCCCCTCACTACTCCTCCACCCTTTCCGCGCAAGATATGCTTGAGATGACGTTGCTGTGGGCGCGATATATCAAACAACTTTACGTCTATTTTATTTGCAGTTTACGCAGATTCATCTTTATTTTGTTTTTTTAACCACCGAAATAAAAATTCTAAGTTATTTGTTGCTTCACACTCAATCTATGTTTTTGGTGTGGATAGAATATTTGATGTAAACAAATAGTTTTTTTAAATTGGATCAGAAAATATCGGAGACGGTGTCAAAGCTTTCGTCGTAAGATTATAGAAAGTTTCCATACAGCAATCCAAGTCTAGGCGAAATTTAATCACCTAGACATGGAAATCCAGGTTCCACTTGGTTTTTCTTTTTTGAGTCTGGTTGCTTGGTTTTAGGAAAATATTGGCCTGTCAAACCATTAACTGTGTACTTCATCATTTACATCAATATATAAAAGAATGTTTAAGTATACTACGCTATTTTAATAGATATGGTAAAAAAGCAGACTATATCTAAGTATACAATAAATTAATGTTATCTACTACTTCTTTTAAGACGCATTTGTTGTTTTAAGTAATTGAGGTAATAGTGTGAGGACGACGGAGGAGGGGGGGGGGAGGTAACCTTTTTGGTTTGCATCTCGTCTTGTTTTAGGCATGAATATAAAACTATTTTGCAAACTGCGTGTTTGCTATTTGAAAATATTTAGCTTTTCATCAAAACGATAAATGATACTTACTATCCCACAAACTGTTTATATCCATTAATATTTCCTAGTGTTCTGTTTGATAGGTTCGTTGAATTTTTTTATACAGTCAGTCTACTTCAAAGCACACGAAGGTCCTTTCTAAACCTTAAAACAAATATCTTTAGCTAGGGTCAGGATTTATGGTGAGACACCAAATTAACTCCTTGGCGATTAGCGTGTAACATGCGTGTCGATTTCGAAGTAAGTTTTCCCGAACACGTTTATGTGAGATACTCTGATGTGCACATTTGGCATTCATTGCCTCTCTGATTTCACTTCTCCTCAACACGAACATCTGTTATCAGGTTGGGTGAGATACTCTGGTGTCCAGATTTGGCGTTCATTGCCTCTCTGGTTTCACTTTTCCTCAACACGAACATCTGTCATCAGGTTCGGTTAGATACTCTGGTCTCCAGATTTGGCGTTCATTGCCTCTCTGGTTTCACTTTTCCTCAACACGAACATCTGTCATCAGGTTCGGTTAGATACTCTGGTCTCCAGATTTGGCGTTCATTGCCTCTCTGGTTTCACTTCTCCTCAACACTAACATCTGTTATCAGGTTGGGTGAGATACCCTGGTCTCCAGATTTGGCGCGATTTGCCTCTCTGGTTTAAATTCTCGTCAATACTAACATCTGTTATCAGGTTGGGTGAGATACCCTGGTCTCCAGATTTGGCGCGATTTGCCTCTCTGGTTTAAATTCTCGTCAATACTAACATCTGTTATCAGGTTGGGTGAGATACTCTGGTCTCCAGATTTGGCGTTAATTGCCTTCCTGGTTTAACTTCTCAACATGAACATCTGTTATCAGGTTGGGTAAGATACTCTGGTCTCCAGATTTGGTGTTTATTGTCTCTCTGGTTTAACTCCTCAACATGAACATCGTTATCAGGTTGGATCACTCACGATAAAAGCGGATATTTTCTGGCGACATTAAATAATCTTCGTAACTGGACTGTGGTCAGTCGTGATATATTACTTTCCTATAACTGGTCAACGTTCAGACTCCTATTGACAGAATAAAAAATCGTAATCAAACAGCATATAGCAGCTCTAATTTTTTAATACATCCAGACTGGATTTGCAAGAAATATCAGTACCTTATTGGGCTCATTGCTTATTAAAATGCTCAGACTTAGTTCAAGGTCAACTGTCACTTCATATTTCTATGGAGAATAATAATTCTATTTTCAAGTTTTTTAAGCTTTCAAAGCAATTTTTGTCCTTACTTGTCTTAGATAAACTTAAGCGACTTAAAATGAATCAAATATCCTAATGACTTAAATACATTGATGGTGTAAAATTTCTCATAAATTGGACTCACACAGCGAATGTACAAGTTTCCAAATGCTTGGTATAAGTCAATCGAAAATAATTACAGTGAAAAAATTGACCGGCATGGATGTAAGGTTGACAATATGTTCTTGAGCTGGTTCATCAGTCAGCGAGTTTTGTCAGATTTTCTCACACAGACATGCAGATGGGCGGAGAAAGTCTGTTGTCAGAGTCTGGTCCGGGATTTTCTCACAAGCTCTTGTCTGACACAGACATGCTAGATGGGTGGAAAAGGTCTATTGTCAGAGTCTGGCCAGGAATTTCCAACAATCGATTTATAAGCCAACGAAGGCTGATTGTTATGTCTGCTAGGCTGAAATAGAAATACAGAGACTGATGTCACTTGTGGTTTGAAGAAATTTACCATTCTTTCAGAAAGAGATTAGTCTAAGTCATTTGGTCTTTTCACTTTACTTGGGGCACTATTGCTTGTGAGGGACCACACATTTTAGCGTCTTGAGGACCAGAAATGAAGAGTTGCAAGGTAGAGTGAACAAAATGAATTTCTCTCCTTATTACTCGGATTGTAGAATAAATATCGCAGTGGAGATTTTACTTTTGGTGGAGATCAGCAGTGGTAATACTTTCAAAAAGGTATAAATATATACATATATATATATATATATATATATATATATATATAGTTTGAAGATAAGGTGGAATAATTGATGAGGGTGCTCAACTGTGGGAGCAATACATAAATATAGAAGATCTTACCTTAAATTTCCATGCATACTACACTTGTGTTTCAAGCGGAGGACAAAGCTGTCGCTTGTCCTCCGCTCTCTTCGGGTATGTTATATTTCATAACAGTGCGTTAGAGATGTTATATTATTCATTTTGATATAGTCCATTCATAAGGCCATATCAGGTATTTCATCGAAAAAAAGATATTTTAAAGCTAAGGTTTTGAACCCTCGAGGTTATACTGATGTTTTCAGCAGTACGTGCCCAGCTATGAGTGCAAGTAACGACTCTACAGAGTTGATTGCCAGTAGAAAGTGTTGTATTTGAAACCTGCCATCAATCAACCAACCGATATTAATGGAGATCACACAATAAAATTGGTCTTGCACGAACCATTCAAACACTTTACATCCGCGGTGAGACCAAAGGTTTGTTTTATAATTAAAGACATTGCTCTGAAAATTGTTTGGAAATAGATGTGTAGGTTTTTAAATAAATATAAGATTTATATAAGGAAAAGATGCATTTTCAATATGTAGAACAGTATAAAGAAGTGCGCTGAAATAATGTTGAATAATTCAGTTACTCTAATATACATACACACACATCTATATATATATATACACCCTCACAAAAAATTCGCTACTATAAACTTCAAACGTTTCACTTTTTACGGGTAGTCGAAACAAACACTCTCTCTCTCTCTCTCTCTCTCTCTCTCTCTCTCTCTCTCTCTCTCTCTCTCTCTCTCTCTCTCTCTCTCTCTCTCTCTCTCTCTATATATATATATATATATATATATATCTCTCTCTCTCTCTCTCTATATATATATATATATATATATATATATATATATTTCAATCTTTTTTTTCTCTCAGTTTCACCGCGCTCACCATTCTAATCTTTTTTTCGCCCCTCTCTCCAGTATCCGGCGACTAGTGGCGACCTTGTGAGGTTCCTTCGGTCCCATTATATCGGGGATGATAGTACTGTCGAGGGAACGGCGTTTCGGAAGTGACGTCATCAGGCCAACATCATGGCTGCCAGATCAGCTGGAGACCGCAACACTTGCTGATCTAACGTTTGCGCATATGCATGAGAAAGTTGGGACACTATAGAAATAGTTCCAATAAACACTTAAATCTTTACCTTTTGCCTTTCGTTTTGCTTTTTGCATCGTTTTAATTGTGTGCAGATCACCACGCCCATCTGAAACGAAACACTTCCTTGTTTCTACCAGGAGTTTCTTGGAACCCAAGTAGTTGGGGAGTGCTTGTAACAAAAGATCACTACTTCTCGTTTTGTGTTTCATCCAGTCACGTACTTGTAACATTGCGTATCCATAATTTACATTTATCCTAATTCTACAGCGGCGATTTTAAGAAGAAAAAAGGGAACAAGGATAAGGCAAAGATCATTGTGCTCAACGATTATGTACAAGTGGGTTGAGGGGAGGGAAGAGAGGTTCTCTGTAGTGGTCTCGGCTGTGTACACTTTTCGGAGCATTTCATTGATTAAAGGTAAAAACAGGACATAATAAAATGAGTAATAATGATCATATTTCTGTCGGCTCACCGAGAGTTTATCTTATATGTTGAGACTAGTTACCTTACTTCTGATCCTGTTGGATGAGCAGTTATTACATTGCCCAGCCCTACTTCTTACATTTCGAATCTGTAATTACTTCCTGTGTAAAGGTCAGAGCTCTTAACGAGGAGATGGTTTTATTATAAGGAAATTCAGAGTTTACTTGCTTATTTATTGCGAGCATAAGGTCAAGTCCGAGGATGAGATAGAGAGATGGATAGGCAGAAGGATAAGTTGATATATATATATATATATATATATATATATATATATATATATATATAATTAATTAAAAGAAGCACGTAAATATAATTATACACAAACGAAACACACTTTTTAAAGAAAAGAAGAATAAACAATTTAGTTTATAAAAGGAAGAAAGATATCAAAGCCGAAAATGTTAAACAAGCAGTAAACAACACTGACCGTTTCACAACAAGTGAACTGTTACAGTTAACAGAAAGAAATGCTACAAAAAAAAAAAAAAAAAAAACACCTGGAAAGGAAGTCAACGAAATGGTAAGGATAATTGAATTGGAAGTAACAAAATGAAGGAAATGATTTTAAAAAATTGAAAGGAGAGGAAAAAGAAGAAAGGGAAAGAACAAGAGAAAAGAGAAGAATGAAAAAAAAAATTAAGATGAGGTGTCAGAACGTACCTAAGTATATTACACAAAGTTAGAAGAGAAAGGTCCAAAAGCACTTAGGATATATAAGACAAAGCTATGAGAAAAAGGTCCGAAAGCATTGAGTATATTAGACAAAGCTATTAGACAAAGGTCCAAAAGCATTGAGTATATTAGACAAAGCTATAAGACAAAGGTCCAAAAGCATTGAGTATATTAGACAAAGCTGTACGACAGAGGTCGAGAAGTATTGAGTATATTAGACAAAGCTATAAGATAAAGGTCCAAAAGCACTGAATATATTAGACAACGCTATAAGACAAAAGTGCAAAAGAATTGAATATATTAGACAAAGCTATAAGACAAAGGTATAAGACAAAGGTATAAAAGCACTAAGTATATAGGACAAAGCTCGAAGAGAAAGGTCCAAAAGCACTTGGAATGTATAAGACAAAGCTATAAGAAAAAGGTCCAAAAGCATTGAGTATATTAGACAAAGCTATAAGACAAAGGTCCAAAAGAACTAAGTATATAGGACAAAGCTCGAAGAGAAAGGTCCAAAAGCACTTAGAATATATAAGACAAACCTATGAGGAAAAGGTCCAAAAGCATTGAGTATATTAGACAAAGCTATAAGACAAAGGTCCAAAAGCATTGAGTATATTAGATAAAGCTATACGACAGAGGTCGAAAATTAGTGAGTATATTAGATAAAGCTAGAAGAGAAAGGTCCAAAAGCACTGAATATATTAGTCAAAGCTAGTAGAAAAAGGTCCAAATGCACTGAGTATATTAGACAAAGCTAGTAGAAAAAGGTCCAAAAGCACTGAATATATTAGACAAAGCTATAGAGGTCGAAAATTAGTGAGTATATTAGACAAAGCTAGAAGAGAAAGGTCCAAAAGCACTGAGTATAATAGACAAAGCTAGTAGAAAAAGGTCCAAAAGCACTGAGTATATTAGGCAAGGCTCGAAAAGAGATGTTCTAAAGCAGCAAGTATATTAGACAAAGCTAGAAGAGAAATGTTCAAAAGCACTCAGTATGTGAGACAAAACTAGAAAAGAAAGATCCAAAAGCAGTGAAACATTTAATAAAAGAGGCTTAATAACTTGATGAGTGAATCTGCCCAACAAAGAAAATATTTGAAAGAATGAACTAAAACTGAGAGAAGAGAGGTCGAGTGAGGCCCAATGTCAAGATAGACAGAATGAAACACTGAGGAACAACGTCCGTTATGATCGGAGAAACGGCAGGGATGGAGAATGAGTCCAGAAAAAGCCACTCAAAAAAAGAGTACAAAGTTAATAAAAGTGAGAAGTACGGTAGAAAAAGATAAAAAAAAAGACGATATTGACGATTTTCACCGGAACTGTAGACCTAAATACTTGGAGTAAATTCAAATTCGAATCAATTTCAATTAAAAATTTAAAGGACATCAGAGGAGTGGATGAGATGGGGAGGAGAATGGCATGTGATGGTGGGGAGAATGACCTGAGATGGTGGGGAGAATGGCCTGAGATGGTGCAGAGAATGGCCTGAGATGGTGGAGAGAATGGCCTGAGACGGTGGGAAGAATGGCCTGAAATGGTGGGAAGAATGGCCTGAGGTGGTGGGGAGAATGGCCTGAGATGGTGCAGAGAATGGCCTGAGATGGTGCAGAGAATGGCCTGAGATGGTGGAGAGAATGGTCTGAGATGGTGGGGAGAATGACCTGAAATGGTGGGAAGAATGGCCTGAGATGGTGGGGAGAATGGTCTGAGATGGTGGGAAGAATGGCCTGAGACGGTGGGAAGAAAGGCCTGAGATGGTGGGGAGAACGGCCTGAGATGGTGGGGAGAATGACCTGAAATGGTGGGAAGAATGGCCTGAAATGGTGGGAAGAATGGCCTGAGATGGTGGGGAGAATGGCCTGAGACGGTGGGAAGAATGGCCTGAGATGGTGTGGGGAATGACCTGAGATGGTGGGAAGAATGGCCTGAAATGGTGGGAACAATGGCCTGAAATGGTGGGAAGAATGGTCTGAGATGGTGTCGGGAATGACCTGAAATGGTGAGAAGAATGGCCTGAAATGGTGGGAAGAATGACCTGAAATGGTGGGAAGAATGGTCTGAGATGGTGAGGAGAATGGCCTGAGATGGTGGGGAGAATGACCTGAGACGGTGGGAAGAATGGCCTGAGATGGTGGGGAGAATGACCTGAGATGGTGTGGGGAATGACCTGAGATGGTGAGAAGAATGGTCTGAGATGGTGGGAAGAATGGCCTGAGATGGTGGGGAGAATGGTCTGAGATGGGAGGAGAATGGCCTGAGATGGTGGGGAGAATGACCTGAGACGGTGGGAAGAATGGCCTGAGATGGTGGGGAGAATGACCTGAGATGGTGTGGGGAATGACCTGAGATGGTGAGAAGAATGGTCTGAGATGGTGGGGAGAATGACCTGAGACGGTGGGAAGAATGGCCTGAGATGGTGGGGAGAATGACCTGAGATGGTGTGGGGAATGACCTGAAATGGTGGGAAGAATGGTCTGAGATGGGAGGAGAATGGCCTGAGATGGTGGGGAGAATGACCTGAGACGGTGGGAAGAATGGCCTGAGATGGTGGGGAGAATGACCTGAGATGGTGTGGGGAATGGCCTGAGATGGTGAGAAGAATGGTCTGAAATGGTAGGGAGAATGGCCTGAGATGGTGGGGAGAATGGCCTGAGATGGTGGGAAGAATGGCCTGAGATGGTGGGGAGAATGGCCTGAGATGGTGGGGAGAATGGCCTGAGATGGTGGGGAGAATGGCCTGAGATGGTGGGGAGAATGGCCTGAGATGGTGGGGAGAATGGCCTGAGATGGTGGGGAGAATGGTCTGAGATGGTGGGGAGAATGGCATGGCCTGAGATGGTGGGGAGAATGGCCTGAGATGGTGGGGAGAATGGCATGGCCTGAGATAGTGCAGAGAATGGCCTGAGAAGGAGAGGAGAATTGCCTGAGATGGTGGGGAGAATGGCCTGAGATGGTGGGGAGAATGGCCTGAGATGGTGGGGAGAATGGCCTGAGATGGTGGGGAGAATGGCCTGAGATGGTGGGGAGAATGGCTTGAGATGGTGCAGAGAATGGCCTGAGGAGGAGAGGAGAATTGCCAGAGATGGTGGGGAGAATGGCCTGAGATGGTGGGGAGAATGGCCTGAGAAGGAGAGGAGAATTGCCTGAGATGGTGGGGAGAATGGCCTGAGATGGTGGGGAGAATGGCCTGAGATGGTGGGGAGAATGGCCTGAGATGGTGGGGAGAATGGCCTGAGATGGTGGGGAGAATGGCCTGAGATGGTGGGGAGAATGGCCTGAGATGGTGGGGAGAATGGCCTGTGTTGTGTTGTGAGGTTGAGTTGAAACCAAAATTCCTGCTTGTCGTGTATACAAACTACAGCAGCACGTCGAATTATGGAACCTGAAAGATAAGGAACTACGGATAATCGTGAAGAATAAATGATGCAGAAATATTTTTCTTTTTTTTCTGTACTTTCTATCGTTAACAGGGATCGGGTCCGAGATAGTATCCTGTGAGAAGTTTTAGGATGTTAAACATGTTAAACTTAAATCATAGACTTACCGGTTATAAACTGAAGACTCTCTATTGGATTTATCCTAAAAATACGACTCTACACAGTCAGCGATGTTTGATTATGATTTACAGGCGCTATGGCAGACTGGGTTCGCCCAGATCAGTTCGGTATCTGAGTCGGGAAATGTGCGACAGCCGAATACAGGAAAAGGCGCACAAAAAGCTGTGCTGAAACTTAGATTAGAGAAAGAATATATAAAGGTGATACGAATTTGTTTAGCAACACGCAGAAAGACCTCTCAACGTCGTGTATTAAATATTTATATATGGTGTTGCAGGAGCTATGTGGGATCAGTTTAAAAGCAAAAATCTCTTCATGCCAAAAAGGAAAAAAAAATTCCCCAACACTGATCAAGAAGACATAAGTATACAGTTTAATATATAGCCGCTGAGTGTTCCAAGCTTTCTATATTTCTATATGCTGCCTGGGTAAATCAAGAATACTAATCAAAGAGCAGGCCTAGTGTGAAAATTTTAATTGCCTTACTAGCAGGCACAAATCGTTTTGAGCCATTGCATTTTGCCAAATATTTGATGTGTTATCGCAGGCTATGTGGATCTATACGGACGCTCTCCCAGGGAGACGACCTGTGGCTGCCCACGACCTTAAGGCACACCATGCCACTTCCGGACTGCCCCAGTACATTTGACTCTAACTCATACTTGTTTATCCCACTATACATAGTGTCTCTTCTTTGATAGTAAATTGAAAATACCCCATATTGTTGTCCGAACGGACGGTAATGTAAGCATTTTTATAGTAATTTTTTTTCAATTGATGGAAGTGTAAGCATTACAAAAACATCTATCAATAAAGCTATGGAATGTTTTTATAACGAAGAACAGAAATGGAATATAAATTATAATAATCCACACAGACATTATAAACAGCTGTCTCAAATGTCATATTGACAGTGAAAAAATTATTACTGGTCGCCTTAATAACTAATGTACAGTAAAATATATCGCTCACTGTGTAGAATTTTTTTACAGTAAAATCTGCAGGTCGCTATAAGGGTTATGAAACGTTTTTAAAAAAATTGCTAGTTTCAAAATGATGGATGTAAAAATTAAAATAATAAAGTTTGAATAAGTACACAAAGTCAAAGAGAGAGAGAGAGAGAGAGAGAGAGAGAGAGAGAGAGAGAGAGAGAGAGAGAGAGAGAGAGACAGAGAGACAGAGAGACAGAGAGAGAGAGAGACAGAGACAGAGACAGAGAGAGACAGAGACAGAGACAGAGAGAGAGACAGAGACAGAGAGAGAAGGATGGAGAGACAGAGAGGGGGGAGAGAGAAAGAAGAAGAACAAGAACAAGAAGAACAAGAAGAACAAGAAGAACAAGAACAAGAAGAAGAAGAAGAAGAAGAAGAACAAGAAGAAGAACAAGAACAAGAACAAGAACAAGAACAAGAACAAGAACAAGAACTAGAACAAGAACAAGAACAAGAAAAGACATGTTGTGTACGAATGATAGCAATTTGCTTATGTTATGGAAAAGCAAATGTGTTCATATTTATGTTTGGATTAATTTTTTTTTTGTTTTAATTAACTTCAAAATGGTCGTATTTGAAATGTCTGCAAAAGATGAACTGAGAAATGATGCAATTAATCTTTTTTTTTTTTTTTCAGGGTGCATTTGCTTGATGAAATCCCCTCAATTTTTTCGTATTCAAAACTTAAAGGTAGTACTTCTGTAAAATCGATTTCAATTTGATGTTAAAATCCCCGTATTGAATAGAACGAACATATTTTTTTTTCATTTTAACGAATGGGAATATTGAAAAGCCTCAATTTGAATATTAAAGCATTCTTCATAAGTCCTTCACAATTAAAGGTTAAATTTATTTCTTTCAAACGTTTGATATTAAGTTTTACAATATTTTATATTTACCACCATTTGCTGCAAAATGCAATAATCTAAAGAAAAGACCTTTGCTTTTAACACATGGGGAGGGGGGTTGAAAAGAAAAAGGTGTGAAAGAAAAAAAAAGATGTATAAAAAGATGGAGAGCAAGAGGAGTTTAAATGGAAATAAGGAGAATGACAACCTGGGGTGTACTCGAAAAAAGGAGAATGACAATCTGAGGTTTATCCGAAACAAGGAGAATGACAACCTGGGGTGTACTCGAAAAAAGGAGAATGACAATCTGAGGTTTATCCGAAACAAGGAGAATGACAACCTGAGGTTTACTTGAAGGAAGGAGAATGACAACCTAAGGCTTTCTTAAAGAAAGGAGAATGACAACCTGAGGTTTTCTTAAAGAAAGGAGAATGAAAATCTGAGGTTTACTCGAAAAAACGAGAATGACAATCTGAGGTTTACCCGAAACAAGGAGAATGACAATCTGAGGTTTTCTTAAAGAAAGGAGAATGACAATCTGAGGTTTACTCAAAAAAACGAGAATGACAACCTGAGGTTTACCCGAAGGAAGTAGAATGACAACCTGAGGTTTACTTGAAGGAAGGAGAATGACAACCTGAGGTTTTATCAAAGAAAGGAGAATGACAACCTGAGGTTTACTTGAAGGAAGTAGAATGACAACCTGAGGTTTACCCGAAGGAAGTAGAATGACAACCTGAGGTTTACCCGAAGGAAGTAGAATGACAACCTGAGGTTTACCCGAAGGAAGTAGAATGACAACCTGAGGTTTACTTGAAGGAAGGAGAATGAAACATGAGTTTTACTCTGAGATGAGAGATTGGCAACCTGAGGTTAATTTGAAGAAAAAAGAATGACAACCTGAAGTTTCCTCTTTTACGAAACGAGAGAAAACTTTGGCCATTAAGTCTAAGGACCGAAACTACTGTGGCAGGTTGGAGGAATAATACTTGGACAGATTATCTTTTGCACTCCTCTGTATTAAATTATCTCCCTGCTATCACGTTTGCTGCTCCATTTTTTTTAACTCTCTGATATTATATTTTCCGATAGCCCCTCAGTATTTGGTTGACAATTTGTATATTTGCCTATGTGCTTCGTATTTTTCTCAATCCTTATCATTCTACTACCTTTCTCTGTCTCCGCCTTTCTCTCTCTCTCTTTCTCTCTCTCTCTCTCTTTCTCTCTCTCTCTATCTCTCTCTCTCTCTCTCTCTCTCTCTCTCTCTCTCTCTCTCTCTCTCTCTCTCTCTCTCTCTCTCTCTCTCTCTCTCTCTCTCTCTCTCTCTCTCTCTCTCTCTCTCTCTCTCTCTCTCTCTCTCTTTAACACTTTTTTAATCTGGTTTGGCATTACATCTTTTTGAGAAACCTGATCAGAACGATGCACTAATTAAAAACATGGATCAGCTCGCTATTCAGTTTGAGCTTTGCCCTCTTCACCGCCAGCCAGTCCAGCAGACAACAAACTCCTTATTTGTATGATTAATACCGTAATTGGAACGTTTTGGTTAGTTGAAAGTCTTTCAAATTTCAGAAGATTTTGATTGGAAGAAGGGAGTTTCCGATAAGACAAGGATAAGATTGTTTAGATGGGATCGAAAGCCACCACCAAATAACAGGTGTCTCAGCTGGGGTCGAACCTGACACGTTTCGATCTTTTATCTTACGTTCTACCGACCTCGCAATTGCCGCGTTAGCGGGTCAGAAACCTTCCAAGCCAGTTGCACCGATAAAAGTACTTTAACTTTCAACCAGGTCGAGTGGTAAAAACTATCATTGTGAGATTTACACGATATCTGCTGCCAGTAAGAAATACATGTACGACTTCATTTGACGAGGGAAAAAAGCAAGGTTTGGAAAATTCCCTTCCTACGTAAACATTACATGTACTTGACAGAATCTCTACAAATAATTTAAGGTTCTTCCAACCTCGGCTAACTGATCACCACACATACAAATAAACATATTCCCCATTCAAGGAACTGGGAAAAGATTTTTAAAAAATTAATGAACAAATAAAGGAAAATGGAGAATACCTCATAATTATAAGGAGAACGTAGTCTGAAATAATTAATAACCTATGATGTAGTCTAAATTAATATATTTTTTTTTCGACCTAATTCGAGACGGACATTCGAGAGGTTTCACAAGAGACAGAGTAGAAAGAATTCTTATGAGGACCGGTCCATTGTATTCAACGGAGATAATATCAGAATGGAAACAAGAGGAGACAGCTAGATTTACAAATCACAAAAGGATTTCACGATTAAGCCTGCTTATTTTGGTTCACCTAATTTAGATTTAGCTGTTTCTCCTTATATGTATTGATCATATTCGTAAATGTACGTGTAGCCTTTTATCTTTTGAAACGAACAAACTAGTTTGAGCTATCTTCACGGACAATAAGTAAAGATAGCCTCGCATGTTTTCCAAACGGATAATTTTTCTTGAAAAGATTTCTGTGAGTAGTTTTTTATGTTGATAGTATTTTTTATTGAGGTAGTGTTTTTATGTGGGCAGTCTTTTATGAGGAAAGGTTTTTTATGAAGTGCATATTGCTCGTATCTCCTTCAAGGCTCCATCAATATTTTTTTTTCCATTTTTTCAGCGTTAAAGCGACAGAGCATCTCCAAAATCAGAACTGTCATAACGTTGTTATCATTGACTTAACAATTGATTCTTTGTTGTTGTTTTTTTTTATAGATCTAAGATCACCTTTTCAAACCATCACTACCCCTAAAGTCATCGCACTCAAACAGAACAGAGAGTAATAAATCTCAAGTGGTGCTTAAATTGTCTCTGAGTCTTACCCTGAAAGAACCTTGTATGTGTTTGTTAGAATGGATCTGAAATCGTCAGCTTTTTTTATGACGTGGTGGGAAACTAACGGTCTTTAGAATTACCTGTACAGGTTACAGCATTGCACTGAGCCGTTTTAGGTTAAAACACCAGCTGCCTATCTCCACTGTGCTCACCAATTGAGGAGTAGAAATTAAAGCGCAGGGCTATTTATCCAGATAAAAGTACTGGGTGAAATATTTAAAGTACATTGAAAAAATCAAATGCTTATAGTTTACTTTTTATGCTATTTACAACTTTCGCTATTGCAAGTTTAAAATGATTAACATGACTGCATTGTATTTGCCAAATTGAGATATGAAAGCATTGTCACGATAATTTCTATATCAAAAGTGAATCTAAACACCGTAAGCCTACTGGATCTCAAGTGTGAATCTTAACAAACCGTGAGCCTATTGAATCTCAAGTGTGATTCTTAACAAACCGTAAAGCTATTGGATCTCAAGTGTGAATCTTAACAAACCGTAAAGCTATTGGATCTAAAGTGTGAATCTTAACAAACCGTAAAGCTATTGGATCTTAAATCAAAAGGCTTAACTATAGAGAACTACTGTATCTAACTAGATACTTAAACAAATTTGTACACATTTACTTGAGCCTTGTCTTATCTTTCTGTGGTGATTTTTGTTTGATTGAGGATAGGACATTATGATAATCAACCACACTCATTCGAAACGCCTGTGCCTTCTCAATATTAGGTTGATGATTTTCAGGTTCTAATTTCAGTAACGATATGACAAATAAAAAAAAAGTTCTAGTAAAATTATTTTTGTGTATTCGAATGCAAAAATGCTAATATCGGTTGTATATAATGAAACTGTTTATGCAAAACTCAATATTATCGATCGGTTCCAGTGCCTTCCCGGGTTAACAACACCAGAAAAATGAAGTTTGGATTTCTGTAAAGAGCAAAGTCATATATACATTATATGTAAAGTAACAACATCATAAAACAAAATGAAAAAAAAAAAAATAATAAATAAATAAAAGATTCAAACGCTTTGGATTTTGAGGATAGTTTTAGTCTTGACCTATTAAAGTTGAGGAGAAACAAAACAAAAAACTAGGTCCGAGAGCTTAACCGAGGCACTAGAGAATGTAGATCTTTGAATCGGATCAAAAACCAGTCACTTAGTGAAGAGTACGAAACGGAAGCCAGTAGCTGGAGGTTGATTTTTGTGGCCCCTATTATAGAATATTATTATTTCCGATGCTAATGAAACCAAAATTCGCTGTATTAGTTGTACACGATGGGGCTAGAATAATAGAAGAAAAAACGAGTGTGCGTTCCTCTGAGAAGCGGTGCAGAAACTATAGTTAAAAAATATAAATTGCACCAATTATCAAATTCAGAACTAAATTTTGTTTAATTATGATGAAATGATTTATATCATTGGATAATCTCAGAAAGTAGTGAGGGAGCAATAAACGATTTATTGAACTTGATCAGCATTTACAATAAAGGTTTTCCATTGGCTCGGCCATTGATACCATCAGCAAACACGACTGGAATGGTTACACTGGGCGGACCTCAGAGATACAATTAGGTTAAAGCGAATAACTCGCAGTCTCACCAATGCCAGTCACGGGTACAGGAAGCCTTCATGTTTTTCTCTCTGTCCCCACCCTCATCCTTTACTCTCTCTCTCTCTCTCTCTCTCTCTCTCTCTCTCTCTCTCTCTCTCTCTCTCTCTCTCTCTCTCTCTCTCTCTCTCTCTCTCTCTCTCTCTCTTTCTCTCTCTTTCTCTCTCTCTCTCTTTCTCTCTCTCTCGCTCTCTCTCGAAATCTATTACATTAAAAGATATGAGCATCAGGGGATCTGTTTCTTCACCCTTGACAGATAGTGGCGCCACAGGGATAGAGTGGCCATTCAGTAAGCGACGCTCTCAAAATTACACCGATACATCAGACTGGCATAAACAGTCTGTTGAGAGAGAGAAGGCAATACGGTTTCTGATTAATGGCAATACCTTTTAGATCTCTCTTTCTGCTTGTTTGGCTGACTGGATAGCTCTCTTTGTCACATTCAGTCACTCTTTCTCGCTCTCTCTCTCTCTCTCTCTCTCTCTCTCTCTCTCTCTCTCTCTCTCTCTCTCTCTCTCTATCTCTATCTCTCTGTCTCTCTCTGTTTCGGTTTGTGTGACTCTCTCGGTGTTTGCCTGTATGTCTGTCTGTCTGTCTCTCTATCTGAGGTCTAAAAGGAAATAAGCACACAACTTTTTAATTACGGGACAAAAATAGTTTTGTTATTTCTTTTTTTTTGTCCCGTAATTATAAAATTTGGTGCCTATTTCCTTTCAGACCTTGTATTATACTATTTAAAGACAGATAAGAGTCCTTTTGGATCCTTTATAACACTACCAAGTTATTCTCCAAGTGTGGTGTTTTTGCTTTCTATTTGGATCTCTCTCTCTCTCTCTCTCTCTCTCTCTCTCTCTCTCTCTCTCTCTCTCTCTCTCTCTCTCTCTCTGCCTTTTCACTGTCTTATTGCACTCCCCTTCTTTCTATCTCTTTCCTCCACTTTATCTCACATTTACCTTTCTCTTTGCTTCAGTCCCTCAAGGCTTGTAAGCCTCTCTCTTTCTTTGACTCACTTACGAAAATTATATACAATTGAAAATAGATGGCTTAATTTTTTATAAAAACATTTTTTTTCAATGTCAGAAATGGTTAAGATCTTTGTATATCAGAGATTAGAGCTGTTATTTGTCCTGTATAGGATTTTTTCTATATTGGCATAAGTGAATGGGGTGTGAAAGATTTTTGGTAACAATCACCACTATACAATCATTATCTATGTGTAGTTAGCAGCAGTTTAGCTTTGTTTTTGTTTTGTTTTATTTTTTATTTTTTTTTTTTACGGCTTTGTTCATCTCCGACTCCAGATTATTTAGTGCAACCTCACCACTATAAAAAAAATCTAAAACCTTTACTTGAACAAACAAACCTCTAATCAGAGCAAGACTGACTAGATGGCAGAGAAATCTAATTCATTAACGAGCGCATATCACAGAACATCCATGTGAAGACGCGTGATTTAAAACACTGTCACAGGGGAAGAAAAGTACAGTATCACGTCTGATTCTTATAAAAAAAAAAAGTAAAAAACAATCAGAGATCTTTAGTAACCAGGCTTTATCAGCCGTGAGTCGCCTAAGCTGCTACATCAAGTTAAGACTTGTTCTAGTACGGCCTAAGGTAGAACGCTCGATATTATACGTAAGATTGTCCCAAAACATTAGAGGGGTTTGAAGGAATTTGGAAAACTTTTGCTCTCATTAAAATAATAATAATAATAATTATTATTATTATTATTATTATTATTATTATTATTATTATTATTATTATTATTATTATTATTATTATTATTATTATTATTATTATTATTTATTTTTTTTTATTTTTTAATAACAGCTGTATCAACAAATGACATTTATATAGCGATCACCCTTAAAATATCTTTTTAAAATGCTTTTTTCTCTTATCTCCTCTCTCTCTCTTTCTCTCTCTCTCTCTCTCTCTCTCTCTCTCTCTCTCTCCCTCTCTCTCTCCCTCCCTCCCTCCCTCTCTATCTATCTATCTATCTATCGGTCTATCTATCTATCTATCTATCTATCTAGCTGTCTATCTATCTATCTATCTAGAAACTGTAGTAAACCGTAGGTTGTCCTTCGCCAACCTTAAACCTCAAGTTATCATTCCCCTTCCTTCAATTAAACCTCAGGCTGTCATTCTCCTTCCTTCAATTAAACCTCAGGCTGTCATTCTCCTTCCTTCAAGTAAACCTCAGGCTGTCATTCTCCTTCCTTCAATTAAACCTCAGGTTGTCATTCTCCTTCCTTCAAGTAAACCTCAGGCTGTCATTCTCCTTCCTTCAATTAAACCTCAGGTTGTCATTCTCCTTCCTTCAAGTAAACCTCAGGCTGTCATTCTCCTTCCTTCAAGTAAACCTCAGGATGTCATTCTCCTTCCTTCAAGTAAACCTCAGGCTGTCATTCTCCTTCCTTCAAGTAAACCTCAGGATGTCATTCTCCTTCCTTCAAGTAAACCTCAGGATGTCATTCTCCTTCCTTCAAGTAAACCTCAGGATGTCATTCTCCTTGATTAGATTAAATCTTCATGTAGTCATTCTCCTTCCTTTAAGTAAACCTCAAGTTGCCAATCTCTTTAATTCCAGTAAAATTCAGTCAGAGAATTTAAAACTATAATTTAATAAACATGTAGGTGAAAAATAATCTTTAATTATGAAACACTTAAATAGAATGCTTTGAGCTTCTAATAGAGACTTTTTAAATTTCCCTCCCGTTAAAATGAAAAAAAAAAAGTCATTTCTTTTCGAAGTTTGAGATTATATGTCAAATTAAAACCGATTTTAAAAATTGACCTTCGTTTACGAAATAATTGAAGGGATTTTTTATGAAGAACAGGCACTCTAAAACAAAAGTTTTTAAATAGCACCAGTTCTAAGTTGAACTTTTACGGACATTTGAAACGCGACTCATCTTGAAATGAATGAAAAAAGTAACCTAAACATAAACATGTGCATGTTTGCGTGTACGTAACGGTAAATTAACGAATTGCAATAAGATTCAGAGAGAGAGAGAGAGAGAGAGAGAGAGAGAGAGAGAGAGAGAGAGAGAGAGAGAGAGAGAGAGAGAGAGAGAGAGAGAGAGAGAGAGAGAGAGAGAGAGAGAGAGAGAGAGAGATTTGTAAATATCAATTCAGGTATCTATTTTTTAATAGTGTCTTCTTGCAAGAAAAGTTTGTGATTGGTAGGTTATACAGTTCCAGTTGAATCCTTATTTTTATGAGTCAGGGATAGCCATTTTCAGAAATACTGAAGAGGTTCATATCTAGAGAAAGAATTGAAAAAAGATGAACCGGAAAGTTTTTTTTTTTATCTTTTTTCCCCCCTCCTATAAAGACAGGACTTAACAGTGAGATAATGTGAAATGGCGAGTTTTCATCTAACGGTAATAATTTTTCTCTCACTACATTGCCAGAGAAAAAAAAAACTTTACAAGAAGAATTACTCTATTAAAAATTGTCACAAGTTACTTCCCTTGTATTTGTTTTTTAAAGATGGCAGACAAGCTGGCAACGCCAAAATGAATTTTATCTTCAATTTTCAATTTTTACATCAATGAAAGCAAAATTTGAGGTAGAATTTGGATAAAGATCGATATGTCAACTAATGTTTAAAATTCGTCTAACATTGTATCAATGCTATGCGCAAATAAATTTCCAAATCTAGAATATATGATCTAGAGTCCAGATGATAGAGATCTAGATCTAGATTTCTATATTTAGACTCTAGAATCTAGATTCTAGACTAGATTCAGAATATTTGTAGATTAAGATTATGACCTTATCAAATAAGATCCAGGGAGATAGCTTTAAAAAAAATAGCATTCGGATAATTCAATTGATTTTAAGAAGTCCTCATCTTTAATCGGACAAAGTAGGCCCCTAGATCTTGAATTTAGATTTAGATCTAGATAGATAGGTCTAGACTTAATAGATTCCATTTAAAATTTCGGTCCAGATCTAGATGTAGACTCAAGATTTAACGGAAAGACGTGATGATGGAAAGAGTTCCTTTTAAGTACGGACTAATTTACACACCAAAGGTGTGTGTACACCTCTTTCCCTAAAGAGGATGGAATTTATTTTCTTTTCTCTACTAGATCTAGATCAAAATCTACATTAAATTTAAAAAAAAAATCTATATCTAGATTCTAGATTTTGGAAAGAGTAGGCCTACCTTTTAGGTAAATTAGTCCGTACCTAAAAGGAACTCTTTCCGTGATGATTTTGTGGTCTAGACCTAGATTCTAGATCTAGGCCAAGATCTATACCCTAGAATCTAGAAAAAAAAATTGTTGTTCTAAAGACGAATTTGTTACTATTTTCTTAGGCTACAGGTGATTGATACAGAAATATTTATAATTCATTGCAGTTATCATGGTATATGGCTACTATACTTTAGTGTATAGTGACCAATAAAGCTGGTTTTAAAACACTTACAAGTATTCTTAACCAGATTTTCCCCATATGAAAATGTGAATGCAATGATTTAGAAATCTAGATCTATGTCTTAAAAAAATGGACGTTGGCCGAGATATATAGATCTATGCCTTATTCATTAATGATATAAGTAAGGCCCCCTGTAAACCTTTACCAAAAATCTGTAAGCATGTCCAAATTTGAAAATTGAAGCTCAGTTTTGACAATAATTAGTATGTCGAACGGGATAGAAATCTAGGTCTCTGGCTTGCAGAACGCTGCAAAGTTAAAGTTTTTGCTTTTTGAAACTATAAAGTGTTACTGTTCGCATAGCTCAAATTTGCCCATTTTGTTAGACATTGTCAATGTTACTGCTTGTAATACATTAGTAAACATTTTTCCAAGATTTTGTGTGTTCAGAATATTAACCTGTGAATTTTTTTTAATTTAGATCTTCCAAAAAATAAAGAATTAAGATCTAGCTTCTAGATCGTGACATTGAACATGGATTGATCATTAAGATGGTTTGAGATTTTGTAAGCTCGCTAGATCTGCACTTGGTTTAATTCTAAATCTAGTTTCATTATCCATGTGAGATTTGGTTTAGCCTTAGATAAAACTAAAAGTACTATAGATTTAAAATGATGTTTTCCTTTCAGTTTTTGGTACATGTTCTAAGAAGTAAACTAATTTTTTTAGTAAAAATGAAAAATGCAGCTGGTAGCCTAGATCGGTTGTAATTTTTCAATGTTGAAAAGATTTCATTTTTAGTTTTTAGCCTGTAAAGCTTATGTAAATCATAAATAAAAATAGTTTTGATTTTTTTTAATCTTTGATAAAGACCAGTTTACTCGCATGACACTATCTTTAACTGGTAAGAATATATATATATGCAGGTTTAAAATTAAATGTAGAACTCATGTAATATTTGAAGTCAATACTATCAGACAATACACGCAATTCAGCATCTATGTATACCTAAGCTTTAGAAGATCTCTCTAGAGAGCAATCAGAATAAAATATGCATCACATAGTTATAAAAGCTTCTAGTTTTTATTTATATTTATAATGTGTATCCAGAATTCAATACAGATTAATTTTGGTGCGTATATAAGTTTACTTTCAAGCTTGAATCTTCCATAGAAAATTAAAAACAAAGATCAGAACACATTCTTGAGATTTGAAGAATGTAGAATGTGCGACCATTCAAGATAAATTATTTAAAGCTAGATAAATTGAAAGAGCAATATTTTAATTACATCATTGATTATAATGATAACAGTTCTCAATGAATTTGATTTCCATTTTTTTTTGTCCATTGCTTGATAATTAATGGTTACAGGTGGTTTTATGGTTTCTTTAACTTGAAATGGTTGATTTATTCTGTAAAGTTTGAATTATGTAGTGGGTATGTTAGATCTTTAACTAGAAATGAAGCATCAAGCCGTTTTGCAGATTGTGAGGCCATTCAAAGTTGTTCAAATTAGTATGATAATATATTTTGAAATGATATTAAAAAAAATAATTAAGTAGATCTCTTTGGTGTTGCTTCATTGATAAACATTTTTTTTTGTTGATGTTACATCTTTACTTAGGACCACTTGAGTTGGCATTCCCTGAATTTCCTTCTAAACCTGAGAGAATATATATCTGATCATATTAGGGTTTACTTCAAAATTTGATATTGTTGACAATGGTCCTAATCAATAATCACGAAACAACTTTTTATGTTTTTTTTTTTTTAATTTATGTGATATCATGGTGAGAAAAACTGAAGATCAATCATACACTCAATTAAAGAATACTGGTTGTTTAAAAAAGAAGTGTTATTATCTATGGATGCTTATTTTGATTTCCATAATTGGATCTTATACCTTAGAAACTTCTGTCAATGTGATGAACTTTCTTTGTTTTTAATGACAAATTTATTGTGAGCTTTGTTAGTAAAACAGTCCAACTTAGAACTTTTCATAATAATTTGGTGAGAATTCTTATGCGCTAGATGTATATATTGACACACTAGAAATTGTTGCCTAAGTAATCATAATCCTTTTATTTTTATTTTTTTTTCTATAGTTGAATTCATTTGCTGCATGTTGCCACAAGTGATATAGTATCAAAGCAGAGGAATAAATTTTATAAGTGGCAGTCCCTATCAAAAGATTCAAACAAAATTTAAAAAGCAAAAAGGAAAACGTGAAAACCATTTTTTGCTTCTTGTGGTGAGCTGACAAGATCAGGATGGACAAGGCTGCCCGAGCTGTTCGCAGGTAAAATATGTGACTTGAATTGAAATTGCATTCGTTGGCTTGAATTTAACTTTCAGATCTTAAGTTAATTAACCTCGAAAGATACTATAGCCTTTTTGGTTTCTCTCAAGCTGTAGATGGAGTCATATGTGTTATACTTACGTGGTATCTTATTATATTTGTCTAGAAAGATAACTTAAAAAACTAATCATTTTTTTTAAGGAAAACTCCTTAGCACTGGTTATTTTGCCAAAAACATTTTTACTTTCAATTGGTATTGTTTAAGTTGAAAAATCCAAAGAGAAGCAAAGCGTTTATAAAGCTATCTACAGCTTTGTTGACATCTCTATAGAGATTTCCATTAGTTGATCTTCAACTGACAAGCATCAAAAATTTTTCCTTCATTAGTAATTTACCACTGTTTGTCCCCCCTTCCAAATTTTGGAAATCAGGAGCAGTGCCAAACTCTTGGGTGGAGGCCATGCTGATCTGCACCTCCTTTTGTCTGAAGTAAAAGATATGCGGAACACAGCCAAGGCTTTTACAAATGCTCAAAATGCAGGTAGAAATATTATCTTAAATGTCTTTATAGCAAGATGTAGCCATTTCAAAATAAAGTACAGTGGAATCTGCTTGAAGTCAACTTGCTTAAAATCAACTCTCGCTTGAAGTCAACACCACACTGTAGTCTCATTTTTTTTTTCTTTAAGTAACTGATTTTTTGATAAAGTCAACGGTTTGGAGGGCATTTTAGCTTGAAAGTTGAAACTTATTAAACAGACGGGATGTGTGGGAGGGATATTGATAGAGCTCTTTGTTTGTAAACACAATGCAGTCAGTAAGGCACTATGTATTAATACCATTCTTAATAAGGTCTTGCTAAGCGTAGTGTGGTCTTGCACATGAGTGCATGGCAGGGGCGGGATGGAGGTAGTGTGTGTCTCGATCAAGACCTAACTTATCGTTTGCCCATCATTTGTGACAAACAGCGCACTGTTTTCTCCTTAACGAATAGCATCCTCTTCAGAGTCTCCAATGATGCTAAACATTTTTTTTTTGATGAGGCTATTCTTTTCTTTTCTGGTGAAAAATTAACAAAAGTAATGATGGTCCCAAGCCCATACTAAAAAAAGGGTAAATTAAAAAAAAAAAATAAAGCAAGAATTGTACATGCCTACGCATATTTTGTGTTTTTTGTGTGTCTTACATCAAGTTGTTTCAATAAACCTCTTTTCAGACTTAGTGTGGTTTTCTTTGCCTAAATAACTTGTATAGGCCAAAATTTAACACACTATAATCAATGGAAACACTGGAAAGAGAGACCGCTAGTATAAGTAAAGAAAGGGAGACAACCACTCAACCAGTTTTTATAACATGAATTTTTGGACTTATTTCCTAGAAATAGATAAAGTCAACACTTTCTTTTTTATTGGTCCCAAGGTGTTGACTTTAAGCAGATTCCACTGTATATAAATCTGATTGTCCTTCTTAACATATAATTGAGCGCACAATTTTCTTTTCAAGTCCAGAGTTTTACACATATGCCCACAATGAAATGACCCTCAACTTTACAAAGAAAATATTTGCTTCATAACAAATTTGACAGAGCATGACTTTATAAAAATTTCTTGCTAAAACATTCACAGATCTGACTTCAAATTTTGATCAGGCATGCAGAACAGCTATTGTTTTAATTGTCTGCCGCTCAGTCTCTCTGTCTTAGTAGACACAAGTTGATGAAACTTGCCCGAGCTTTTGCTTTATCGCTGTCAAAGAGAGTAACTGTCCTCTCCTCTCCAACTCTACTTTGGCCTAGTCTGTTTTAGTGTTGCCCGTAGTATATTAGTGCTTGCTAGGTCTAACTGTGACTGGCTGTAAATCAGTATGGGCCCACCTCTTGCTGAATCAGTGAATCAATCGGTAATTGGATGTAAAAATGAAAGAAGCTGTTGAGTCATGGAGTACGATCTCCATCTCAATAGTTGAGATAGTTCAGAAGATAGAGCATCAGACTGACAGGCTGCAAGAGAAGTAGAGATCAGTGACAGGAGAAAGAAAGGGATCAAGAGGAAGGAGAACTGCTTGATGTTGGATCACAACTATCTAGAACATATGAAAATTTCTTCAGTAATTCAAGGAATCCTTGCTAAGCTGTATAATAAATTGAAGTAGATTTTAACATAAAAGTGCTACATTTATATTTTTTCACACCCTGAATGGACAAAAGCTTACCTTTTGAAACTGGTGTGCTACTGATCCAATCTGACTGCTTTAGGTTTAACTTTTAGTCTCCAAGCCGGGATTTGAACATTTTGATACAGCTGTTAGGAAGTGCGAAACAACAAAGTCTGAACAAACAATTTTCGGATCCAAAAAAAAAATGCATTGAAAATGGCATTGGCTAGACATAATCAGAGAAAACCAAAGAATAACATTTTAATTCCCTTTCAAATTGTTGGTACGGCTGAAAATAATAGTGGATTGGACTAGATAAAGTGTCAAGTAAAAAATCCCCTGAAGTCACACTGTTTATTGAGCGCGCCATATCATGTGTTGAGCCTGGACACTAATAGCGTATGTTTTCGTGAGCTTATTTGCCTTATTTCAGTTGAGATGTAAATTTTGATATTTTTTTCCTAAAAGTGTTGTGACTGCTAGATCAGAGAGTAGTATAATTTGCTTCTTTTTGAAGGACTTAAATTAAAAATTTCAAAAGATATCAATGCAACTTGTGTTTGCATGATTTAAATCATACTTTCTCAAACTCTCAGATTATGAACATATCAGTGGAGATACAGGCCTTCCAAAGGAATGGTCATTGTTCCTTTCTTAACGCTTCAAGAAGAAAAGTATATTATCAGATATATTAGTATTGGTACTCTCAATGGATTAAACTTGAAGCTTTGAAAAAATGCATTAAACTATTTCAAAATTTAGTGGCGCAGGACCTTCTCAAGTGGGCTGTGCACGAAGACAACAGAGCACTTCAGGACGTCATCAACCAGTTGGCAGAATTAAATCTGCTGTGGACTGAGGTGCAACAAGAGTTTGGCGGTAAGGTTTTTTCATATATGTATTTCAATTCAATACTGTCAAGATGCTGAATCTCTGTGAAGCTCTAATATTTTTGTTCTCTGTTTGCCAATAAAGTATTTTATTTCAAAAAGAGTAAATTTACCTAACTAAATGTCATCAAGTACCATGCTGTATAACTTTGGTGTCCTCTACATCAAATCTTGACATCTTGTTAACATTGCATTACCAAAACAATGTGTTTTGTTTGCTTCCTTCTATATCATGAGCTCATTCAATTTTTATAAAGAAGACTTTCAGGGTTTACTAGACATTGTTGAAGAAGAGAGCAGAAAGAAAGGGTTGGAATTTAAGAGCATAAAAGACAGAAGTATCAAGTCATGGATGTCAGTTGAAACATGAGTGTCCACAAATCAACATCTTTATCAACGGGAAGAAACATAAGCGTATGGGTCAATTCAAATACTTGGGTACTTCAGTATCAAGCGATGTACCCAACAACACTGAAATTGCATCAAGGATAGTGCAAGCAGAAATGAGTTTCCAGAAAATGAAATAGGTAGTTACAAATACACACATCTCCAACCGCAGAAGAAGAAGAGACCCAGAGTGCTATATGGAAACCATCCTGCTGTACAAATGTGAGTCCTGGACAATATCCAGGTCTCAGTATTGGATAGTATGCAGTGTTTAAATATTGAATGCATTACGGGTTAGATTTTAAAATACAATCACTGGTGCTTTTTTTTTCTCGATCATTCTTTTCAGAACACATAAAGGATTACCGTCATATGTTTGAAATGGTTTTGGAAGGAGAAAAGCAGGTGTCACAGTCTAAAAATAATTTTGTAAGTATCCCTTTCAAATTTATCAGAATGAAAAGTTCCTGAAAGAGTTCCTTCATATAAATATAAAATTCACTAAGAAATTGTTGTCTTTAAGTCAGTATATTATTCTACATACTTGAAAAGGAATGTTGACAAAATAAAAAAAAGACTGGGCATGGGTTGTTTTTTCTTTTTGCTGTTTTTTTTTCCCATCCAAATGCTGATATTTTTTGCACTGGATAATTCTACCTCTTAGGAAACTGATGATAGTTCCTTAGAAGTTGAACCATACAAAAAAAAAAGAAGCGATCAGCATCACTTTTTCAAGGTAAAGCGAGGTCTCATTATTGGAAAAAAAGTGATTCTAATGGTTCATAGAATAAATTGCAAGAAAACTGCTACAGCATCATCTCTGAAGATACTTATTTCAATTCATAGATAAATAGCTTTTTTTCATCTTTCTAAAAACATTATGAATGTATCTTTCAATATTTGAAGACTGTTTTGATTGATGATTTTCAGGTCACATGTGAGCAAAGAGAGATGAAAATTCGCAAAGAGCTGAAGAAAGCGTTTAAGGTAATGTTTCATTAGCTTTTCTAGGTTTGTAATGCACATGACAGGTTCCTATGTTTTAATATTTTTTACGTTAATTTAAATCTTATCAAAGAACCAGGGAAGTGGCTATCTGTGAACTTAATTTAATAATCCCCTTGGAATTAGCTTTTTTTTTAGTTTTGAAGGTTAAGATTTTGCTTCTGATTGCAGAGAAGTTTAAAACCACTTTGTTCCATGGTGATTGTATAGAAAGAGCTTATTGAACTATGTTTTCTATCAAAACATTTTGTTTGTGGTATTTCTAAAAAAAAGTTGAACTGTTTAGTTTTGTTTTTTTTTTTTTTATGTTACTATACATTGACATATGATTATTTCAGCATAAGACATCCTTTTCTGGAAAAGAAAAAAAAATTGGAATCTGATCTGATTTTTATTTGCTGCAGCAAATCTAGTTTGTTAATTTCTCAAATTTTATTCCGAGTCTTATAGTCACAAGGAATGATCCAACTTTGAAACAATCTTTTTAACTGAGGCGATTCGTGTGTTTCCTCACCAGAAAGCATCCAGTGCTGAGATCCAGTTACTGGAAGGGAAACTGTGTCAAGCTGAGAGGGCTAAAGATCTTGCGCAGTTGGAAGGTGATAGAAAGAATATTTTCTGATCATTTACAATTTAGTATCAGTTAAGTGGGCTTTTTCGTTTTGGTTTGTTTTTTTATATTCATCATCAGACACACGAATAATAATTACATGAAATGTTGCAATTTGCTCAATCTCAATTCATTGAGCCTGTCTGCAGGAATGTAGCAACCTGACAAGAGAGGCTAGAGAACTTTACAAAGAGTAAGAGATGAAAACTATCAGTTTTTTTTTTTTGTGCAGTATCATAACATACAAGTTTAGATCACTGTTTTGTTAATTGAAATTGGGTATTCCTGAGAAATTATTTGAAGCTGACATATAATTTGACTACGACTACTTTCCTCATTGATATTGTATATACAACATTTTTTTCCATTCCAAGATCACGGCATGTCATTGCATGTGAGTTTATCAGAAAATGATTCATGATTAATGAAAGGTAACTAGAAATTTTGCTGTTTTGAATGTATTAGATTTATTGGGGAAGGTTTCAACCACCAACGTGAATTAGAATTTGGCTTCAACTGGATAGAAAGATACATGATATATACATTTAACTTTACAACTTTATTCAAACATTCCATCAACCCAGATGGGAAATAATTTCTTCAAAAAAAAATCATTCTTGCAAAAGCTTTTGCCACAAACTTCTCTTTCTCTTATTTATATATATGTATATATATATATTTTTTTTTTTTTTAAATCTATAGTTACTGACAGAGTTCGTGAAAATGAGGCTGTGAAGTTGATTCGTCTTAAGGAGGGCCTCATGAAACTGTCTCAAGCATTCTCAGATCTTGGCAGAAAATGTGTGATGGTCTTTGACACTCAACAGGTGAAAATTGTATTTTTTATTTTATTTTTTTTTTCTTTGACATTAAAAAAAAAAACTTCCTGATTCAAAATTTGTGGAATAAAAAAAAATCTTCAATTGTAGGGAAGGCATTTTTTGTTTTAACTTTTAAATTCTCAGGGGAAAGAAAAAACCACAGTTTGACACTGACTTAGGTAATGCATGTAATTTCAGGTAATGCTTAGTGTAACAGATTTGAATGGGAGTGATCTGTTAGGCTCTGCTTGTCTAGGGGTATGAAAATATATAACAGCTAGTCCCAAGACTCCTCCGTAGAAAATAAATCTGAAGTCCACAAGTAAAAATTGCAAACTGTTTAATCCAACACAAGAGCTTGACTCTATAATCACTGGAGGTTGACTCTTAAATTCACTGTATAATCACTGAAGGTAGACTTAATGTTGACTCAATAATCACTGACTGTAGGTAGACTCAATAATGACTGAAAATAGACTGATGTTGACTGACTGAACATAATTTCAACTCGTATTTATACAAAATCTCGTCGAATCATCCAGAAAAGGAATTACATAAATTGTAATAGAATATTCTTGGTACACGTCATGAGTCATGGGCTCTAAAATGGCAACCAATCAAAACAAAGGTAAACAAGGAGTGACATGATCATTACTTTGCTAGAACTAGGTCGAAGATTCCAGAAGAATCTAGGTCATACAAGTGTGGGCTGTGTTCAACAAACAAGACTAGTTCTTAGGCTTGAAAAACAAACATTGTGCGACTAAATAAAATGATGTACATAGATCTAGTCGATCCGCTGCCCCAAATTACACACTTATGCAGCGGGAGGTAAGCAATAGCAATAGATCAAATTACAGCACAATGCGTTACACTTAGCAGCGGTTACATGTAAACTCTCTGTGCCTCTCCTTCTATGTAGCTCTTTCTTTCTTGTCTCACTCTTTCCCTTTTCTTACCTTTGTGTACCTTTCTACCCCGTCCCCTTCCTGCTTCTTTAAAAAAGATTTTTATATTCTACCATAATCTCAGTTTGTAAACTTTCTCTTTTGTTATTTTGCAGGATATTGTGCAACAACTGCCTGATGTATTAGACCAGGATTTAGAAGACATAAAATACACTGGTAGGTTTGTCCGTTACAATATCTGTAAATCTTAGTGGACTATTGTTTTTTAATATTCTTGGAGAGAAAGGAACTCACAGACACATGTTAAATCCAGATCTTATTTCCTAAAATGTATTTATACTTCTCAAAAGTTCCCTATATTTTTATTTTTATTTTGGTTTTGTTTTTTATTAATTTTTGTGTGCTTTTTTAATCATTTTTTTTGTTGAATATTTCATATGTGTTCTTAAAAATCTCATTATAAAAAATGCAATAAAAACCAATCTCAATAATCATCCTTGAAAACCAATGGCGTTGTTGAGACATATTCTGCGGTGAGATATAGATGTTCCAGCATACAAAGCTATTGAGGCATACTTTGTTCCCAAAGAGTATAAATTTCAAGGAAGGCACATAACAACACTGCCAGCAATCAACAAAGATTTCTGTCGCATGCCAGCAGGCGAGCTTAAACTCAAAACCAAGAACAACCTCGACTACGTGAGGTCAATAGCAGAAGATAGAACACAGTGGAGGAGACTATCAGCGAATATCTGAAAGGCAGCTGAGGCGTCCAAGTCGGAGCATTAGGATGTGATTGGCGATATAGTATATTGTATATTAGAAGTCCTTGAAAGCAATATGATGGAGCAGTTAATGCAGTTTGAGTTTGTTACTCTATTTCTTCTAGATTTACATGAAAAATCAGTTCACATAAATTGTCCATCTTTATCTAGAATCTACTGCCTTGATAGACTGAACACTTCTTGTTTTTTTATTGTTTTTTTTTTTCATTTTTTTTTTTTGCTTATTAAGGCCCAATCAGGTTGTTATCTGATTGTATTTAGTATTTTTTTCTCTCATAAATGTGTGTACTTTATTTGAATAATTTTAATTATTAATATGCTGTGTTTGTATACTTTTAAAGAATTGAGAATAAAGACAATTCTCTGGCATACGTTGCGAAATGATGAGTAATAACCTTGATTTGTCATTGGAATCATGTGTTACCAAGCTGAGTACATTGTTTATATATTTTTGATTTTCTTTTGTAGGTTCAGGTATCACCCGTTTTAAGGTTCAACAAGCAAAGGAAAAGGTCCGCAACTATCACAGATCTATCAATGCAATCAATAGCAAGATGAGTGAGTATTACACAACTGGCATTCACATGTAAAGAAAGTCAATTATTTAATTGGACGTGCTTCTACTCTTGGCAGGAGACAGTTGTATTGAATGACCTTTTTTCTTTTTTTTTTGTTCAAGCATATGCCATAGGGCACAAGTTCATATATGACCGATTGCCAAATACAGGTAGCTTAGATCTTTCATAATTTTACACCCATATGGCATGCCTTTATCTTGAAAGTTATAGACATTTCTATATAACTCAAATAAGCAAAGTTGTAGTATAGACCTTTGTTGAAGATATCATATAATTTTTAATATAAGCACTTTAGTATTGACAGAGTTATTGCCCTTGATTGATTACGCAATATTTAAACGGAGTTTTTGATATTTTACTCTAAAAATAATCATATTTTGGATACATTTAAATAATCTTTTAATTTAGGATAAAAGCTTAAATATGATGTTTATTCTTCATTCTAGCCAGAAATTGCCCTTGATAAGTAAAATAACACGAAAAAAACATCTCTTTCAAGCGCTCAAAGTCAAAACATTCTTTATTGAACAAATATTTTTTTTTCCTTAAAGGATTATATGTTGTAAGAGTATATTATGATGAATATCAGACCCCGTACTATTTGGAAGTACTCCACATACTCATAAATGTATCATTAAGAACTACATGTAATGTTTCTTTAGTCTAAAATTGCCTATCCATGAGGGTTATTGCTTGGGAATGTGTTCAAAATTATCTGTACCCTTCTATTAATTACACTGCACCATTATAAAAACTACATAAACACAAAAATATATGTAAAAAAAAACAAACAAAATGTAAAGAAGTCACACCACTCTCTGCTAATAAGTTCAACTACTCAAGAATGAGACTTGTGAATGAATTAAAAAAAATAATGTAAGAGGTTCTATTTTTTTGTCAATATCTTTGTTAAGTTTTTTAATTTTCATGAAAAATTGTCAAGTCAAAAATGAACAAAGGAAAGAACTGATAAACAAACAATGAACTGCAACTCTTTAACAAATTCCACAACACTGATCATGTCAAAGATTTAAAAAAATAAAGAATTATGCAAAGAAGATTTATTGAAATTATGTTGCATCATGAAAATCAAAATAACTTATTGGTATACTTTATTTTAGACAATATTGTTCTTTTATCTAAAAACAAGCATTTTGCTGACATTAGTTCTTTCCAAGCAGTGGACATAGAATTCAAACAAGAGGAGATGTATGTCATACAGAAATAAAAAGCTAGAAATCATAATGATAATCCTTTCATCCAATTTGATATTTCCCCTTCATTTAAAAAAAATTAAATTGCAAAGAATGGGCCTTTTTGTAAACTCATAGATTTGCTAGGATTATAGCATGAAAATTTGCAACTCCAATTTAAAATATGATTTTATGAAGTACACATTTATTTAAATCAACTGAGATTGAACTATGCATACACCAAACTGGTCACTTAAGTTTTTTTTCATACAATTTGCATCCACCAAGAATGAAATTTCATTCATGATATAAAGCATCAGATGCATTTCGACTGACCTTTCATCATTCTAATTTGCATTGAGATAAGTTGTGTTTAAATTGGGCTTTTCATTGACACCTAAACATGTAATATGTCTTGCATCCCAGATGAAATGAGAAGCCTGGTAGCAACTACTATTTGATGATAAGTCAACTTTAAAAACTTCAAATCATATGCATTAAAAGTCAAAAGTGTTAACAGAACTGAATAAGAATTTTTCTTCAGGTATCAGAGCACCACCTTAAATTTGAATCATATACTATGCATTTCTGTAAACAATATCAATAAACATATTTTGTAGATTCAACTGAAGAAAAATCGAACAAATACAATTAAAATTTCAGCTTCTAACTACAATGTAAATGATTTGTAATATTCAAGCTGAACATTTTCAGCTTCAGGCACATACATGTACTTTAGTAGAGTCATTGACCTTTTCAATTTGTATCTCAATACTGCTTTTTATCTTTTGCTCCTCCTCCTGCTCCTGCTTTAAGTTGTCCCAACAATTCTTTACCAGTAATTTCTGCTTCAAGCAATAGGCTGCCAATTTTTCAGCATCTGTCTTTAGCCTGGCACGGTATTCTGCCTGATGCTTGGCTTTTAGATGTTTTCTGTGGACGAACAAGCTTCTTTTTCTTTGGCCATAAATTCATGAAAAACTGTTCACTGAAAAAGAAAAAAAAAGAGGCTATTGAAGGGTATCATTCTAAATAGCTTAAACTGTATTCTAAAGACAAATCTAAAATCATGCGATAGCAATTCTAGAGTCGAAAATCAGGATTAGATTCTTTTTAGCCTGCTGACTAATAACACTTGAGCAGAAACGGAAACGACAAAAAAAGGAGGAGTCAAGTCTACATAATTTCTCCTCCAAGTGATGTTTTTTTTTCTTTGTTTTTTCTTTATAAAGAAAGAAAATTGTGTGCATGAAGGGATTTTATAGTAATTAAATTGACCTTTTAATTTTCTGTGGTGCTCTTACTATAGGTGGAGTAGAGCTGTTTTGATTGTGAAACTTCTAAAATGGATAAGTATCATACATGATGCTAACAAATACCAGTAATGACTGCTACACTTAACAAGAAGAGATAAAAGTGAAACAAATCCTTGACCTATTGATTACTTGTGCTAAAGACAAAAAATTTTGTTTGTCAAAAAGGTAAATGTACTAGTCTTCATAACATCTAGACAAAAAATAAATGCTGAATAATTATTCAAGAGAAAAATTTGAATAAAATTCTTACCAGCACTGTTAACCGCTTTAAAGGGTTTGTATTATTGTCTGCTGCATGCATGATTTATGTCATCTGCCATCTGGATAATAAAAATTAAAAAAAATGTTCAAATTCTCCTTCTACTTTGGTAAAAGTTGTCCTGGGTGATAAACCATTATTATTAAACATATTGTCCAGTTATGAGGTAGGTGCATAGATTTCATCTCGTGAAACAATGTGAATGGCTGAATGTTAACAACAAACAGTATCCGGTGTGTGGATTTTATTAAATTTATAAAAAGCATTTCATTCTATCCATAGAAATCAAAACAAGACTATGAAATAAGCATTACAACTTGACCACTACTCCCAAAATTTTTTATTTCCTAACAGAAATTTAAGGAAATATCTCCCAATACTGGTACTTAAAACATTACAAATCTCTCACTGTTTAATTCAAACAACTAATATAATAAACTTTAAGAAATAATATTTGAAATAAAAACTTAATTTCCAGAAATAGGAACTTGCACAACTTTCAGGAATGGTGGCTGTCTGACATGATAAAAACAGTGCTCTATAGATTAGATCCTTTGAAAGTTTGCACCTAGATCTAGATCTAGATAGGTTGTTGAAAACCCTCTTAAAGTTTTCAATATTTAAACATTAAAATTAAGTTACTGTTTTGGCACACTTTATTAAAAAAAGGAAGCGGGAGAGAAAATATAATAATTTATATACTATTCTTTGAATTCGTTCTCTTATACAAAAAGACAAGCACATTTTCCTGCCCCTTATATTTTTGCACAATCTTACCCGTGAATGAGTTAAAAACAAATTCTTTCCTGTCATAAACTGATACAATTTTCTCATGTATGGATTTTGCATTATGATCTAGATCTAGATATTTATAATTTTCATTTTGCTTAATTTAACCAAATCAGTTTCAAAGAAAACAATGTCCTGTAGCAATCCTGGGAAAGTTTGTCAGCATATTCTCTTTAAACCTTTGACTACTGTAACATATGTAGATATAAAAGCCACATAGTATCATTCATAGAACTTTTCAAAAGAAAACAAAATGAAAAATGCAGGTTTCCTGCACTTCTCCAAAAACTAGATCTAGATCTAGATCTATCAAACTTACACAAATTGACAAAGAAGTTATTCCTGTTCAATTTTGTAAAAGTTATCTCACAGCTCTAATAAATGCACAAAACATGTTGGCTCTAAAACTAAATATAAATTTTAAACGATTAGGAGAACTGTTCTAGCTCTATTGTATACACTTCTTAAAAAAGACATGACTTTTCTTTAAATCTGAACCTTTTCATAACTTTCCCGAAAAATATGGTTTGACACGAAAACAGTCATGTCAAGGCCTTTTTAGAAAGTGGAAGTAAATCAATGACCTGAATATTACACAATACGACCTTTAAAAAACTTGGATAGTGGTAGTAAATAAAATAATATTTTATGAAAACATAGATTTAGTGATGACTTTATATAGTAACAATTCCGTTCCCTAGATTCTTTCCTAATTTCCGTATTTTGCGTTTCCCGATTTGGCGGGTCTGACTGTATTATCATATGTTTTGCCAAAAATAAAATAAAATTGTTTTGAATTTTTTTTTCAAGGCTAACATGACTCTTTTGTGGAAAGTTTCAACGCAAGGCTTTGCCAGTCCTCTCAAGATAGCTGGTTTGCTATGCTGGGCTTGAATCAGTTAATGGCTGAATTCATATTCTTGATATCAAGTTGAAAAATTATAATAGCCGTACAGAATGAGAGACGATGAGGTCATTAAAAATCTCATGGTAGCTGTTTTTAAATGTCCCCAGCCCCACTTTTTTTTTTTTTTTGTTTTTTAGTTTCATTCTTTTGTGCTTCTGCATGAATTTACCTACAATGTTATTTTCAGCCCCCAGTTACTTTATTTATAGTATGTGCTTGACTTGAAATGCTAAAGTGATAATCACCTATATCAATTTATATGATATTTGCAGACGAACCTCCACCTCCTTATTCCTTGCAAAATTATGATTATGAAGACAGCCATGAACATTCTACAAGCAGCATCTATCCGTCTCTGAACTTGAGCTCTCCCAGGCGTCGGGTGAGTAGCTCCTTGGATCACTCACAGGGATCACCTCTGAGCATGGATCCCGCACAAGCAGCACTTCCGGCAGCCACACCAGGAACATCAATACAGGAGACATCTCCGACACCTTACCCATCATCTTGCCAAACTCCTTTGGAATTAGGTTTAGAGGCAGTCCCGCCCACAGTTCTTCCTCTCTCTTTTGACGCTCCAAGATCTTCTGCCCCTCCTCCAAGACCCCAAGTCTCACCTGCTCAAGCAGCAGCATCCCCGCCACAGCCGCCAACAGCCTGTGCAATATTAAAGACTTCAAAAACTGTACTGGCTTCTGCCGATTTATCATCAGCGTCAACAACTCTTCCTGAAACTCTGCAATCACCAAAGGCATCTCATCAACCTCCTCAATTGCAGTGTGATCTTCCTCCGCACAAGATCAGCAATGATTATGATGAGCAGTTCATACGAAAACAGGAATATCCTCAAGATCAGATATATCTTCCATTGAGCTTCACTGGCTCTTTGCCTCATGCACTAAGTGCTGACAAACATGTTGGAAAAAACACTGGTGTAAACCAGAACCTGGAGATTGTGGACTTTAATCCTGACTGGGACAACAATTATGAGGACGACTTGTCTATGGCTGTTGGAGGTGCTAACATTGGAGAGGAAAAAGGATCTCTGTAGACATTAGTTTAGTGTAATCCTAGTCTTGTTTACTTCCGAGTTACAGTTCCCGCTGCTCCAAGTGCTGTTAGCCCTTATTATCCTTTATCCCACCATATTTCCACCTTTTGCTGCTTATTGCCCAACAGGGACCGGTACTGTGCCAAGGATCTGAGCATTTGCTGTGCATGATACATGGAAAAGCAACTTATTTTGCTAACTGCTGCTTTTTATTAGCATTGCTTTTATGTATATTTAGAGGTGTCAATTTTGAAATTTACTGTGTAGTATTGCAAATCAAGTGGGTTCTAAATGTATGATATTCAATCCATAGTGTGGCGTGTGAAAAATATGAGTTTTGTTAAAAAAAAAAAAAAATAGTAATTGAAAGCTTGTTATTTTCTTATTATCTCAAATGATAGAAAAAATATATGTATCATCAGAGAATTTTTTAAACTTTATGTAATCTTAATTAGTGACAAACCTGGAAACGGGAATGTGAAAATAGCATGACTAATTTGGACTGGGTGTAAAGTAAACTTTGATTATTTTTTTTTTAAAGGAACAAATATGATTTTACAGTTTGTTGTATTTCATCAATATATCATGCATTTATTAGATATTGAGATGATTTATATATTTTAGAGCTGTGACATAGGCAATCAAGTATTACATGTTTTCTTTGTAAATTAATGCAGGCAAAAGATTTTAATTGTTATTTCAGAAAACCTGTATTTTTCCAATGAAGACTTTTTCTTTCTTTGCGAATTATGTATGTATACAGATTTCTTTGGTTTCATAACAATCAAATATTTAGTTTTTTCTTCTCTTATAAAGACTGAAAGAGAACTTCAGTTCTTATGACAGAATTTTGTTTGATTAGGCAGCTAATATTAATAAATATTACTGTCATTTAGTTATATTGCATATGCACATTGTGCTTTTTTAGAAAACTTGTAGAACAAAAGAGATTTTTTTTAAATGGTGAATTTGATTGATTTTACTTATTCCTGTGAAATGGTAATTTTGTTAATACAAACTTAGCTGAGTAATATTTCATCTTCACTTAAACAATACAGAAGAAGGTTCACAAGGGCAAGAGACTAGAGACTGTCTTTGTGTTTTATGGAAATAATTGTGTACATTCTTTGTCAGAGAGCGCTTTTTAATGTTGTCATTTTTTGTCACGTATTGTATTTTGGCTTTCGGTTGTATTATGTCATCATATTTTTTTGATAAAATAATTAAGAACGCATATGATTAAAATACTTTTTTTTATTCTCCCAAAAGTCTGCAAGGAAATTTCGGTTGTCACACATTAATTTTGCAGTCTGAAAACAAGAAAGCTTATCTTATATGAGCCTGGGTTCCAATGATCAATTATTTTTTTTATTTATATACCTTTGTTTATCATGTGTTTTCCTTTCTGATTATTTTTAATCAGATAAGGATGTTTCTTCCTAGCTTTTTAAAAAGGAATTTACTCTCATAGTCCGATGCTGACTAGGTTAATGTTTTAATACATCTCTATACCTTTTTGACCAGTTTTAAATATTCCAGTAGATTTAGATCATTTTTTTTTTTAATTTTTTGAATCAATGATGGCTCACAGTTTGTAGGTATTTTTATTCGACTTGTGGGAGTTGGATTAGTTTTAAGTGAACCTTCCTCTTTTCTATTTACACAATACTTTTATCTTTTATAATTCTTTTTTTTTTTAAACATGATATTAGTTCTAGGTTGGCCCCCTTTTCAATGTACTCTTTTGCTTGAACTAGGGGGCAAATTTAGAAAAGATATATTTGCTATAGCCAAGTTAATGGAGACGTCATAGCATATTTTGTAATATTTACTATACAGTCTGTTTAAGATGAAAGTAAACATCAGAGCATGTTTTGAAAATATATACACTTTACACAGTTTGATACGAATGTACCTATCAATATTGTATGTGAGACATCCAAGGCAATTTAGACACAAAATTCTCATTTTGTAAAGATAGAAATTGGTTACTTCATTGTCCTTTCAAATGATCTTTAAAATTAAATAGCTCTGCAAATGAAAATGCTAGTGTTCTCATTATTATTTTTCTTTGTAAAGGTTAAAAATTTCCTCTCTTTTGTGGAAGCATCTTGGGCTGTCTCACATATGATGATATATATCTTTGCCGAAGCTGCTGCTTTGTATTTCGTTGCCAAGAATAACAGTACCCAAACTTTAAACAACTTTCTTATGTGCACAAGAGAGCTCTTACAAGTTTTACATTGCTACAAATATTTTATGTGCAGTTGATGAACTTGTATTATGCTCCAACTTTATTTTTAATGCACTTTTTTGGTCAAGTATGCTTCTTAGCATTTCATTTTCTTTTTCAAAATTTTATGGGAGTGGTCAAGATGCTCTTTCTATTCTTAACATGACATCAGTTCAAGGTTTACTCAATTAATTCAATGTGGAAAAAAGTATAGCTTTTGAAATGTATATTATAAAGAAAAATTTTAGTGAGATCATGCAACTTTATAATATTATTGGAATAGTCTTCTAGTAAAAAAACCCTCTATTCTTGATACTTCATTACTTGTGTTCAGGATAATGTTTATGGTTTTCCTTTTGTATAGATTGATCTTCGATTAACAATTTAAGAATATTGGAATATTAATGATGGTGCTTCACACTAGACTTTTATGTAATGCGATCATATTTTATGTTGTCTTCCTCTCTCTAGTTGTCTCAGGGTCTCTTCTTATCTCTTTCCATCTTGTATCTTATTTTTATTAGTTTGGCCCCTAGGCAGTCATCCTGTTAGTTTTATTTTAATTTGATATTTCTAAGGTATGAAATTTAAGGGTTGTTTTAACCTATATCAGGGGTGGAGCTAGTGTCACTGGATCTATTATATTTTTTTTGTAACAGTCACTAAGTTTAGGAAAGAAGCCTGGTTTAACTTTTGTTGGTATTTATTAGGTGTATGCATACTTGGACTGTTGATTGGTCAACAAAGGAAAAATTCAGATTTTTTTTCAATCTCTGGTTTTACTTCTGCTTGTTGCAAGCACACACTTGCATCTTTTTGCAAATGAGAACTATTGGGGACAGTTGGCAGCACATGATGATATCAATATCAATGAGAACTATTGGGGACAGTTGGCAGCACATGATGATATCAATATCATAAAAATTCTGCTGTTCATATTATTCTTATTGCAAAGTTTTCCTTTTTATAGTTGTGCTTGTTTTTTTTTTTTTTTTAATCGTCTAGAAAGGCAGATGTATTTGCTGAAAAAAAAAAAAAAAAAAACATAGCAAAAAACTCTTGTCCTGAAAGCATTATTATTAATCATACTTTTCAACAGGGAGATATATTTCAAAATGTTAAGACACTGAAGAAACAATGTGCACAGTTTGTCCTTTGCATCTTTTCGTATTGGTATTTTTTATAAAAGTGCACTGATTTTATTTTTTTTATTCAAAGTAATAATAATTGTCATAATTGGATAGTTTTTTTACAAAGAATATTCAATTTTTACAGTTTTGTTTTTCTTTTAATATGTAGATGTTTTGACTTATGATGTGGTTTTTATTTTCACTTCATTTGTTGAGTTTGAGCATAATACCCTCGACAAGAGTGCAAGGGGCAAACAAAAATTTAATCTTCCAAATTACTTATTAACTTCATCACCTTAAAGTGAAACGATTACAAAATTAATGACAGCAATACGTAAGTTGAGCAATAGAGATATTAAACAAGCGTTTAAACATGTCCAATGTTCTTGTTTTATATTTTGAAAAAGATTTTATATCTTCAAATTTGTACGGAAATATTTTCATAGAAATGTACAAAGGTATAATTTACATGCAAAAGGTATTTGCACAATAAAAGCATTTTATGTAATTGCCCTGGATATAGTTAAGTAACATCACGTCTGGATGATCAGGTTATTGGGTTCAAAACAATGCTGGATGTAAAAAGCACTTTGCATATTAATTTTAGCTACCAATAATGTCCGCTGGAAGGCTGGAATATACAGGAATGTAATTTACTATATTTTTGATTCTACGATTTTTTAATGCAAGCCTGGAGCTGCTTTGCTTTAATTTTTCCTCTTTGTTTATTTTATAGACATTAAAGAATTATGATTTGCAGGTGTGATATTGATAGTTTACTTGTGATGAATTAAATAGATGTTTTTTTTTTGGAACATAATGGCAGAATTTAATTTGGCATCTTTTGGGATTGTCTTAAAAAAACTTTGTACAGAGGTGTAGCATCCAATGTTTGCATTTGCTATTTGTGACTCTTAATGCAGAGTTCATTTTCATCTGGTTCAAGATCAAAGGTTTAACTGTCTGAAAAATAGGAATCAACTTTAGTATCTGCAATTGAGTGGTTGGTCTCAATGCTTTCCAAGCTGCATGCCATTTTAGTCTTGATTCCAATTTGCTGCATATCACTAAATTAAATGAAACGTGTCATTTCTTCCAGATGATCATATTTTTTCTTGTTAAGTTGGAACCTAGAGAAAAACATCCATAAATTTTCTTGTCTCTCTCAATAATTGTTTACACCTATTGATTTCAGGTACTTTTATTAGAGTGGAATAGCGCTTTGCTTAGCTAAATTTTAAAGATCTGACTCTGTTGAGTGATGTTAAGATACTCGGAGAGACAACTGTTTTTTTTTTTTTGTTGTTGTTGTTTTGTTTTTTTATCATCAAAGTAGAGAGTATATTGCAGTTGCTTGGCATTTTCTCTGGTCATGAAAAAATTAGGCTGAAGGTTTTTTTTAAAAAACAACAATTGGTGACTAATCTATTTGATAATTGCAAAGATCCACAGGTGGACTGGAACATTGAAATATCATATTTATCATGTACTTTTGTTTTGTACCTCATTGATTGTTGACTTATAAAAGTACTTTTATTTGAAATTCCTCAGGAAGGCTGGAAAATCTAATGGATTTTTTTTTTTAATTGTTTCTGAAAGTCCTCAGAGAGGCTAGAGAGTTGTAACATCTCGTACTGTAACTGATCGAAATATATAACCCAAGGCAATTTATTCTTTCTCTAACATTTCTGCACTCTGTACATGATATCTGCAGATAGTAATCTAGTAAACCTGAATTCATTTTCAAGTTTGTTTTCTTTTATTTGAAATCATTTCTTTTTGAAAATCGGTGCTATACATATGTATACACTTCTGTCTGTATATGTTATGTGACTATTATAGATCTGCTAACATACTTCTCAATGAGTGTCTCCGTAATTTTCATATTTTTGCATTGTTTTACTGCATTTTTTTTTGTTCAACTGAACTAAATTTTGACTTGAGAAAGATGCTTTTTTAATCCTTTGTAATAATTTGTATTTAGAAAAATAAAGATGGAAATGGGATTCTGAGGTGTGCAGCAAATTTTCTGGAGGTGTAGGCAGTAGAGTATCTTTGCTTGAGTGATAACCCACATGGGAATATTCCAGTGATAAGAAATAGTCCAAAAGGTTATATTTAGACTTACACCTGTCTTATTCCCCTGCAGCGGTTTGATGTCCCACAATTGTAAAAGATAATTTAGTTGTGCATGTGCTATATCAATCGAAACATATTAACCAGTTTTATTCAGGAAAAAAAAGCTTAAAGGTAAATCTAGATATTAAAAGATAATTTAGTTGTGTATGTGCTATATCAATCACAACATGTTAACCAGGTTCATTCAGGAAAATAAAAGCTTAAAGGTAAATCTATATTTATTGCAAGAAAACTGTAAACCAATAACCTTAGTTAGTCTTTTTATGCTGCAGTGGTTAACTACATAGGGGACCATTTCGTAGCAACTCTAATCACTTCAGTAAAATAATGACTGTAAGATTCATGTCAAATTTTTATTAATTTTTTTTAAATGATGCAGAAAAGTTTTTTTATTGTCTAAAGGAGTTTTGCAATTGAAAATTAGTAACAATCTTGAAGTCGCAAAAAAAAAAAAGTGCCACCATAATACAAGACTGAGAGAGTCAAGGGTTTTTACACATTTGAGAACCGCAGGAAGACCTGCCTTCTTTAGTGCACCGGAGACACCATAAAGTTAGGAAAGAATAAAATGTATTTATAACCGGTACCACACAATTTATTTGTGTATAGAAGCAAAAATTTACTGCAAAAGTCCAGTCTCAACTTTTTTTTCTTTCACGAAATTCACGACTGAAATGATTAAATAACAATAAATTCCAAACAAAATGATTCATGCTTAGTTTCTTTAAGACTATAAGGTCCTTGAAATAGAGCAAACTCGTGTTATTTATCCCTCGTGAGGACCAGTGTGGGGTAATAATGAACAATATTTCTGTTTTTACTTTCTTGAATTGTCTGTGGACCAGTTTAATATATGACATCATGGTTAATCGGACCTTGAAGGAGTAAAAGATTTACTCACATACGTATCATGTTATTACACAATAGATTTGTGTCATGGTATAGACATAATCTTTTATTTAAATTGTTGTTGTATCTTCTTTATGTAATAGAATAATGTAACCAATGACCCTGGATGAGGTGCATAACAATATGTTATATTTACTGTTACTTGTTTGACAAAAGTATTGTCATATTTCTACAATGTCATGTATCATCATTATTATTTTCGTTTCTGTGGCAGTGGTGTTTGGTTTTTGGTTTGTCATTTCCACTTGTTTTGAAACTTTGCTGAAATGCTGATTTTTTTTTTTTTTTTCATTTATCCCTTATTTACAAATGAATTCATTAGATGTGTTGGCTGATTCCCACAAACTTACTTTATGTAAAACTCTTTTGTCATTATTTTTCTTGTACAATATTATCTCTGATCATAACATCTGGGATGTACCTTATGAATAGTTTGTTTTGGAAATAAATGATGAAACAAGTTTTTGGAAAAAAAAATGAGTTGGCCTCTATTTTCTCTTTTGGATGTCAGTTTTTCATGTCATGTCATGTAGGAGGAAGCGAGTAAGAAACATGAAAATTAAAACTCAGCTGCCTGTGTGATCTGGTTTTATGTTTTAAATATGGATCCCGACTGCAAGAAGCTGTGGCGTTAGATATGTGTAGCAACACCACAAAATGAGATGTTTTGCGGCAGAGAAATTTTTGGCTAAATGCGATTTTCCTGAAGAAAGCTTGAATTTTCTGCTTTTAATACCGCTCTTATTTCTAACTTTTATATTATTTCAGAAGTAAAAGCACTTTGAATAGCGAGGATTTCAAGCTTTCTTGAGGAAAAGGGATTTTCCCAATTAGTTGCCTACTACAAAACGCCTTATTTTGTTTCGTTGCTACACATATATTTTAGTAAAGTCCTTGTACAAAATTGAAGTGATATCTTGTAACTCTGACTCTAAAATTTTTAATCTATAGATAATAAAAGAAAGACAATGTAGCATATTTTTAATGTACAGATAATAAAAGAAAGACAATGTAGCATAATTGTTTGTAAGATATAAGGCATAGCCAGTTACAGGCCTGAGATATATTATGTGATTTTGGAGTTTGGGCTTTCATAAATGGACGAGAGAACGTTGATTTCTTTTTTCACATGACTTAAACCCAAAGAGTTGATGAGATTGCCATCATTAAGCGTTCAGCTGTGCTGTGTGTTTTAATTTGATTTTTTTTTTTAAGAACAAATTTCAAACAATAACTCACTTGCACGTTTATAACATAATGATATGGTATGCACTGACATGGTTACATGCACACATAGTCAGACCAAACCACAAAACCTGTACATTAAATAATTACACGGTTTTAAAACATCCAGATACACTATTAGATGATCAATCAGAGCTAGTAAGAAATTAGTTGCGCTCGTAAAGGCAGATAACTCATGAGTACAGGTGACACGATGTATTAGTTTCAGGTTTAGTAAATTCTGTTTGGTTGATGCTATAGTCGATGCTTCGCCGACACCGACCCAGAGTCAGTCAGGTAGCATGTCCCTTGCGGCACGTCGCGTCTATGACAGCCTCCCTGTACGCCGTTCGATCCTGGGCAATGCGTCCAGCAATGCGTCCAGCTCGTGTGATAATGGTCTTCATCCTTTCCGTGATGTCTTGGCTCCATCTTCTTCTTGGGCGATCCCTTGTTCTTTTTCCTTGCACTTGTCCTTCCAATAACTCTTTCTCGAGCCCTTCATGTCTCTTCACAAGGCCAAAATACTTTAGTTTTCTCTGAATGATGGTGGAGAGGAGCCACCCCTCTTTAATATTGAGTTCTTGCAATATGGCGTTGTTTGTTCTTTTTTCTGTCCATGGCACCCTCAGGATTGTTCTGTAGCATTTGAACTCAAAAGCATTTATTTTTCGTTCAGATGTTTTATTTATAGCCCATGATTCGCAGCCATATGTAGCAATAGGGAATATCAGAGCACTCAGGAATCTGATCTTGGTGTTTTTATTAGTGCCATGCCATAATTTTCTCATTTGACGTGTTTTTTGAAGAGCGATTGCCATTTGTCTTTGTATTTCTTTATTTATGTCACCAATGGAGCCCAGGTATTCAAATTCTTCAATTTCTTCTATCGTGTCGTTTTCTATTTTAATGTCTATTTTTGTTTGGGTTTTGTCAGTTTTCATAATTTTTGTTTTGTTTGCATTGAGATATAAGTTTTGCTCTTCGCTGTAAGTTTTAACTGATCTGATAATTTCTTTTAGACCGCCATGAGTTGTTGATAGTAGAACAGTGTCGTCTGCATACCTTAGTTCAGGGTATTTCCTGCCTCCTACGTTGAGACTACTGAAAAAATCAAAGTCCTTGTTGTCAGGGTCCCGGCACCGCTGTGGGTCATGTCGAACTCTCCTCATTATGTTTTCTGCGTATACCTTGAAGAGGTAAGGTGAAAGAATACACCCCTGTCGTACGCCTTTTCCTACACTAAACCATTCCGATGTTTCTCCATCAATCCTTACAGCTGCCTCTTGATCTTTATATAGATTTCCCAATAACCCGACTAGGTGTGGGGCAAAGCTTTTCTACATGGTGGTATGTTTCACACAGTCAAATGCCTTGGAGTAATCGATAAAGCATGCGAAAAGGTCTTGATTATATTCTCTGCATTTCTCAAATATGTTTCGTAAGTTAAAAATGTGGTCCCTAGTTCCCCGGTTTCATCTAAATCCTGCTTGAACGATGTTGACTTCCGATTCAATTTTGTGTTCTAATCCTTTCTGAATAATCTTTTACAGTATTTTGCTTGCATTGTTGATAAGGGCAATTGTTCTGTAGTTGCTGCATAGTTTTAAATCCCCTTTCTTTGGCAGTGTGATGTAGATTGATTGTTTTCATGCTTTTGGCAAGCTTCCCGTTTTTCATATTTTTAATATCAGCCGGTGATATAACTGGATGCTTTACTCCCCTCCCTCTTTTATCAGTTCTATGGGGACTTCATCATTTCCTGGTGATTTTCCATTTCTAATCTGTTTAAATGCCCACCTGACTTCATCAATCAATGGCTCTGGCTCAGTCTCCATGTCTGTTATTGTTGTGTCTGGAGTCTGTTTTGCTTTGTACATTTCTCTGCAGTATTCCCTCCATCTACTTAAAATCTCTATATTTTCCGTAAGTACTTTTCCGGTCTTGTCTTTGATGGCTTTGGGTGCTGGTTTCAATACGGTTGTCATTAATCGTGCATGTTTGAACAGCGTGTGATCTTTATGCTGGGCATGCATTTCTTCCATTTCTTTGCACTGATCTTCGATGTATTGCTTTTTATCCTTTTTGAGACTGTACTTTATTTCTCTGGACTTTTCTTTATACAGTATCTTGTCTTGGGTAATTCCACCTGCCTTCAGATTCCTTCGTTCCTCTATCAGTTCAAGTGTTGTATTTGATATCCATGGTTGTCTCTTTGCTTTCCTTTTTGGTATCCTGTTCTTGGCTGTTGTTAGTAGTATTTGTTGTGCATGAGTGGCAAGCTCGTCTGGACCCATCTCTTCTTCCACTGCCATAAGTATTCCAAATTTATTCGTAATTTCCATTCCATATTCCTCCGGTATCTGGGTAAGATCAAAACGTACTGGGGGTTCAGGTTTCTTTATCTTCCTCAGTTTTATTTTTATTGTTGATACAAGGAGTTCATGGTCTGTTCCACAATCTGTTCCTGGGTATGTTTTGGTTTGTTGTATGCAGGATTTCCACCTTTTCTTTACCAATATGTAAAAAATCTGGATTATTGTCTTTCCATCAGGAGATGTCAAAGAAAACAGTCTTCTTGTATTATTTTTTAAGAAACTGTTACCAATACCTGGTCTGTTTTCAATGCAAAAGTCTACAAGCATTTGTCCTCTCTCATTTCTGTTCCCCAGGCAGTGTATTCCTTTCACTTCTTTTTTCTTCACGTGACATTTCATGTCCAATTTTAGCATTGAAATCACCTAATATGTAGAGGGTATCCTGTTTGTGTATGTTTTCCATGGCATGTTGTAGTGCAGCGTAGAATTCCTCAGCCTCCTCTATCTCAGAACTGCTTGTTGGTGCATAAGCCTGAATAAGTGCCATGTTTTTCTTTCTGCCTTGAATTCGGACGATCAATATTCTGTCACTAATGGGATTATATCCAATAAGGCTTTTTGCTGTTTCCTTTTCTAATAAAATCCCCACTCCACTCTGTCCAGGTTGTTCACGTCCAGAGTATATAAACTTTCCTCCTTTTGGTGTTGTCAGATGTCCTTGCCCCTTCCACCGGTGTTCGCAGATTCCGAGGATGTTCAGTTTGATTCTTTCCATCTCGTTTTCTATTATTTCTACTTTTCCAGCATCTAACGTTCTCACATTCCATGTTCCTACCTTAAGCTTTTTGCCTAATCTTGTACCATGATTTTCCACTGTAACAACGTCAGGCTTTTCGCCATCATCACGTTTATTTGTACTGGTCGTGGTACTCAACTCTTCCCCGATACGCCTGTTTAATCTGCTTGACCCGGGGGTCCCATCATAAGATCTTTGTCTGCTTCTTAGGTCCATTGTCATAGATTTCTTGGCATGTTACTTGTGGTAGTTTGCCGTTGCTTTCCACATGATGGTGATTTTTCATTCGAGGTGTCATTTCCTGTAGTGAGCTGCTCTTTCCAGAGCTGACCTGCGCTACAACAGGGATAGAGGTTTTAGGGCGCCTCGTTTCGCCCGATAGCTCCGTCTCCGAACTTTTGAGGGATTTCTGGAGGGTAACAGCACCGCCTGTACACCCCGTCCTCGTCCTCTAGAGCTACCGCCAGCTGGGCGAGTTAAATACGGGGCGACCATCATTGACTAGATAGCCTAGTAGAGCCCGGGGAGGTTAAAGTGTTTGGCAACAGCGTCATCTCTATCATTGTTAATGTTGAATCTGTGTGTGCGTGTGTGTGTTAAACCGTTTGCGTAGTGTCTGTGATGTTAGTCCTACATACTGTTTGCTGCATAAGCTACATGCAATGAGATAGATGACGTTGTGTGAGTGGCAAGAGAGGTTATGAAGAATGTTGTATGTTTTGCGAGTGATAGTGGAGGTGAATGCAGTCGATGATGTGATGAGTGTACATGTCATGCATCTGGGGATGTTGTATGGTCTGCTGCCTACTGTGTCTCGTCTTGATGCGGATGAATGAACTAACGAATCACGGAGGTTTTTGGGCTTGCGGAAAGCTGCCATGGGGAGAGTCGGAATGGCTTTTTTGCTCCGATCTGACGTTTGGAGGATGGGGAAATATTTTTTTAAAATGGACGGGATTTCGGTAGGGTTGGATTATGCGTTAATACTTAAGGAATTCTATCTCTTTATTTGTTAGGGGTCTATCTTTTCTCTGTAAGGCCGTCGATCTATGTGATTCTAAGGCTTTGTTTATGGCCGCTGGTATATGTTTTTGGGGGAAACCGCGTCTTTTGAGGTGGTGTTTGAGATCGGTGATTCTACGTGTGAGTGCAGCTCCTGATGAACAAATTGTAACTTGTCTAAATGCGAGACTGTATCGGATGCTGCGCTTAGTGTGCTGTGGGTGGCATGAGGACCAATGCAAGTAGTTGAAGGTGCCTGTGGGTTTTGAATAGAGGTCTGTGAGAAGAGAGTAGCCTAGAAGTGGGACGTCAAAGAATGGAATGTTAGTGTGCGATATTTTGAATATGAATATGATTGTAGGGTGAAATGTGTTGGCATGTTGAATGAATGCTTCTAGTTTGGCACGGCCATGGGGCCAAATGAGAGAGATATCATCTATGTATCTTAGCCAGACAAGTGGTTTGTCTGGGAAAGAACCCAAAAGTCTCTTCTCGATGGCCCCCATGAAGATGTTGGCGTGTGTAGGGGCCATACACGTTCCCATAACAGTACCGTGAGTTTTTAGGTATGTCTTGTTACGAAAAGTAAAGAAGTTGTGCGTGAGTATGTGTTGTATCAATGTGCAGATAAAAGAGGGGGATGGTTTTGTTCCTGAACTCTGCCTTCCTCAAGCGCTATGCGACAGGCGTCCGTACCTTCCTTGTGTGGGATATTAGTGTACAGTGCGTTGACATCCATTGTGCATAGAAGGATATCTGGACGAAGAGGGCCTGTCTTATTAATATCATGGATTTTTCGAAGGAAATCCATGTCATCCTACACATATGAAGATAGCTGGCTGACCAGATCCTTCACATGGTACTCCACAAATTGACATAATTTTAATCTCTGTGGGACACTCGTTACCACCTATAATGGGCCTCCCTGGGTTACCTTCTTTGTGGATCTTGGGAAGGATATAAATCCTGCCCGGAGTGAAATGAGGCACGAGGAGGGCTTTGCTTGTCTCTGAACTAATTTCCTTCTCCTCTATCCCTTTATCTATGGCTTCTTGGATCTTTTTGTTATAGCTAATGGTAGGTTCAGAGGTAAGTATCCTATAATAAGTAGTATTGTCGAGTTGCCTAGCGCACTCTCCAATAAATTATAGTCGGTGGTGTCCATAACCACGACAGCCCCACCTTTGTCAGCAGGTTTGATGGTAATTTTGTCATTATCTCTAAGCTCTAAGCTCTTCTTTCTCCTCGTTGCGGAGATTAGAGGAAATGTTTCTTTGTCTTTCTGACATAATTTCAGAAGTCATCCCATTAATGAAAGTGTCTTAGGCTAAATCTCTACCAGAATCAGGGGTGAAAGAGCTAGGTTTGCTGAGAAAGGCAGGAAGGGATGAGTGTGCATGTCTAATGTCGTCCACTTCCTCGAACTCGTAGAAAAATTCAGCAAGACGAAGGTGTCGAGAAAATCTGTATAGGTCTTCACTCAGTTCTGTAAGGTTGATTGCGCTGAATGTGGGTCAGAAGCTGAGATTTTTGGATAGAAGTTGTGTTTGCGTTGGAGTTAGCGGCTGAGAGGACAGGTCGATGCCTGTGTGTGTGTGTTAGTTGTAAATTTTTCTCTTAGTTGTTTGTATTTTGTTGTGCTTAATAAATCTTCTGTTACGAGTAGGTTTGTTTTTGGCCTGATTGAGTTGTGATGTAGCCCTGACGTTATGGTCCTGTGGCTGGCTGTCCAAACTCCATACTCCTTTTGGGTAACAACAACTGCACTAGGAACATAATAATGAGATACATTGTGTGTATTTACCTATATTTTTTGCATAGAAAACAAGGCATGAACATATCACTACAACTCATTGGCTATATTCTATTGCAGCAAAAAACAAAACAAAACAAAAAACCGCAGATAGATGAGGTTCTCGCCTGAATCGAACGAAAAAACCAGTACCTAGCAGCTTGAAGGGCTGCCTGGACAATATTTCCTAGCGCAGATAGATGAGGTTCTCACCTGAATCGAACGAAAAAACCAGTACCTAGCTGTTTGAAGGGCTGCCTGGACAATATTTCCTAGCCAGTATGCTGCGCAGATGAAGTGATCGGCAGATCACAGAGCTGTAAGTCCAGTCAATGGGGACAAAAGATCTATAAATAGCGAGTGGTGCTTTAAGATTTTTCCAAACTTAATTAAGTGCAATGTATTCTCAACTGTCAACTTTTCCAGTCACCTGACATTTGAAAAATCCCACGTTGACGAATGTTGATGTTTGTCAGCTGAAATAACAGTAGGTAATTAATACCATGCCACAACAATGCGCATTCCTACATAGGAGACTACAGATCTTTACACTATGAAAAGTTTACAAACTCAGAAGCTCTAGATTAAAAAAAGTTCTTCAAAATAATTAAATGCACTGCATCGGAACCATCTTATTTCAGGTCTGCAGGTGAGTAAGTTAGCCTGACACATGGAGAACATAAGATTACTAAAAGCGTCAAGCTGTGCACACTGTGAAATATTCATCTGTTAGCTCCTTCATCACACAAACTTTTTTGAAATAAAGGTATATACTATAACAATTTCCACGTTTTCCTCTTTATTACATAACTGAATGAAATTTAATTAATGGTCACACTCAAACATATGTGTTTATATATGTATATATACTCATTCGATTGTCCGCAAAAAAAAAAAAAATAAAAATTTTGGTTCAGTAATTTCTTGAGTTATGTAGATCATAGATTTTGGTTTCGTCTGTCACTATATTACTGAGTCTGACTATTAATTCTGTTATATATAAATTGGACTTTGAAATTTTGTGGAATCTAGATGACTGGACTTAAATCTGACACAGGCGTATTTCTACTGTGTATTTGTGAAAGTTAAACGCGGCCATTGCTGCAGCTCTACGGTGAGTTGTGAGAGTAACTTAGCTATCTAGGTGTGAATTATTGATATCACACTTGATGTGCTTGAAGACGCCCCCTGTCTCCTTACAAGATCCGGGAAGAATTAGAAATACTGAGCTGAGAGAGCGGAGAGGTGCGCAATGGTGCGTGCATCGAATCAGTCATTCAAAATGATTTCTCCTCCAAAGATTATTCATTCGGGAACCGTCCATGGATGTCCATGCTTCTGTTGTTATGATTCGTGATGATTATTTAAATAAATTACCGTACTTTGTTTGATAGACTAGATTCAAAAAGATAAAGGGCTAGAGATGTATGAAAAAGTCAATACACTTAGTTAAAAACTTGTAGAATTAATATATATATCATGGCTCATAATATAGCCTAGATGTGTGACGGTGAAGGCTCACCGAGATCTTTAAATAAAATTAGCTTTAACCTTTTCATTGTCTGTCTTATAAGATTTAGGAATTCATTCACAAACTAGCTTTTAACAAAATTAGTCTTGTCAATTTATGTCCATCAGACAATCAGTTCCATATTTATGTTTAGATTTAAAAACACATGTAGATAATTAATACCTCGACACTAAAAAAGTCTAAGAATTATGAAAAACATTGTTAGCAGCTGCTAACAAACAATGTGAACTAAACAAAATTCATTTATTTGTTCATTTTGAAATACAGCCCAGATTTTTCTCTTCTATTTTTAACACGCATCTAACTTCTTAGAATCGATGTTCGCTCTAAGTTGCAAGATTTAAGATCGAAGTTTAGCCGCCAAAAGGTGGCTTAAGATTTAGTAGTAAAATTAGTTGATAAAAAAAATCTAAATTTTGATGATGTAGACGGGACTACGTTAGTCATGAGTAAAACAATTGTTTTTATGTGATTAAGATATCTGGCACATTGTCTTGCAAAATATATTCTTGGTATTTTCAAAATTTAGAATATCGTCGTTGCATGTTTCGAACCATCTAATTTGGAAATTGGGCGCCATATGTTGTTTTTTTTTCATATTTAGAAGAACGTCATTTTACCAATGTTTTACCACAAAGAACATCCTCATTTGATCAATAGAAAAGCATGAATATACGAGCGCGGCCTCAAATGCGGTGTAACATTTTTGTTTTAAAAAAATGTTTTAATATACTCAATGTCTTTCCTTAGATTTGTGAGGTTTCTAGAGCTCATACAAGGGCTATACTCATCTGTCATATGCATATAGATGTTCTTGAATTAACTTTGCCTCATGATTTGTGAAAATTCCAAAGTCACCAGATGCCCAAAGAATCATGTCCTACATAACTTATGTGGAATCTCCTTTGGCAAGTGATGTGTTTCTGGTCGCTCATGTCCACACACTGGTATGAACAAAATTATTAAAACTGTATACTAAGGTTTAATTGATGGCGCCTTGGACATAGATTTAAATGACGTTGTGTCTTATGAGATTTAAGTAGTGTTGTTTTTTCTTCTTTTAATGATGGAGCTATACGAAAATGAGGACCATCTAACTGAGCATTTCTAGACCACATGGGCCTGTCAAACTTGGCATAAAGTTTTGAATTGCCCTCAGGATTAGAATGGTCATATTATTTTTCACTAAGATAGTGTTTTTCGAAAAAAAAAGGCCAGAATGTGATTAATAATTTCTTACTAATCAAAGGGGAATGTGTGAACTACTTCCTGTAAGCACAGCTGAGCAGAGATGGCAGGGAGTAAATGGAAAGTAGGCCTACAATGTAGGCCGCAGCAGATGTAAAACCTTCTGGAATAGATCTTCATCTTATAGTGTAAGATTTAAGTGAAAAATCTGCAAAGGTTGCCAAGACATAGATTCTAGATCTAGATTTTACTTCTAGACTTAAAATGTCAAAGAATATAGGATCAAGATCTACATCTAGATTGTGTGTTTAAAATTGTAGAGATATCTAGATTCTAGATAAAGACAGAGAGGTGGAGGCATAATGTAGCCTAAGGGAAAGAATAGATATCAAGACCATTTAAAAGCTAGTTTAATACACACACGAAACCAAGAGAAAGAGAGACAAACAGACCGATAGAGAGGGAAAAAGTGAGACAGAGAGACAGAGAGACAGAGAGGGAGAAAGAGGGAGAGAGAAAGACAGAAAGGTAGACAGAGAGACAGACAGACAGGCAGAAAAACAGGCAGGCAGACAGGCAGAGAAAAACAGACTGACTGAGAGAGAGATAGAGAGAGAGAGAGAGAGAGAGAGAGAGAGAGAGAGAGAGAGAGAGAGAGAGAGAGAGAGAGACAGAGAGAGATAATATGTTAATGTGACCATAACTGCTGACAAGTCAGTTTGTCCTACCTGTAAGAACCAGTCATGTGTGACTATAAGGCCATTGATGAGCTTCATCTAACTGTTGCTTAGCTCCAGACCTACCTAAATATCGACTTTTCAAGTATGTAACGTCCGACCTTGACCCTAGGTCTGCTTGCAAACAGAGAATCAGACGGACACAGAGAAAAGATAATGAGATACCAGACAGGTGGAAGGGAGAAAGAAAAAAAAAAGGAGAGATATCTAAAGATATTATCACTGTTGAAGGGTGGAATTCAGAGGAGATATCTAAAGATATTATCACCGTTGAAGGGTGGGATTCAGAGGAGATATCTAAAGATATTATCACTGTTGAAGGGTGGGATTCAGAGGAGATATCTAAAGATATTATCACTGTTGAAGGGTGGAATTCAGAGGAGATATCTAAAGATATTATCACCGTTGAAGGGTGGGATTCAGAGGAGATATCTAAAGATATTATCACTGTTGAAGGGTGGGATTCAGAGGAGATATCTAAAGATATTATCACTGTTGAAGGGTGGAATTCAGAGGAGATATCTAAAGATATTATCACTGTTGAAGGGTGGAATTCAGAGGAGATATCTAAAGATATTATCACTATTGAAGGGTGGGATTCAGAGGAGATATCTAAAGATATTATCAGTGTTGAAGGGTGGGATTCAGAGGAGATATCTAAAGATATTATCACTGTTGAAGGGTGGGATTCAGAGGAGATATCTAAAGATATTATCACTGTTGAAGGGTGGGATTCAGAGGAGATATCTAAAGATATTATTACTGTTGAAGGGTGGAATTCCGAGGAGATATCTAAAGATATTATCACTGTTGAAGGGTGGGATTCAGAGGAGATATCTAAAGATATTATCACTGTTGAAGGGTGGGATTCAGAGGAGATATCTAAAGATATTATCACTGTTGAAGGGTGGGATTCAGAGGAGATATCTAAAAATATTATCACTGTTGAAGGGTGGAATTCAGATGCAAGTTTTGTTTTCAAGAACCATAAATAATTTCTTCGGTCATGCCGATTTATCTCTGTGATTTGTCACAGTTCTTGTCACCCCTACACAGATCCTAGAGAAGTAATTGTTATGTATTCCGAACGATGAGCGACTCAAGGAGGTGGAAGTTGTGAGGTGGTTGTTTACAGCTCTTCTATGTCTTTGTGTGGAGTCAGAAATTCACAATGCATGAGGAGGCAAAATCATATGCTTTGTAACATATCAAGGATTCCATGAATTTTAACTTAGTTTGTTAACTCTATAGGTGGAGAAAGGCAGGGAGAATTTAAATGTGGATTTCTTCCGCAGAGTATGGTTGCTGGTCTGAGCACACAACTTTATCAATAAATCATAAAGTCGAAAGAAACAAAGACTGGAAGAGAGACACACAGAGAGTGAGTGAGTGAGAGAGAGAGAGAGAGAGAGAGAGAGAGAGAGAGAGAGAGAGAGAGAGAGAGAGAGACAAAGCGAGAGAGACAGAGACAGATTGAAACAGACAAACAGACAGAGAGAGAAAGACAGAGACACAGAGAGAGAGAGAGAGAGAGAGAGAGAGAGAGAGAGAGACAGACAGACAGACAGACAGACAGACAGACAGAGAGACAAAGAGAGAGAGACAGATTGAAACAAACAGACAGAGAGAGACAGACGGAGACAGAGAGATAGATAGAGAGAGAGAGAGAGAGACAGACAGACAGACAGACAGACAGACAGACAGACAGACAAACAGAGCGACAGACATGTGTGTGTTACAGAATCCTATTTTATCTTACTTACTATTTGGAACCACTGAACTTTTCCCCAAGGGCCGACAGTTACAGGACGTCCACTGATGAAGAAAGCTCGCTGTTGTGCTAGGTACGGGTCTTTGGTCCCGTTGTCTGATCTTTAACGCTTGCGTTCAGGCGAGAGGTCTAAAACAATGGACGCAAAGGCAAAACGTTTGTGCGATTGAAAAGTGTTTGGCCATTCTGGCCATTGTCACTCATAAACAATGTGGAAGCCATTGAGTTTTAACCTAGAAAGCTTCAGCCTATTCTTTAAATCGATTCTAGTAGAGTTAGAAAGCTGCCTTAAATCGTTTTTATTTAGATTCGCTCTTTAGTAGTTTTTTGGTTTTTTGTTTTTTTTTTTTGTAAGAAAAAAAGGAAGATAAAAACATAAAAACAAACAGATGAAAGTAGGGAGAGAAAAAAATGTGAAACGAAATGTAGATGGACCAGTTGTAAAAGATGTAAAATGATAAACAAATATTGCTTGGAAGATGACAAGAAAACTTCTAGAAACCAGGGCTTCTTTTCTCTCTCTCTCTCTCTCTCTCTCTCTCTCTCTCTCTCTCTCTCTCTCTCTCTCTCTCTCTCTCTCTCTCTCTCTCTCTCTCTCTTTCTTTCTCTTATCCGTTTGCCTATCTTTCTTATTATCTTTCTCTCTGTCTATAGATCTATTCTCTCTTCTCTCATTTTCGTTTGCTGATCTGTTTACTTAAACTTAGGTTTACTCTGGTTTCTTTTATTATCGTTTGCATTCTTCATGTTATTAATCGGAAGGCCTTCAATTCAGATAAGTACAGATTACGGCTCTTAGTTTTCAGCCTCAATGATCAATTAAGTTTGAGACTCATTAGCCTGCGGTCGGGACCAACGGTTTGTGTCTTTAGTGCAGGTCTCGGGTTAGGACCCATACTGGACCTACTGCAGAACCAACAAGCGGTAGCAGGTGGACGTCTCTTACACTAACCAGTGCAAGCATCAAAGGCAGTGTCAAGACATAAAACTTAGATTGTGGAAAATACCGGTACTTGAAAAAAGAAATTAAAAAAAAAAGATTTACTCAGTGAATAATAAATTAAGTAATCAGTTCAGCACTATAATAAAAATTAATAATAGTTTTCAATTTAGAGATTTTTTTGTATGCAGTTTATAAAACTGTAACGGAGAGACCAAGTGAATTCAATTGTCCCGATCGCCGATTAATCATGCCTTTTAACATTTTATAGAGAGACTCTTCCCTTCCAGTCCTATCATTTTCCCCATACAGTTCAATAAACCCCTACCCTCTTCCCCCCCCCTCCCAAACCACCACCACCACCCAAAAGTACACGATTGTAACACCACATGTAGCTAAATCAGAAAAGAATTTAGGATTGACTAAATTGCTGAGTGTATAAAATGTAGAAAATCAAAGGTACATAAATAATTCTCTAACTGTAGAATATCAAAAATTAGTATGAAAATCAAGGAAGTTTGTGTGATTGTATTAGATTCTGACTATTTTTCTCGTATGTAGGCCTAAACAAAAATGCTGAATTTATCGCAACCAAACCATGTGATTCAAAAGAATAGGAAAACCACCTTGGTTTGAATCAGCAAAGTTCAAAAATGAAAAATCGTAAATAAAAATATATTTTCCGTTGTAATTCTGGGTTTAGAGCAAATGTTGTTTTTCATTAATATCTAGTTGAATATAGATGAATATTTATAATCTAACAACTGAGAGAGACTGCACAGCTTTTATTGGCAACACTTGGGCAGAGAACGTTACATAGAGGCACAAAACAATACGTTGAGGATTGTATCATCTCATGATGATAGTGTGATGATGATGATGATGATGATGAGGATGATGATGATGAAGATGATCATGTTCATTAAATATTTATTGTTTCGATACTTGATAAATTTGCTGTTAGCCTTGAATCTTGATTTGTGAAGTTCAAAGGCCTAATATAATGTGATAATGAGCCTTCACAAGTGATTCGCGTTTTCGATAAGTGGACAGCTTTGCAATTACTCACTTCAAATGAATACTTTATAAGAAAGTACGAGTTTATTTCTTCTTGATAAACTTTTATCGGGCAGTTTGATAATCATTACTGCTATAGCGACAGATAGTCTCGAAAAGAAATTTCTTTCCAAGCCGTTCTGAATCAAAGGAAAACAGAGTGGCAGCTCGAGAAAAAAAGTCACTATCGTTATAAAGGTCAAAGAAAACTTTTACGATCAGGCAAGAAATATTAATTTTTTTTGCCTTATTTTGAAAACGAGACGAAACTGACGGGTAAACTGAAAGACCGAGTGAGGCCGCAAACAAAGCCTATAAAATCTGGCATATCTGAATAGAAGATTCATAGATTGACTAAACGGGAACAAAATAAAGATCTGTGCTGTTTTGTTGACGACTTCACGCTAAGCCAGGCGTTTGGCGGTGAAATCAGGCGTATTCTCTGAGCCTGGTCAGCTTCACTGGTCACTGACACCCAAACTCCGTAAAAAAATTTCTGTTATAGCTGGTGTGGCACCTTTGTGTTGTTAGTAAAAACAGTCTCTATTGCAGCAAAGCGGAGAAATCTGTGATATTCTTACGATCGTGTTCAATGGTTTTAGCCTGGTACACGGGTAACTCGAGGGCGACATGTCAGTTTTGGTGAGATTCTATTAACTGATTAATTTACGTCGATTTTTTTACTGTCTTAATACTTGTGATTTCAATACTTGTGCTTTAAAAATTCTGAGGATTCTCTTTTGCTTCCATGAATTCTAAAATTTCTGTGAGCGTTTCTATACTACTCGTACAAAAAATTTTTTTTTGAAGTATTGGATCAATCTTATCTTTATCAAATTGTCTAAACCGCAAATTTCTCAGCATTAAAAAGGGAAGATTTGCCGGTTATGCGGTTTGTCACGATTCAGCCATCAAAACAGAATGTTTGATTCTTAAATGTTTGATATAGATTATTTTTTCTTTATATTTCCAAGTAGGAAGTCTATGTTTTTTTACATTAACAGTTATTGATTTTCCGACGGGTTTGAATTACGATGCATCAGTAGATAATTTTTGAAATATGATTTGCTCTTTAATTAATCGATCTTATGCTATAAAGTGACAATTTTTTAACATGGATGTGGTTTATCAAACAGTCAAAATATAAAGCGGTTCCATGGTGATTTGAAATCCTACTGGTTACTTTTCTTAGGAAGTCGTTTGCCACCAATGGACACTATGAGCTCCACTTGACTTTAGCAGTAGAACAATGCCATGCCTGTAACCCGTAGGAAAAATATTTGAGGAACAGATTAACAGTGCGTAACATCCGTCTTTGCTAGAAAAAAATGGCAAAACCAGTTATATTGAAATCTATTGACCGCATTGAATTCTCCAGACGTTGAAATTGTCGTCAGGAAGAAATCTGATAAACAATTCTCAAGATGTAAGTCTGTTAGGGAGAAGCTGATTCTCTATTCAAGCAAGCATAGACAGCAAAATACTGTTTGAGTTAGTCAGCGATTTATGTTAAATAGAATGAAATCTTACAAGGCCTTACAGTGTAATCAACATACTGTTTGAGTTAGTCAGCGATCTATGTTATTAAATAGAATGAAATCTTAGCAGGCCTTACAGTACCTTACCTTCAGCTGAGGTAGAGACACACACTGATGCCAGGTATAACAAATTTCTTGGTGGATGTTTTACTTTTACGAGAATGCGTAGCTGATATTCATGTTAATAGTTTCAAGACTTAACGCGTACGGTTTATTGTGGTCCAAGCTAAAAAGATAAGACTCGAACCCTCTAGAAGTGTACACCGATCGTTAAATTGTGCGCCTCCTATATGTTATGTTAATGAATATAAAGTTTACTTACAATGTGATCTTATCATCTGTTTTTTTTTTTTTAATTCCTTCTTTTTATTCTTAATCATGCTCAAAATGGCCATCACAAAAATAAACCCTGATTCAAATAAAGAGACGCATATTTTTTTTTAGTAAAAATTGACATAAGATTATTTTCCCCATCGCGAAGTAACTAATAGTTTTGTTATCGTGGCAGTGAAAGTTATGTGACAATTTGCGATTTCACTTTTTAAAAAATTATTGAATTTCGTAGATATTAATATCAAAGATTATGTTAAGAAAACACCTCATGTAAGGTCTCCATTATTTTCTTTATTACAAAAAAAATTCAGGATAAGTATTGTTCGAATTTTATCACATGATGCACATATTTCACCACATGAAATAAAAAAATACATAAACAAATAAAATGCACACAACCTTTTTCAGTAAAAAAAAAAAAAACCCACGGAAACAGCTTAATTTATATTCTCAAATTGGAAAAAAAAACAAAAACAAAAATAATACAAACAAAAAAGGATTTACAATCTTGAAAAAAAAAATCCATGGGCACTGTATAAATTGTACTCTTAGCAAGTAACTGATATAACGGCATTCGCACTCGATATAAAAATATCAGCTAGAAGATCTAATATAAAGTTAAGCTTCGATCGTAACCGCAACACTTTCAATTCAACTGCACCAGAGTAACTTGATTGCACATTTTAAAGTATTGCATTGCTAAGTTGCAGAAAAGCTAAAACTCGAAAACCTTATTATTTTTTCAGAAAACTAAATTTTAACAGACACGAATTAAGTGGAGACTCTCAAGCATAGAAGGTAATAGATGGTACAATAAAGACTATTTAGGGTGTGGTATGTATAATAGAATAAGAACCCGACTGGCTGTAAATGGAGAGTGATAAAGATATCATGAACACGGGCGTATATTTCTGACAACAAAATATTGATCACCAGTTGATAAATCCAAGGATATTCTCGAACCATTGCTATATGAATTCAATTTAAAAGATATGTATTGGAAAAAATAAGTAGATAAATAAACAGACCAATCTACAGTTTATACAGTTAGGGCGTGACCTGTAGCTGTAACTTCACAGTAGAAATGCTCAACAAACGGTGAGAATAATGGTATTGAAGCTAAAAACCTGGAATTTAAAAGACTTTAACAGTGTGTCATTCATCTCCATTGGTGGAAGATGTTTTGAATATTGTTTTTGTTGAGTTAAAAAATGTACAGTAGGTCTATAAGGTTGTAAATTCTAGTTTATTTTCTGAATTTAGATTTTAATTATAATGAAAAAAAAACAACTCAAAATTTGGCATCGGTATACAAACAGATAGAGAGAAAGATAGAAAAGTAGATAGATAGGTAAATAAAGAGAGCGAGAGAGAGAGAGAAAGAAAGAGAGAGAGAGAGAGAGAGAGAGAGAGAGAGAGAGAGAGAGAGAGAGAGAGAGAGAGAGAGAGAAGGAGAGATACGCGGTGAGTAAAGTAGACAGCGATGGAGAGAAAGAAATAAAGAGAGAGAGAGATAGTAAGAAAGAGGAGAAAATGGAGTCCTGGTTTGACCTGAGGAAAGGCAAGGATTAAGGGCGGAGCAAAGCCCACAATCCGGGTCTTTTAACCGTATTGGCTCTCACGGTTCACTCACCGTCTGGAACTAATACTAATCGGGCCGAGATTTTTATCGCGATGTAATCGGTTAGTAATCCGGTAATCCAGAATGCAGAATAGCATTTTAAGAGTAAATAGTGTGTTAGATGGTTGGAATGTCAAAATGTAAAATCAAAAACAAGATGAGGCGCGATCATCCCTAGGTAAAATGGATGAGGATGAGTTAAAGATTACAGCACCCTGGGTTTAGATGTCGAATAAAGTCACAGGTCGATTCTGTGGCGTGAACTGTTGATTATTTTTCAGAAAAGGATCGGGGTAGGACCTATATACTGCACCGCACACGGGTCAATCAGTGCTACTTCGACAACCTTAGTTTTAATCTATTTAGAATACAAACGATCTCCATCTAGAGCTGTCACAATGTTTCTCTCACACTGGTGATCCAGTAAACTTTGTCTCTTCATACTTCGCAGTGATGGGATGCATAGAAGGAAACCTGCATATGATGTATCTGTAGAGAGCAGATCTCCTTATCTTATGAAGCGTAAAGGCATTCAAATAACCATATTATTCCTACCTTATAGAAAAATACTAAAAAAAAAAAAGAGTAAAGAAAGAATATTAAATATGGCATCTATGTAAATGTTTTGATGTCCAATTGCAAGTTAAAAAAAATGACAACTTTTTTGAAACAACAGCTTTATGTGTGGGTAAATAACACAAAGGCAGGATATAACCTTCTCTAGCTAAACCAATATGTCCTTTATAAAGTGCTAAGCTTTGTTGAAGGTTTCTTGTTTGGACAAACATACAAATTTCCTATTCCTGGAATCTTGCCGTCTTTCTCTTGACAAAAACGAATTGGGATATAATTGTCCCCGCTTTCATGGCATTTTTATTGTATGCAATAATCATTACCGCCTTTAGGACCGCAATTTCTTGCGAACGCAAAAAGCATTCACCCTGAAAGAGAAATAGTAAGATAAAAAAGAAATAAACAGAAAAACCGTTTAAAGTCGGTGCAGCTAAGGAAAAAATATTTTCTCACTATCAAAAAGTTGACGATTTGAACGCAGGGAATTTCATTGTGGGAGAGAAAGGAGTTCTAAAGTGACTGGATGTGGCATTGTTCTTCGACTTCAAACATTCTTTGAGTGGATGCATCCAGACATCTACATCCATCCAGATTCATCATTGATTTGATCCGTTATCGATCTATATTTTCTGTAATGTTCAGGTGTGAGCGGTAACTTTGAAATAAATCAAACAAATATTGAACCTGCATTTACGGGTGATCTGAAAAACACAGTTAATTTTAAAACTCGCTTCTCTTCATTATCATTATCTCTCAGTGACCTTGATAATCGATATTTTGTCGATATTTAAGTATTAATGCTTTGATTTAGCTGTTATATTGTAATGAACATTTATTATTTTAAAGTTCGCTAACACATATCAAAATTTACAGGATTTCACCAAAACCTAATCGATACTTGTGATAAACTCAAATCTACACGGAACTCAAGAAGTTTTCCTGTTTTTGGCATTTCTTATCTGCTGGTTGTAAAGTTTGTTTTACCACTTGAGGAAAGACTGATATGTGTCAGGCTGGGCTCATGTGAGATTTCTTTCTGCAATATCGAGGTGACAGCCACTTCTTTACACCTTTCGAGTCACGTCCATCGCAACTGATTGCTGTTTGGGCCCCAGTTTCTTTCACCTAAAGGAACGACTGTGGGACAAAGTCAACACCGATATTAATGTGTTTGGTGACTCGGGACAATTTTTTTCCTCAAAGGATACTTCTTTTCAAAGAGAAAAAAACAGTTTCAACCATAATCAAACGTCCAAATGATGTTTTGATAACAACGAGATGAATAATTAAACGAAAGCTTCCTGTGACTTCAATGATCAGATGAAAAACCATCAGGCACGGTCGAAACAAACAAGATCTGTGTGGATCCACAAGCGAGTTTTATTGGCAGGTAATCTATAACAACAAATCCCACAATAAAGTTTACGTCCAAAAAACAACAACTGAAAAGGTAAAATGTAACGCGGAAACATTGTGTGTTTTCTTCTTCAGAGTTCTGGAATGGATTTGCTGGTTTCTTGGGGAACTCATGATGTTTTATTTGGGTTTTGCTCTGTAAGTTCTGACGGAGGGGTCTTTGTTTTATCCAGTAAAATTGGCTTTACTGATTTTCGGTAGGGAAAATCATTGCTGGATCAGCAGACAGTAGTTTTACTTTTGTGATGATTATTTTGTAATATAAGAAGGCCTAGGCTTTGCTTCTTTGGGATAAATGTTATATTATGGTAAAACTGGATGTGAACAGTAACATTTACGTAGTGAAGACGAGGTGTACAACACTTTTAACTGTGTAGTTTCATTCTTTTCGTGTCCTGAATCGATGAACCTAAAATGATTTCAAAACCAATTTGTTTAATTGTTTTATATATATGAGGAGTGATAAATATGAGGTGTTTCTTGTCAAAAAGAATCTAGCATCTACTATAAGTAAGTTCCATGGACCTTTTATAGCATTTTAAGGCTTTCATTTGTAAAATAATGGATTTTGGTTTAAAAGGACCTGTTACAAAACACGCCTCCACATATATTACAGTAATACGCTTTATCGCAGTGTGTTTTGTTTATCAAACTTTTTAAAACAATCTATGGACATTGTTATATATCCAAGAAGGTTTAAGGTCATTGGAATAGTTGTATTTTCTTCAAGATGTCGCAGAGTTTGCTCCATTAATAAACTCTTACTTCACCACAGAACCAGTTTTAAAATAATAATAAAAAAAAGACTCAAACAATGATGGTTCATTTCTGAAAGATATGTGCAATTTGCACAGTAACATTTTTCTCAAAGGAAAACAGTGAAACGAATAAAACAGCGGTCAATCCTTCAGATGTTAAGAGATAAAGAGAAACTGAGCGACGTGATTCAAACCATCATGTCCGACCCTGGGATAGCGGCACCTGTCAAGTCCAGGAGAGGTCGGAGGTCGTTACCGAACCCACACCCTCTGGTAACAGACAGCCTGAGGAGAGGTGGACAACCGCGACTCTCGGTGAGTAGAGCTAGATCTGGCACGGAGACGGGTGTCTCTTGGCTAATTAGTACTGTCCACATTTTTCAGCTCTCTCCTTCTGTCTTTGTCCGTGTCATTCTGTCTGTCTGTCTGTCTGTCTGTCTCTCTCTCTCTCTCTCTCTCTCTCTGTCTCTCTCTCTTTATCTCTCTCGGTTTTTCTATCTCTGTCTCTCTCTATCACTCTGTTTATCTCTCCATCTCTCTCTATTTATCTCTCTCCATCTCTGTCTTTATCTTTTTCGGTATTTCTATTTGTCTCAATCTATCTGTTTCTCTCTCCATCTCTCTCTTTATCTCTTTCCATCTCTCTCTTTGTCTTTCTCTCAGTTTTTCTCTCTCCATCTCTCTCTTAATCTCTTTCCATCTCTCTCTTTGTCTTTCTCTCAGTTTTTCTCTCTCCATCTCTCTCTTTGTCTTTCTCTCAGTTTTTCTCTCTCCATCTCTCTCTTTGTCTTTCTCTCAGTTTTTCTCTCTCTATCTCTGTTTCCCTCTCCACCTCTTTCTTTATCTCTCTTCCGGTCTTTCTATCTCTCTCTCTCTCTGTCTCTCTCTGTCTATGTCTCTGTCTCTGTCTCTCTCTTTCTCTCTCTGTCTATCCGTTGCCGTTCTTCTCTTCCTCCATTTTTCTCTTCTCTTTTTCTTTTCCTCCTTTCCCGTTTTTGTTTTTTATTTCTCTCGCCCCGTATCCATCTCTCCTTGCCTTGCTTTTGTCTCTTAATTTATTCTATCTATCATAAAGACAAAAGTGGGAAATAATGTGCTTTAAATAACCACAAAAAATAGAACCACGCATGTTTGTCTTATAACCTGGCGTCGACTCCTATTACTTTCTGAAGAGAAAAAAACAACTATCGATCCATTTTCAACAAACCGATTTTGAAGCACGCGTCTGCAAAAAAGACGGCAAGTTATTGCACGTTTTATGTTTCTCCAAGAGTTATTGATGGTGTGTTTTACTAAAAAAGCAAGAAATGAAGGTTTCCAATTTTAATATCAGAGGGACTTTATTTTTTATACTCTCTAAATCTTACTTGTCTGACACAATAATAAACGATAAGTTGATAAGTTCAGAAACGCACAACTTCATTAAAGCACTCACCATGAATATTTGAAAGGTATACAAGGGTATATGTGTTGACTATTTTTATCTTTCGTAAGGACAGTAACAAATTAGTTCATACGATTTCAAGAAGTCTAGACTCAAACACGAAAAAAGAAAGAAATTTATGAAAATGAATAAATCTAAATGAGTAACACCTAGAAATGGATTTCGATTTAATCAAAGCTAATACGATCTTGATAAACGAAGCTAACAGGGAGGCCCTAGGTGACCCATTACAGAAAAACATGTCCTCAAGTTCTAAGTTTTGCCTCCAATTTATCCAGCAATCTATACACAAAATGTATCATTCAAACCTGCTCGATATGATAGAATTTTTCTTTTAGGTTGACTCAACTTTGAATTATGTGAATCACAATCTGACCATTTGATATCTATCAGGTAAAACTACCTAACTAGCATAAATATGTATCTTTCAAGAAACGCCCCTTTTTTTGTCCCTCTGTCTGTATTTCTCTCTCTCTCTCTCTCTCTCTCTCTCTCTCTCTCTCTCTCTCTCCCTCTCTTTCTCCCTCTCTGTCTCTCTCACTCTCTGTCTCTCTGTCTTTCTCACTCTCTCTCTCTCTCTCTCTCTCTCTCTCTCTCTCTCTCCCTCTCTTTCTCACTCTCTGTCTCTCTCTGTCTCTCTCCTGTCTCTCCCTGTCTCTCTCTCGCTCTGACAGACACTCATATATAAATATATATATATATATATATATATATATATATATATTTGAAAAGCCTATGTGTTCTTTACTATCTGACTATTTATCTATTTTCCGTTCACACCCCTCATTCTCGCGATAACGGTTTAGACAGTTCAACTGCACTCTAATCTCCGTTTATCTCGATGTGGAGAAGAATTGATTCCTGTGACAGAACCCATTCAGAGTACTGGCGTCTGTAACAGGCAAACTTCACCAGGATCTCAAGTGCACTTGCAATTTATTGTCTTAACAGACGGCAAAGATTTTATAATTTCTCAGCATAAAGATTTTCCGTTGCTAAAAATAGCGGCTTGTATACCTCCAAAACCGTATTCTCTCATTACCTTTATCCGTCTCCTCCACCCCCCCCCCCCCGCCTCTCCACCCTTCGTTTCTCTCTCTCTCTCTCTCTCTCTCTCTCTCTCTCTCTCTCTCTCTCTCTCTCTCTCTTCCCCCTTAGCATTCCTCTCTGTTTTCTGTCTATCAGTATGTCTCTCTTTCTCTGTCTATCTTTCATTTTCTTCCTCTCTCTCTCTCTCGTAAGTAAACATATTTTTTTTTTAAAAAAGGCTTTGTTCTGGCCTCAGTGTAGTTCACCAGCTGTTCTGTTTAAATCAGGAAATCTTTTGGTAATATTTTTCTGGGATTGATTTTTAAACAACCAATGAATTACTTATTGTTGACTGTTTGGACTCTGGCTCAACGGCACATCTTATTGAAATATTATATAATAAATTAAAACAGTATATAATAAATTAAAATAGTATATAATTAAAATAGTATATAATAAATTAAAATAGTATATAATAAATTAAAATAGTATATAATAAATTAAAATAGTATATAATAAATTAAAATAGTATATAATAAATTAAAATTGTATATAATATATTAAAATAGTATATAATAAATTGAAATAGTATATAATAAATTGAAATAGTATATAATAAATTGAAATAGTATGTGATCAATTGAAATAGTATGTGATCAATTGAAATAGCATGTAATAAATTAAAATAGTATATAATAAATTGAAATAGTATATATTAAGTTGAAATAGTATATAATAAATTGAAATAGTATGTGATCAATTGAAATAGTATGTAATAAATTAAAATAGTATATAATAAATTGAAATAGTATATAATAAATTGAAATAGTATGTTATCAATTGAAATAGTATGTAATAAATTAAAATAGCATATAATAAATTGAAATAGTATATAATAAATTGAAATAGCATATAATAAATTGAAATTGTATGTGATCAATTGAAATAGTATGTGATCAATTGAAATAGTATGTAATAAATTGAAATAGCATATAATAAATTGAAATTGTATGTGATCAATTGAAATAGTATGTGATCAATTGAAATAGTATGTAATAAATAGACAAGGCATAGTACTTCTGTTTTCACAGAACTCTTTAACTTCTCTATACACCCACCCCTCTTTCTCCCACTGTCTTTTGGTTCCGTTCTCTTTTTATTCTCGTTTTGTCTCTGTTGATTATTTCTTTCTTTACTTTTTCTTTTTGTATGTCCTCTCACTTGCAGTCTCTCTTTCTAATTTTCTTACATCTCTCTCTCTCTCTCTTTCTCTCTTTCTCTCTCTCTCTCTCTCTCTCTCTCTCTCTCTCTCTCTCTCTCTCTCTCTCTCCCTTTCTCTCAAGATGCGTGTTTTGAGCGTGGTAGCGATATGTCGAAGTTAAACATAATTATGTGTAAATTCTGCTACACTTGAACCGTATGATTAGTCTGTTATGTTAAGCGCTGTGCTTATTATCGTTACGATCAGTGCTAGGCCAACATATTTGTTTGTTTGACTTTCCTCTTCGTGTCTGAATTCAGGTGACATAGTTTTGATAATAGTTTAATCTAGCTGTAGAGCAGCCACCCTTCTCTCGAGCTGTTAAGGTTTCAGTGACATGAGCAGTCAGTCGCGTGTCAGATGCTCCCTTTTTGATTATCTAATCCAACTTTAATTGGTCCATGATTGCAGGAGTGAAGGCTACAATAATTGAAATGCATGTGACATGCAACCTTTTGGCATGGCGTGCTAACATAAATAATTGGATCACATGCTTATCGCAACTGAGTTCGGTCGTCACAGAAACAAAATTTAGTAACAAAGGTCAGGATCGTGTTCTCAAAGCTGCACACATCACAAATCACAACGGATTTTCTTCTTCTATTTTTTTTTTTTTTTTTTTTTTTTTGTAGAATTTACATCTTTCTCTCTTAACACCCTTACAATCTTGAAAACTTGGTATTTATTCTCTAAGACGTTAAAATTGTTATTTTTCTCCCTCTTACACATTGGATATTTAAACCAGTGGTCAAAGCAACCTGTACAAACACTTTTTGTCCATTTAAAAATTCCAATGACCCTTTTTTTTCTTGTTGCCTTAAGAGTTGCCTTGAGAAATAACTATAGCGGAGCCTCGCTAAGCTGATATGCAGGGCGCCAACACACAGAAGGAAAAAAAAGGTTATTCTTTTAATAAATGAAAATCTTGAAAGCTTTGCTTCTCTCTTCCCAGACTTCAAATGGAGCCTTACTCAATACCAATTTTTATTTTTATTTTGGTCGAGAAAAAGAAGGCAAAAAAATGTTGCCAGTTTTAGCAAAGTTTGCCGGCCCAGAGGAAGTGCTGGCTATAAAATAAACATAATAATAGATTTTCGATCGCAACGTGGAGTGTTGGACTGTGCACAGATGAAAATAGCGTTAGCGATAAATTAATTTTTAACAGCAGCTGATGCTGGTGAAAGATGACGTTCACTCTTCCCCCACCCGCAACTAACATTCTTTCTCTTTCTCGCGTAGTCTCTCTCTCTCTCTCTCTCTCTCTCTCTCTCTCTCTCTCTCTCTCTCTCTCTCTCTCTCTCTCTATTTAGGTCTCTAGTGACACCATAATTGTGCTGCATCTATCTTTTGCTAACTCTGCCTCTCTCAACCTATTGCTCTATTTATTTCACTGCCTAATATCAGCCCGTCTTCATACTCTCTCCACGTTTCTGTCACTCGCCTTTTTTATTGTTTTATCAATATTATTATCCTTCTGTTTTTTCCCCTCCGTTCCAATCTTTGTCTTATTCCTTTCTCTCTCTCTCTCTCTCTCTCTCTCTCTCTCTCTCTCTCTCTCTCTCTGTCTCACGCTATCTTCTTCTCTTCTATCTCCTCTTCTTTTATTTATCTTTCTCTCTCTAATTTTTCTATCAGATACGGTCCACCCGTCTCGCTTTCTCTCTTGCTAGCTTTTTGCCCGCCTCCCCCCCCCCCCCCCCCCAACACACACAGTATCTCTCTCTGTCTCTGTCTGTCTGTCTGCCTCTCTCTCTCTCTCTCTCTCTCTCTCTCTCTCTCTCTCTCTCTCTCTCTCTCTCTCTTTTTTCCTGTCATTATCCCCCTTTCCTTATCTCTGTACGACCGAGGCGAGGTATATAAAACACATCAACGGCCCTCATCATCATCCTGGGATCCTCTCAGCTACCAGGCAGCCTTAATGCTATCGACTTTTTAGTAATTCTGTTCTGAATCTCTGCTTGATGGCATGAACTATTGTCTGGCTGGGTACTGGGCCGAGGAGGGATGGTTCATTTATGGGGTGGGATGTAGGTTGTTTCCAAACTGCCATACTGTAAAGAGAGAAAGAGAGAGAGAGAGAGAGAGAGAGAGAGAGAGAGAGAGAGAGAGAGAGAAAGACAGAGAGAGACAGACAGAGAGACAGATCGACAGATAGACAGACAGACAGATACAGACACAAATATCTCACAGACAAAGTGACAGTAAGTAGAGGTGAGAAAGAGAAGAGGAAATTGGGAAGAGGCTGGAAATTGTATGAGAAATAGAAAGAGGAAAAGAAACAAACAAAAGGTATATAAAAACAACAACAACAACAGCAACAACAACAACAACAACAACAACAACAACAACAACAACAACAACAACAACAATCCTTATAGGATACTCTCAGTTGGAACACCAGTTACTGATAGTTGTACTCGAGTTATCCTACTGCTGTAAAATAAAACAAACTGTTTCATACTGTAATCTTTATTAAAAAAAAAACAACAAAAGCATTGGAACTCCACTTTTACCGTTATCCCAAGATGCCAAGCGGTCTCGTCCGATCCTTAAGGGAGACTCCAGAAAGAGAGCCATTCCGCCAGTTATCGACCGATGCAAGCCATAAATAGAATCATCTATTCTCTTTCAGGTTCACTAATCCTGGACCTGCAAAGAACTGACTGAGAGATCATGGCCAGTAACTCTTTCTTCTCATAGATTTATCGTCGTTAACCTCCTAAGTGTCAACATTGAGTGTCAACAATGACCCGTAGTAGGAGGCCATCAGCCAGACTTGGGCCTTTGGTCTGCATACCGCTGTCGGTATGATTGTGAGTGTGGCTCGGACAGAGGAAAAGTTTGTCTATGCTCATTGCCTCTCGACCTGATCTCTGATTATTCCTAATCGAGTGTGGATAGTGAATAAACATTGTGCCTGCCCTGCAGGTTTTGCGTAGGGCGCTACGGTTTATCTTCAGCGTAAGCTCCGGTTTAAACTCTCTTTAATGGCTAAGGTCATCACTTAGCAGAAGAGAATAATAGAGATCTGATTACCGGCAGTTTGATTCAACGGGCATTATCTCTTACTTGTAATAATTGTATCAATAGTGTTGAGGCAACCCGCAGTCTACGGGAAGTGGGTTTATCTCAAACCCCAGCGCCATTCGTGGCTTATCCCGTGTGTCTCTGAGGAGTCGTTCTGTGATAGCTGATTCAAGTTCAACCTACGATATTACATGGAGCCATACAGAAAAGACATGATCTTGATAACGGCTCGATATTTATTGGTTCTAAAAAATCAAGTTTTTAGTTTCATGTGATAAGGTTATATAAAGAAGGAGTTATGTTGTTACATTTGTTTCTGCTTGTGAAGGACTTGATTGTGATATAAAACTTTAATGATGTATGGAAGTTTTCCTCAAAGAGCTTGAATTTTTTTTTCTAAATAAGTCAGTCAGTCATACAGGTAAAGGAGCAAGGCAGTATCTTCATGATCATAATGTTTGTGTTAAGTATTCTAAAGTTAATCTTTTATCAACAATAGTGAATTGTAATAACTATAGATACATTAATACCATCATCCTAGGTATTAACTTTCCAGTGGTTCTATACGGTTTCTATGAGAACATATCTCATATATCATATACTGCTTCTTTCACAGTGTATAGCCGAGCTCTTAATGCTCGCATCGGTTTTTATATAGCTGTTTCCCAATAATGTTTTCCATGTGACGCTTGTGCCAGACCTGAATCAATTCTCTACAACTTATGCTTGTAACAAAGGAATGTTTCAAAGACCCGTGCCACAATTATACTTTATTTCTACTTGTTCTCAAAGTGAAGAATTTTTTTCCTAGAGAAAGATTTATTGTGTTTTCGAGGTTCATTGATTTCCTCTGTTGCCACAAATGTTCGTTACAATAGATCAGCGATGGCAATGTTGAAATCTCATACTTGCCTTTTGCTTTAACTTTTCTTTTTTCAAGTAGAACAATCATGTTGGACAGGGGTGGGAGGGGGGGAGGGGGTTGTCTAAAAATCTTGTAAATCCAACATCATTCTGATTTACCACTATAAATTGTACTGAGATCCACATAGCGGTTTTTACGAGTTCGAGCCCAACATCGTCCACAAGAGTCTACTCGGTTCTGCCCTGCGGCGACGGCGCCTGGAATTTGTTTTGAAAAGCATCTCCTATCTCAACAATGTGAACATTTTGAAGAGCATCTCCTATCTCAACAATGTGAACAGACCGTACTAAACGGCATAATATTAACAAACATTAATGTTCTGTGAAAGAAAGACCCTGAAAGATCAAACTACTTATTAAAATCAATTCTAAAATCTGTTCACTGTACGCCATGAAGATAACAGTGGCAGAGATCTAACCCAGGGCTGGGTACTACTGGCGAGCCTCCTGATCCGTAGCACGGCGCTCACAGCTGTTATTGTTTTGTGCCAGCATTATGTGCTTAAGTGATGAGCAGCCATTATGTAGGAATTTAAGAAGACATGTCAATAAACAATAATTTATCTGCAAACAGTATGAATCACTCCTTAATAGATACATTTACTATAATATTTTACAAGTTTACTGTTATCATTCCATTTCGATAGTAATAAGTAGCCAAAGCTTCCGCTTTGATAATTTGTTTCATTAAAGCGAGAATTAACAATACCCTGGCCACTGATAGCAGCTATCAAGATCGAATCTGCTTTTATCTTTCTACCCTTTCGAACCAACTCTAGATATCAGGGGGTTTTTTTTTCTTCCAATGATAACAAGCATGGTTTTACCGAGACTCGTAGTTAAGCATTTAAAGTTGAGGTTGGCGAAAATTGACACTCCCTGGTCGCGGCCGAGCTCTCTTCAAAGGAGATTTTTTAGGCCAATCCCTGCTTGTATAGATATGAATTGTAAACGCTAGACCCCCCCCAAAAAAACTGCTTTCTGTGGCGCTAAAAAGGCCCGTGATTGATGAATTGCAATACAACAACGAGAAATTGCAAAGAATTCTCACGGTTGACTAGCCCTCAAACAACTTGTGTTTGTATAACCGTAACTTAGTTGAAAGCCAAACTCTTAGACTGAAAATAGTTATTTGCCAAACAAACCTTTTTGGCCTTCACACTGTTGCATGTCGTCCGTGAATGCTGTTCAGGCTTCCATTGTCACATTCAGAGATTTTTATATTTACTGCTGCCTTCTGAAGCCCAGCATTTAGCACTGTTATTTTCATCGTACATCTAAATAGAACCATGCTAATTTCGAAACAAATCAAAGACAAAAACAGATATAAAATGTAGATTTTGCTTTTCAAATTTCTTGCCAGCAGGATATTGATATATGAATGAACAAGCCCTCCTTGGGTCCAGTTCTAGGGCAGAATGATCTTTTGATTTATTCCATGTTTTATTGATATTTTCAATCAAAGAAACATTTCTCTTGTTAGCTTCTCTTCTGATGTATTGCTTTGTCGATATTTGGTCCGCCACTTTAATGTGTTTCCCCACTCCGAACACACACTCAAACCTTCAGCATGAGAACTCAATTTGTATTTCAGCCGGTGGCCTGGCTTTAAAATGGCATCAAGAAAATTCTATTCAGATCATTTGGTAACACTGAGAATAGCCCAGATTAGTTTTTAGCAATCATATTTTAATATCGAGGTCTTTTTTTTAACGGTTTTCAGTGAGAATGCCAAGTACTGTTAATGTTGAAATTAAAAAAAAAAATTTCTCGTTTGATTCTGCCTTCTCGAAGTCTTAACTTTCTGTTACAAAGAGGCAAAGTTTGTCAGTAGTCCATGCACTTTTCAGCTATTTTCGCTATCGGCTCTCTGAACTTGTCCAACGGCTTGCCCGACTGGCGCCAACTGAAACATGGAACCAGCACAGCGGGCCACAAGCCGCATGCTTCTTTGAAGGAAGAATTATCCAATACCATTCAAGTATGGTTGGAAAAATACAATAATCAATCATGCAAGGTTTAGATTTTCTTTATCAATATATCGATTGGCTGAGTTTAAAACTTTAAATTAACACAGCACATCCCCTTTGATAAAAGTCAAGCCTCGTTTCCCTGGCTGTCTATTCATAACTTTAATTTCTGACACGGTTTTCTTTTGTAAACTTTGACACAAGTAGAGCATAAAAGTAGGCGCAGCATTTTCTAGTTTTCTAATGAATTAATTTGACTATCTTAGAATTATTACCCCTCGATTCTGGTGCGATCTCTATTTCTAGTTGTGTTAGGTCCATTTCCTCCGGCGCTTCGCTTCTTGTCGCACATCGTAATATTTTCATATCGCATTTCACATTGGATAAATCAGTTATTTATGTGGCAGATACTTTCTTTCAGTACAAGCCCTCGGCGTTGCGAACGTTCGATTTTCATAAACAACGTATATATCAGTCGTTTAACATGTAACACGGGAACGGGTGGTTCATTCACTGATAGAAATGGTTCAGTTAAAACTTCAGCCGCTTCCCTTTCGCTTCAAGATCTATGACCATCTTAAAATGTACATTTGGAAGTCTTGATTTTTTGTTTCTGTCAGTTTGGTATGATGTTGCAATAAAAAAAAACAACCATTTTTTTCTGAGAGTGATTGATAAGCACTGTAAACATCCTTTGAGATATTTCTCTCCAACTTTGATTTCACATCAGGTAAAAATTTTATCCTTTTTTTCTTTAAAAATTTAATCAGTTGTAAGGTTTATTTCTCATTGGAACCAGTGAAACTTTTGGAAATAACATTTGAAGTTAGAGTAAGTGTAGTTTTTGCCGGATATTACATCAGATAATTTGTGTGTGAAAGTACCACAGGTTAGTGTATATTGCTTTAAGTAAATCGCTAAATTCTCTTGCCAGTACTTTTTATTGCTTAGTGTGTTTATTTACTGTTTGATACAGCATGCCCAGTAAACATAGTTCTAGGCTGTTTCCAGCACACCAGCAACATCTCTGGTCTAATTATAGGTCTGAGATGAGGCCGCCGTCTTAAATTCCAACAATAGCTTGGGCTTAAAAACCTATGATGAAGCGTTAAATTCAAACTCTTGACGCATGTTTCACCGTTTGGCCTCTAGGGGTTCTCGTTTTTTTTACATCTACACAATCACAAATAGTTCATGCTATTTTTTCATATAATCGTCTGAAAAAGCAAGTTAGTAATTATGGTGATCTTTGCAGATAAATAGCTCAGATTTATATTTAATGTTTAGGTTGACACGAAGTGTAAAAAGTCTCATTCACAAGTTACATATAATTGGTATCTATTAAAGTACAGATTGGTGCCTGATAGAAATAAGAGCGTTTGATCTCGTGAAGTGGAGTGACAACTGCACACGAAAGCTGTAGATCTAGTCAGTTATCAAAACAACAGGCGAGACATTTTAGAAATGTGAACAGTGAAAGTTATTAATGATCAATGGACACGAAATGCATACACTATGCTTTGATGATAGTTTATCTTTACATCTATAAACATTTTGTTTATAGTGAAACAAAATTAGTAGATAATCTTTTCATTCACCACACATTTTCCGTTTTGTTAAAGCCAACAAAGTTTCCAGAACTTCACATTAAAAAAGATTTCGGAAGTCTATACTGTTAAATCCAAACGAATGGGCCTCGAAATACCTTTGATCAGGTTCTATTAACGCGTTACGACAAATATCACCGAACTATATAATGATTTTATACATGCGATTTTGTTTTATACAAATTTAAAGATAATTTTGCTCTGGTTTAAATGGCGTAGTTTAAAATATTATAGCGTTGAATATTTTAAGAAGAAACTTTAAGATTTAGCGTAATATATTCTACGTGATAGCTTCTATGAGAATAACAAATTCACAGTGAAATTTCAAATAAAATTTAAATATGCTATAGAAGAAAAGAATATATTTTTTTTTTTGGTTTGGATTGTTTAGTGCCAAACTTTAGTCTAACTCCAATAACAAACGATTACAGCTAGCATTCGGCATGTATATTTTAGCGTCGCCATTTATTTAAAAAAGAAGGCATTGGCTTTTGATAATTCAGTTAGGTGGTCCGCACTTACATCCAGTACTACCAAACGAACGCTTCAATTGCTCGCTTGTTGTGTAACATGTGTTGTATGTATTCATGGGACACAGGTCACTAAATGTGCCAACACCGTTCTTTTGTAGAAAATTAGTTACCTACCTGAGAGACTTCCATTTCCAAAGTGACATGCAAGTACCTGAGAAAGAATTTCTTTCCTAAACGAAGAGACAAGCTCATCATTCTGTTAGAGAAAAGTACTTAGTATCCTAATACTTCAGCGTCCTACAGATTGAGAGAGAGGAACTAAACCTGTAGGTCAGCTACCAAAACACACCTGCTGCACCTTACTTAATGCAGCCATCACTTAGACAGCAGCAGCAACCATCTTCCGGTCCAGCCAGGTTCCGGTGGAGGAGACCGCCGGATGTGAGCAGTGCTGACCTCCATCCATATTGCTCCGCCAGATTTCACTCCCAGATGAGTGACTTTCCCGAATTCCTGCGCGCGAGGTCTCAGATCCGAGTGACGACTTTTCTCCCGACAGATATAGAGATCGAGTACTTTGGAGACGAGGTGAGTGGGTAAACAAGTTGTCCAACTTAACATTTACAGCATTGTTGGAAGCTTCTTGGGACAAATAACAAAATTGAAAGTCAGGCTTATCTAATCAAGTGCTGCTTCCCTTCTTCTGCTTTGATCCGGGTGTACAACTGTTTCCAGTTTGACTAATAAGGTTATTAATTTTTTAAAACGTTATTTACCAAGCATTAGCCCTTACTTGATCCTGGAATCTTAATGGCTGGTTGGGAATTTCAGAGATTATGTCTTAATAATTACAACTGTATTCAAATCCACGCTTATCGGGAACTTTTTAAGTCCGTTCGTTTATTTGCGTGAAAATTTAATGCATAGCATTAGAAAAATGTTGTTTCTTATGTTACAGTTGTGTCTGAATATATCTGGAGGTGTCCCAGTATTAACTTAGAACCGTTCTGACCAGGTCAACAAACTTTTGCAGGCATTTTGAATTGAATCGATACCCTCCCATTCCCAGATAGTATAGGCAATCATCCATAACAACATAAGCACTTG
>JAWDGP010002459.1:342500-360000 GCA_033675545.1 Elysia crispata | reverse complement strand
AGGTTTCCTGGGCATATTTATAAATCAGTTTGAAATTTGTCGCACACTCATTGATACTGAGTTAAAATTAAACGAAATGGTCATAGCCATTACTATTTAAAAATTATTTTTAGTGTAAAAATAAAATCCATCTAATTAATCGGCTTTTGCGCATCGGTAATAGCTAGAAGATCGGGGAAAAGATATATATATATATATATATATATATATATATATATATATATATATATAGAGAGAGAGAGAGAGAGAGAGAGAGAGAGAGAGAGAGAGAGAGGGAGAGACGGGTAGTCAGACATGCAGAGGAACACAGAGAGGGGGAGGGAAAACTAGAAGGGGAGAGAGAGAATCACACATACAGACATAAACATTAACAGACAGTCAAAAACAGGTGTTTAGGAAAGGAAAGAAAACGAAGACATTATAATAAAATTGAACTAGGTAAAAACATTTGTATTTGACATAGAAGACGTTTCGCTTTAATAGTTTCGCCAGCAACAATATAAAAACATAGGGAATACGTTTTAGTCGTGCTTTTTACATAGTTCATTGTCCTTTAGTTCAAGTTGGTGACTGCTTTATATTTTTTTACGTTTCTCAAACATCTTCAGTCACCTCTGCATCGTAATTGATCCTGGACCTTAAGCTGTATGTACTGTTTCAAGAGTTGTGATCTAGCTGTTATAGTTTATCTTAATTGATCCTGGACCTTAAGCTGTATGTACTGTTTCAAGAGTTGTGATCTAGCTGTTATAGTTTATCTTAATTGATCCTGGACCTTAAGCTGTACGTACTGTTTCAAGAGTTGTGATCTAGCTGTTATAGTTTATCTTAATTGATCCTGGACCTTAAGCTGTATGTACTGTTTCAAGAGTTGTGATCTAGCTGTTATAGTTTATCTTAATTGATCTTGGACCTTAAGCTGTATGTACTGTTTCAAGAGTTGTGATCTTCCTTTAATAGTTTTGTATTGCGAACAGATGTTCTCCAAAAGATAAAATGTGGAACTAATGTCTGACAAAATTTGCTTCCTTCCAAAAGGTGTTAAGCACTCTAGGGGTCATGCAGTTCTTAAGGTTTGACTCAAGTCTTGGTATGGGGGCATCTTTTAACTTTTATCTTTACGATTAGCTAAATTTATCTCTTTTGGATCATACTGACAGGTATGATCATACCAATATAAAATGGGTTGGGTTAGTTTCCTCTCTATGATATGAAATAAGGAATCGATAAGTGTGTCGTAGCTACTTCAGATATTTTTATCTGCTAAGAACGTACACGCTCTGTCTGGCTTTCTTGAGAAGCCTATCCCTAATGACTTTCCACGTTAGTGCAGGAACTTTAAAGAATCACCACACCCAACATCAGCACCATCAATAATTAAGGAGAGTGGAGATATTTCGTTTTTTATCAAAACGCAACAAAAAATCCTGTCGTTTTAGTTAAGATCAATTTATTTTGCTGGTGATATTCAGTTTCAAGATAGTTTTGGATAGTTTCAGTAAATGTAATGACACATAATTCTGTTTAAAGGAAGGAAAAAAAATGTATATATATGTATATATATATATATATATATATATATATATATATATATATATATATATATATATATATATATAAAAGAAGTAGGAAAAAAGCGGAAGAAGGGAGTCAGATATTGAATGTGCTTTATAGCAACGAGTTCACTCCAGGATCTAAAGAGAGTCTTCGTAGATAAGCCGCTGCTAGCAAGGGATACTTAACGTGTCTTATGATATCTGAACTCAAATCCACAAATACAGCGCCTACAGCAGAGACGGTGCGGTTCACGCATGATTGGACACAGCAATATTTTTGTTCTAAACTTGCTTGGTTTGTACTTCCATATGGGCTCAAAACAGATCTCAAGCTTTGGTAATTTAGTGTTGGGTAGTAAGTTGAAGAAACATATGGATTGATAATCGGATAGATAGAGAAAAAGCGATTATGAGAGAAAGAGAGAGAGAGAGAGAGAGAGAGAGAGAGAGAGAGAGAGAGAGAGAGAGAGAGAGAGAGAGAGAGAGAGAGAAAGAGAGAGAGAGAGACAGACACAGACAGACAGACACAGACAGACAGACAGACAGAGAGAGACAGAGAGAGAAATGGAGACAGAATGAGGCAGAGAAATACAGGGATACATATTCTATAGCTACATAGCTATTTACACATCAGCCGTTTTTCTGTCTTCCTATTTACCTGTCGGTAATGTATTCTAATTGTGTGAGTTTCTATCTTCATACCTATCTGCCTGTCTGTCTCTTTTCTATCATCCATCCATCTATCTTTCTATATATTGAGGTATCTGCCTTCATTCTTGTAGGTCTATCCTTGCAGCTATCTACTCATCTATCTACCTAACGATGTATCTTGAAGCTCACTTATCTATTAATCTAATTACTGATCTACTGAGCCACCTATTTATCTGTCTGCGTTTGGTCTATTATGCTATACCTTTATCTCTTTATTCTTTTGACTGTTCGCCATTCGACGTTTTCGTTTTTCGATTTTCTGTCCCTTAATTTCCGCACTCATGCCAGTAATTTTCTTTTTTTAGCCTGTATTATACTAATACACTTAAAGTGCGGGGCTTAACAAGACAGCGTAGCTATTTCAGCCACCTATTTGGATTCTCTAAATTGTTTATTATAGAAAAGCGGGTGAAGTCTGGTGACATTCTTCTAACGTTAGTTAAGACCAGGCACAGAAAAATATCGCCTCATAAAATTAATAACGTACTTTCAAGGACAATTTATTATATACTTAAGACATAGGTACAGACATTTCTATAAAAGATGCAGGATGTTTTTCATTCAGGCAATATTTCTTTGCACATTAATTTTTGTTTACTTTTACCGAGTAAATTGTTTGCAAGGTTCTAGAAGCCGAAAAACAAGCCAACGAGAGGAGAGAGAGAGAGAGAGAGAGAGAGAGAGAGAGAGAGAGAGAGAGAGAGAGAGAGAGAGAGAGAGAGAGAGAGAGAGAGAGAGAAAGAGAGAGAAGTCAATGTAGAATAATGCCTCAGGTACCCAGTGAATCCTGATGTGACGACAGAACCTGTCTGTTTCAGTATGAAGATCTATAGACAACACCACTAGCACCAGGAAATCTACCGCAGATTATTGTTACAAACAGTGAAACAAACAACATATAACATAGGTAAATCACTATTTCGGGTTAAAAACCCATTTCTAGCGATTTTTTATTCCACTACCCATATCAGAGAAAACGAAGTACATATATAATACACCTTTCACATAACATGTGCGGATGCGACTTAAAGTTTTCATCACTGTATAGGTATTGTTATTAAAATAGAGAAGCTTAATTTGGTAACTTGTTTACTCAGTTTACATTCGAGTCCAAGAAGTGGTCAGCATGGATTAGCTCTATTCAGTTTTATGATGAGTGAATAACGGGTATATGGCTAAGCTGAAACATACAAGTGGGGAGACCTACGGCCAACTAACGCACATGATGGTACTGTAAATATACTTAACATGTCATTGTGGGCGCGGAGATCAAAGGTCCGACAGTAATGCCAGCGGTGTGTTTGAATAACAGTTAATATGCATGACGCACGGGTATACGTCAAAAGGTAGTTCTACTTACTGCATAACTATGGTAGGGCAGTTTTTTAATGTTCGCACCGACTTGAGGAGTGGACAAGGCACTATAAAACTGCATTGCATAGCATTGATATGTAGTTTAAAAAAAGTAAAAAAAAAAAGTATTTTAGAATGGAATGGACAAATACAAAAATCTCCAGGAAGACAAAGAATTGTATGAAAGTTCCTCTCTCTGTCTTTGTTCAGAGAGTCACATGTCAAAATGAAATAGTTTTCCACAGTATCTGGCTTCATTTAAAACAGATGAACCAATCATTTCATTCTTAGTTCCCATTTTCTACTTTCATGATGATTGTAACATTGGATAATGCTGCCTTACTGTTCACAGATTAGATGTTGAAAAATCAGCTATTTATACCGTGTTCGTATTGCCTACAACACAGTTTATAGAAATGACAAAAAAATTACAAAGAGATTCGAATTTAATTGACACGCCAGAAAAGAACTACAACGATTATAATGAAGTGAAAGAAAATTTAAAAAAAAATCCCCTGGTTTGTCTCTCCCTGTGAAAATCTTAGAGTCTCTACAAGGGTTAAATCCAGTATCCGCCTTGTCTATAGGGAAATATGAAAGCCGAATGCTTCGTTCCATGAATGTGTGTATGTTAACCAAGAGCTAACACATTGACTTCGAAGTGGGAACATTTCCAAGAATTATGGAAAAGAACGTTTAGGGAGAAGATTGACATGATTGTGATAACCTGTGAGATTTGATAAGGTTTTTAACAAAGTTTAAATTTAGACTGCGCCATAGCCTAATGACACGATAGGCTTAAAGGTTGATTCAGAATCTGATTTAACTATCAAGTAAAAAAAAATCTTAAAAATGGCTTGGGAGAAGATTAAAAAACTAAAGCGGGAGGGGAGGGCTGAGAGAATGTTATACACAGGTATAAAAACATAAAAAGAGACAGAGAGAGAAATAAAAGGAAGGAAAGGTAGTGAGACGGAATGAGGACAGAAAGAGGACTGGAGAAAAAACAGAAAGGAACGAGTGCCAGAGAGACAAAGGCGAGGAGGGAGAGAAAGAAGAAGAGAGAAAGAAAAAAAGAGAAAGAGAGAAAGAAAGAAAGAGAGAGAGAGAGAAACAGAGAAAGAGAGAGAGAGAGAGAGAGAGAGAGAGAGAGAGAGAGAGAGAGAGAGAGAGAGAGAGAGAGAGAGAGAGAGAGGACACAGCTCATTCAGACAAAAGGTTACTGTTAGAGAGATCGAGATCCTGTGGTGAGTCACTCTTGTTGTGTTCTAGCGGTGACCAAGGAAGCAACCGCCACAAACATGGAGCTTGTCTGGGCCTTCCCTAGAGATCCACACGCTAGACACAAATTAATAGGGGGAGATAACAACTCCATGTAGACGGAGAAGGAAAAAGTGTGTTTTGTGCGGAACGAATTGGTTTGAGAAAATATGAGAAAGTGAGAGAGGGAGACAGAGACGGAAAGTGACAATGAGAAGGGAGACAGAGAGAGAGAGAGGGAGAAAAAGATAGAGAGAAAGCTGAAGATAGAGAGAGGAGAGGGAGGGAGGGAGGGAGGGAGAGAGAGAGAGAGAGAGAGAGAGAGAGAGAGAGAGAGAGAGAGAGAGAGAGAGAGAGAGAGAGAGAGAGAGAGAGAGAGAGAAAACACAGCCAATAAAAGATGTAAGAATTCTAAAATCCGCTAAAACACTGTTGCTTCTTACGTTAAGACCGGTTTAGCTGAAATAATGAGGACAGATAATGCATTTCAAGCCTGTAAGTTTCTATTTCTTGTGATGTTTTTGATTCGTGATGAATGGCTTTATCAGCCGATCAGATACTTACAAACAGAGAGATATGAGCGCATAAGATACGGTATTTTTTCCACCCGCTTGTGATGGATGTTTAAAGGGAGACAAGTAGAAAAAAATGCAGTTATTCTCCTACATCCTATTTCATCCTTTATTGGTTTTTTCACTAGATACTTTACCGGTTTTTTCTAAAGGCTTTCTCAATATGGAAAAAATTGATTGAAAAAAAAGACATGTTTCCTTTGTCTTTTGGCTTCTATTTAATTTATATTTTAATCTATAAGCCACCGTTTCCTGCATGTTTATTCGGTTTTTAACCCGTTAGTTTCAATTAAACATTTGGTATTAAGGCGAGTGTGGAATTATACTATTAGTTTTAGACCTCTGAGGCCGCACGCAATTTTAGACATGTGGATTTTTTGTTTTTGTTTTAATGAATCATTAGTTTTCCTGTTAATTCTGCAATGCGAGGATACGCAAGGACAACCCACGGTACTCAGTATTAATTTGTGATCCAGTAAAGGTTTTTCACCTTCTAACTTTTAAAATTGTTTCCTCAATGAACTTTCATACAGACACTTCGAAAGATATATTTAAAAAAAAAAAAAATAAACCAATACATACATTTTTTAGAGTCGCTAAGCTGGGATAATGATAAGTATTGGTACAACTTGATATATATATATATATATATATATATATATATATATATATATATATATACCAATTATTTGACTGATTTACATTTTTTTTTTGTTTCTTACTTCTTGTAGCCCACTCAGTCAAAATGTGATCGTTGAATCTGATCATTTCAAAATTATAAAACACTAAGGCCTCTTTTTCTTTTCTGTTAGCCTTTTTTTAAGACAGTGGGCGAGCACAAATATTTCAGCCGAGGGTTAAAAATAATTCTGTGCAATTTGGTCAAAATTTCACAACGGAGGATGAGAGATGGGTAGGAAGATGTAGGGAGAAAGATAAAGAGAGGATGGTATAAAGGAAAAAAAAATGCGTGAGAGTACAAGATAAAGAGATAGCGATAGATAGATAGATAGATAGATAGATAGATAGATAGATAGATCGATAGATCGATAGATTGATAGATAAAGAGAAAGAGAGGGAGAGACAGACAGACAGACAGACAGACAGACAGATAGACAGAGAGAGAGAGACAGACAGACAGATAAACAGAGAGAGACAGACAGACTGAGAAAGAGAGAGTGAGAGAGAGAAAGAGAGAGAGAGAGAGAGAGAGAGAGAGAGAGAGAGAGAGAGAGAGAGAGAGAGAGAGAGAGAGAGAGAGAGAGAGAGAGAGAGAGAGAGAGAGAGATTCAGCTTACCACATTCTATACAATCTTCATACTTGTAACTAAACTTTACAAGAAAGACTCTTCCTTTAGTTTCTTGTTCAGTTTAATTTATTCACTGCATTGAGAGTTAGTTCCCCCTGGCGTCGTTTCAAGTTAGGTAACAGAAGATCCAGCATAAAGGCATGAAATTGCTTCCCTTTGTCGCGAGCTTGTTCAGGTGTTGATGTATGCTGACATGTATAATACTCTCTGGAAAAACGTGTATGTTGCTCTCCTGGTCCGACAGTCGTTTGAGGTGTCGCCGCTTCCCATTTATCTGTGCCGCAGACGATCCTGGAACTTGGTATAGGTCTCTACCTCAGTGACCAGAATGGCGATAAAATAATGAAGAGGAAAAACTGCTCCATATAAAGTACTGCATAGATATGGACATGAAGAGGAAAAGCCTTGCAATATCTTCAACACAACATTACATGGAGTTGGTCTAAAAACATAACAAAACAAAAAGAAACTTATTGTACGCTGAATGTAAACTCCTTTTTCAGTTCTATAATCTGTCCTGGGCTTTGTCTGTTACTATTGATATCTCTGTCTCTACGACTCTCTCTCTCTCTCTCTCTCTCTCTCTCTCTCTCTCTCTCTCTTTCGCTCTCTCTCACTCTCTCTCTCTCTCTCTCTCTCTCTCTCTGTGTCTTTCCGCCTCTCTCGGAACCCCGCGGTCATCAAATGCTCAGCAGCGAGACAGGCGCTATTGTTGTGTTTTATTAATGTTACAAAAGATACAAATAATAGCCCAACCACCCTACCGATCTGTGTTTCTGTTATTCCCGATCTGCTTCACCTGTCTCGCTACTTCTCATTTTTCACTTTGACCCCTCCTCCGCCCACAGTGTCTCTATTCTCTTCCTTCCCCCTGGTTCCTCCCACCAACCCCCTTCTAACTCCCCACCATCTCCCCAACCAGCCTGATCTAAGCTTCGATCTGCCCAAACCTTGCCGCTTCATTAACTACTCTTGTTCCCCTGTGCTTGAATATACTGTCTTAAGTCTTACCTCCGCAGGCCAGGTTCTTTACCAAACAGAACAGAGGGCCACAATTGTGATCGAACGGCTTGACTTTAATGTCCTCGTGGGCCGGCACTGGCTTAACGCCTTTCTTTAGGTGTCGGGTTTTCTTTATTTCACGTCAGTTCGAAATTATAAAGATCTAAGGAAGCAAAACACATCATTTCACACACTGGGTGTGCGTGGAGGAAACAAGAGATCTTATAGTGCAGTACCAGCGCCATTAATTTTTTAATTGTTTCTGGTTCGATGTAAACTGATAGATCTCCTAGGCGACAATTTAGAGAATTGTTTCTTGCAGTTTCAATGACCTAGGACAGTTGTTTATAACCCTGTTACACATAGTTTGTATTTGGACAGATTTAAGGATAAAAACTGAGTTCACAGTTCGTCATGTGGTTTCAAGGGACAAGTGATACCTTGATGGTTACAGATCGATTTTATTCTTAGAACAGACGGCACTCAGTCTATAATTATACTGTGCAAGAGGGTAATAAGTGTTGATATAGACCTCAGGGTAATGAGTGTTGATATAGACCTCAAGGTAATGAGTGTTGATATAGACCTCAGGGTAATAAGTGTTGATATAGACCTCAGGGTAATAAGTGTTGATATAGACCTCAGGGTAATGAGTGTTGATATAGACCTCAGGGTAATGAGTGTTGATATAGACCTCAGGGTAATGAGTGTTGATATAGACCTCAGGGTAATAAGTGTTGATATAGACTCCTCAGTATATAGACCTCAAGGTAATGAGTGTTGATATAGACCTCAGGGTAATAAGTGTTGATATAGACCTCAGGGTAATGAGTGTTGATATAGACCTCAGGGTAATGAGTGTTGATATAGACCTCAGGGTAATGAGTGTTGATATAGACCTCAGGGTAATGAGTGTTGATATAGACCTCAGGGTAATGAGTGTTGATATAGACCTCAGGGTAATAAGTGTTGATATAGACCTCAGGGTAATGAATGTTGATATAGACCTCAGGGTAATAAGTGTTGATATAGACCTCAGGGTAATGAATGTTGATATAGACCTCAGGGTAATAAGTGTTGATATAGACCTCAGGGTAATGAGTGTTGGACCTGTGTTGATATAGACCTCCGGGTAATGAATGTTGATATAGACCTCAGGGTAATAAGTGTTGATATAGACCTCAGGGTAATGAATGTTGATATAGACCTCAGGGTAATGAGTGTTGATATAGACCTCAGGGTAATGAGTGTTGATATAGACCTCAGGGTAATGAGTGTTGATATAGACCTCAGGGTAATGAATGTTGATATAGACCTCAGGGTAATGAGTGTTGATATAGACCTCAGGGTAATAAGTGTTGATATAGACCTCAGGGTAATGAGTGTTGATATAGACCTCAGGGTAATAAGTGTTGATATAGACCTCAGGGTAATGAGTGTTGATATAGACCTCAGGGTAATAAGTGTTGATATAGACCTCAGGGTAATAAGTGTTGATATAGACCTCAGGGTAATGAGTGTTGATATAGACCTCAGGGTAATAAGTGTTGATATAGACCTTAAAGTAATGAGTGTTGATATAGACCTCAGGGTAATGAGTGTTGATATAGACCTCAGGGTAATAAGTGTTGATATAGACCTTAAAGTAATGAGTATTGATATAGACCTCAGGGTAATAAGTGTTGATATAGACCTCAGGGTAATGAGTGTTGATATAGACCTCAGGGTAATAAGTGTTGATATAGACCTCAGGGTAATAAGTGTTGATATAGACCTCAGGGTAATGAATGTTGATATAGACCTCAGGGTAATGAGTGTTGATATAGACCTCAGGGTAATGAATGTTGATATAGACCTCAGGGTAATAAGTGTTGATATAGACCTCAGGGTAATGAATGTTGATATAGACCTCAGGGTAATGAGTGTTGATATAGACCTCAGGGTAATGAGTGTTGATATAGACCTCAGGGTAATGAGTGTTGATATAGACCTCAGGGTAATGAGTGTTGATATAGACCTCAGGGTAATGAGTGTTGATATAGACCTCAGGGTAATGAGTATTGATATAGACCTCAGGGTAATGAGTATTGATATAGACCTTAAAGTAATTAGTGTTGATATAGACCTTACATCTGCATCTAGGTTTAGTTTTTCCATAGCTTGTAATTTCCAGATTTAGCGTTCAGCGAATTCTACATTTTTTGTTGATGTTTACATTTCGGTAGATGTAGATCTAGATTATATTTAGCTTTGCGCGGCTATTAGACAGTTTTAGACAAAACCGATATATTTACTTTAAAGTTTGTCACATTTGCGGTTATAGTATCAGACAAAGAATTTGCGACGAAAAGCCTATAGGGCCGAATCAACTAAATCATTAGGACTTGGCTCTGTTAGTTACCCTCCATAAGAAAAAAAAAAAAAAACCAACTCAAGTTGTTGTCAATAGCCAACAAATGACAGGATGGAGAAGACCAGCTACTACTGTTAAAGGTCATGTGTCCAGTTTATGTTCTTCTACCGGAAGAGTAACTATTTTTTTTTTAATTTCTTGACATTTGGGATGAAAAGAATGTGAATGTGTTGCATTTAAGTCTCACTGTAGGTTAGGACAAGGTACCAGTATTCATTCGCTCTTACGTGGGCCAGTTTGGTGTAAGATTATATTTTTTTTATTGATCAATACTTTATTAAGGACCATAAGTATATTTTCCGTCTTTCTTTAGCTCAACTTTTGTAAAAGTTATCTCTAAAGGTTAGATCTGGGACAAAAGAAGGGTATGAGATTATTTTAAAGGACAACATGTATTTTTCTTAAAGCAACAAACTCTTGTTCTATTTTACCCTTGCTAGGATTACATAGAATCCGCTGCAAGTAACGGTGAAGAGTTCATGATCTGAAATCCAAAGAGCGTTAGTTACTATCATCGGTGTTAAGCACAGCAACGTTTATTGTCCGGTTAGTAATGACTCTTTAAATAGTAACTGCAGATCAAACAATAAGATACAGAGCAGTTTGATAGTATCTTAGAACGGACCTCACTATGCCTGCTGCTATAGCTTACACTAACGGTGACCAGAAAAGAGGAGTTTTGGAACTGGCTGGACATCCCACTAGGTACTCTCAGAAAAAGGTCAGAGGTGTGAGGAAGAGGAGGAGACACAAACTGACCACCACAGATCGGGATCCCAAGAAAACCACCAGAGATGGTCGCGCGGTCAGGGATGCGTTTAATGGTTTTCCTTTGGCTTCTAATACACAAGGGCGAATGGCTTTTGTTGACCTCAGGAATGTGGCTTCTCAGGATAGAGTTCAGCAGCTTATTAAGGTAAAGTTACTTTACGTTTGGTAAAAAAAAAATCTCCCAATCGCTCCTGAAACTCTGAGTGTATCCACGTGAAACACGTATTTGAATTGGGGAATCTGCCTTTAAAACCATTGATGTTAGAAGCTAAGTCGGCGTATCTGGTAGAAGTCAAAGAGGCTTAGCATTGTGGACGGGTTATATCAGCTGACAACTAGACAAAAAACACTTGATAGTGCAAGCGTAGATCAACTTGAGCACGCGCTTCAAATGGATTGATGATGTGTTAAGATCTACACATACCACACAGTAAAAACTCTGATTCATTTACAGTCGTGGCGGTAGAGCTGGTAGTGACACCAGTGACTTCCCTCTGACATGACCGTGTCTTCGCTACACTCAACGATATAGCTTTTTTTTCTTTTTTCTGACTTCTGTTTGATAGAATTGTTGGCCAGAATGCAGTTTTTTATGGACACTGCTGGCCTGAAACAGGTAACAGCGTGGAGTTATCTTTGAATGCCTTCACTATGATATTATCTACAATTTTCCTACAGAAATAATGATATAAGAAAGACTGTAGAAACTTAAAAAAATATTGTAGATATAAATAACAATGGCAAATGCTCACTTTATTCAAAGTTCCAAGAGAAAAATAAAATTCTGTATTTTTCTCTTTCAATCAAAAGTAATTGCTAAGAGATACAAATTCCTATCTACACCGGCCTCTAAACACATTAGCCGCCGTTAGGCACTCTCTGCTCGGGTGGCTCAGTCTGTTGATTGTCCTGTCCAAGACTGTCCATATGACCAGCAGTCTCAAGTTTGTGTGGAGCCACTCAGAAGCTTATCGACCGGTGTACTTAACAGACAGAGGACGGAGAGAAAGCTGGAGAGGCATGTCACTTGCTTCAAGTGCTAGAGGATCAGCTGTGGCAACGCCTCGTTGATTAGCAGCGCCCTCATGCCCTGACCACACATCTCCGAGTCCTTTAATGGTAGTAGTTGCAGCAGTATTGATAGTAATGATGGTAGTGGGAGAAGCAGTAGTATCAATATCAGGAGGAGTAATAGTAGAAGATGAAGAAATAGTAGCAGTAGTAGTAGTAGTAGTAGTAGTAGTAGTAGTAGTAGTAGTAGTAGTAGTAGTAGTAGTAGTAGTAGTAGTAGTAGTAGTAGTAGTAGTAGTAGTAGTAGTAGTAGTAGTAGTAGTAGTAGTAGTAGTAGTAGTAGTAGTAGTAGTAGGAGTAGTAGTAGTAGTAGTAGTAGTAGTAGTAGTAGTAGTAGTAGTAGTAGTAGTAGTAGTAGTAGTAGTAGTAGTAGTAGTAGTAGTAGTAGTAGTAGTAGTAGTAGCAGAAGCAAAGTCAACTTTGCATAGTTGCACGAAGTGTATACGTATTCCTCTTTCTATTACTGACTCATACAGCGTTGTTTATGGGAAACATAGAAACATTCGTTGATTGAGAATAATTTATACCTACAAAATCAAATCAATCATTTCTGTGGGTTTCACTTTTTAACTTTATCCGAAAAAAACCCAAGAAGGAAACCGGGTTATTATAGAATCTAATATTCACTTATTTCCGTAGTATTATATTCTTTTTGATCGGCGAAGATTTTGTTACTCTTTGTCATTTCCCCCTTGATTAAGCGCCTAACACGTCTGATCTAATTTATTGCTTAAATGTGCTCATACCAAAACCCATTCAAGCTTTTCTTCTCACTCTATGATCTAAAGCCTTGGAAGGGACTTTGAAACCGTTAACTGTTAACGTGTGAAAAATAGTTCCAATCGGTACAGAGCAATATTCTCTGTTTATTTTTGTGAAAAAGTTAAAGATATAGTGCCCTTATCAGCAACAATGTTGCAATTAAGACAATATTGTAATTCTATCTTGAAGACAATATTGCCTTAAAAATAATTATGATGAGTCAATTTTCTGTACTCGTGAAATGAAAGAAAATGCTATTGAGAAATTCATACAAGCCGAAAACTCTCTTGCGAGACTCTAATACAACGGAATAGACCTCAGACGAATGTAATTTATTATTAAAAAAAAAGCAAATATTTTTTTCCTAACATTGACTGCGTATATTTCTTCACCCACACCCCTACAAAAAATAAAGAACAAAATGGACCTATCACCAAATTATGATGATCAGAATTAAAACTTGAAGAAGTGCAGAGTCACTTAATTAATCGCAAAGCGCCAATAGGGGCATTAAAAGAATGCAGATCACTTAAATTTGATTAATGTTCTGTCTTTATAACCTTTCAATCGTGACAATTTTTACGTGTTTTCAGATAAGGCCTGAGAGTTTAATATGTTTTTAATCTAAAAAGTTTCAACTTTAATGAAATCAGTTTTTGAAACACTGTTCAATCAATATCTTTGATAGTTTTTAAAGTGTCCTGTGATGAGTTTTTAATGTGTCCTGTGATGAGTTTTTAAAGGACAAGAAACGATAGCACACGGTAGAACGGTTTCGCTTGCCAGAATTTTTCTCTGTAACGAGACATTCCATTGTTCCTTGGCGCAATCCATGGGTCGGTCTCTTTTTTTCCGTCTGTTTACAGCATTGATGCTGCACCGAAAAAAAAACAACAACAACAACAAAACTATCCTTTCCGTTCATTTGATATATAAATTTTTTTAAATTTATACACGTTTTTCATTTTTTTTCCTTGGGGGGGGGGGGGGTCACATCCATAAACCATTATGAACAGGAAGAGAGGAGTATGAACCTGGTTACAGCATGAACAACCTGTTTATTAATTTAATATTTCTCCTTCTAATTTCTAAATCAAAACTTTATTGGGCGAACTAAATGACTGGAACTCCAAAATAAATCCGGAGAGAAATAGTGGCATAGACTGAGAGAGGGAGAGGAAGTGAGAGAGAGAGCTAGATAGAAAAGAAAGAGAGAGACAGGAAAGAGAGAGAGGAAAGAAAGGAAGACACAGAGAGAGATAAGAGTGAGAGAATGAGAGAGAAAGAGATAGATATAGGGAGAGAGGGAGAGGGAGAAAGAGAGATAGATAGAGAGAGAGAGAGAGAGGTGGAAAAGAAATAGAAATAGATACCGATTTAGACAGATACGAAACGGGCTGGGTGTGTGTGTGTGTGTGTTTTTGGTTTTTTTTTTTTTTTTTTTTTTGGGGGGGGGGGGAAAAAAAGGTAAATCATTGCTTCACCACACCTTTGATGTTTGATCAAATATTTGTAATGAAAGGTGTATGAAATGGAAACGAGGAGGTCCATGTCTGAATTGTTTTTACTGTTATATCTTTATACCTTCGATGTTGTGTTATTGAGATCTTTTTGCAAAGCTGTGTTGGGAAAGGAACAGGTTCTCCTCCAATTCTTTCATGAGGACATGAGTCCCGTCTCTTTCTTATAACTTCTTACCTTATTATGCTCGCTCATTTCATCTCTAGAAACAACATGTTTAAGTTATCTAATTTCATTAGGTTTCTGATTTTTTTCTCTATTTTTATCTGTTATTTGATAAATACCCTTTTCCTTTTACCAGATTCCATGTTTTCAAAACACAAAACACTTTTCGTTAAAAGATTTGAGCTTTTGTTCACTTTTCAATGATACGCAAAAATGTTTAACGTGAACTGATTTTGTGAAAGAAAACAATTCTTCCAAACCGTCAGTATTAGGTTATCAAGGTAAAAAATGCCTTGTTGAACTCGACCACTGTGTTTCAGAAAATTGCCTTGTGGAGATTTTGTAGCTGCCCGTTTTTTTACCCCTACATGATAATCAGTGTGTGAAAAGATCATTGAATAGGTTGCAATTATTCAAAATCAGCTAAGAGCACTTGCTAATGCCAAGAGACACATACCATGCAAGTACGAATAAGTGGATCGTATCTAAAATTATGAATATCGAGCTAAAATTTTGTTTAAACTGCAAGTCTAATATAAACTATTTTAAACGCCCAGTGTTTTGCAAATACTAAAAACATGAACTGCACAAATCAATGCACGTCTTTGCAGAAATCTGAAGTGTGAATATGAGCGTTTGGAAATATCTCTAAGTAGACTGGTAAAGTAGAGAATTGGCTGTTTTGCAGCATGACATCACAATCTCTCCTCCATTGGAGATACGTCGGGATTGCTTTAAAATATTTATCTGAAATAAAAAAACAACTGATAATGTATCAAAAATTGTGGAACAGAAATGCTATATAAATGTTACGGTAATGATCGAGCATCATCTCTTTGAGTCAAAGTTGCTCTCTGATGTCATGTATAAAGCAGGTCCAAAAAATAAGACTAAAAGCCAAATGAATCTTTTATTTATGTGACTGCAATGAGGTATCGGACATACCAGGATTAAAAAAAAACTATGGGCTTGTAGTCGGTGTAAAAAGTATGATTTGTGAAAGTGACTGTTGTTGCTTTGTTTTGTCTTAGTAAGCTCGTCATGTTGCGGCCTTCCTTCACATAAACATAAAGATGATATGAAGAGAATAATAACACCACCATTTGTCAAATTTGGAAAACAAGATCCTTTGATTGCCTCTCACACTGTCTCTCTAGCCCTTTCTCTGTTTCACTCTCTCTCTCTCTACTTTTGCTTTTGTACTTTCCTTGTTTTTTAAACTCTCCGCTATTTTGTTCTGTGATAATTAAGAACACTGCTTATCTGAGTGACGTAACACACAATGAAGCGCCGTTTTAGACAGACAAAGTAATTCCAAAAATAACGACTAGCTTAATGAATCACTCCCTCGATTACCTACTGACCAACTATCAATGTTTGCCTCACGCCAGCTCGCTGAGGATGGCCGGAAGAAGAGCAACACGTTACCTCCACTGGAGAGAGAGGCAAGCTTTGCCCGCCAGCCGAGGAAGGGAGCTGTATCTGTCAGCACCAACAGTCACACCCTCAGAAACTCGGTACGGAATATAATTTGCATGTTATTGAAAAATTAGGCCGAATGATTTGATGATAACATCGTTGGTGAAATATTGTGAAAAAAAAGGAAATGTTACAAGAGTTATCATATAGGGAGGATCAATATATAAAGAGGATTTTTATAGAATTACTACACTACCAATGGAAACAAAAGTCATATTGAAATGCAATTTCTAGCAGCATTACTACTCCTACTTCTACTTTTACTACTACTACTACTACTACTACTACTACTACTACTACTACTACTACTACTACTACTACTACTACTACTACTACTACTACTACTATTACTACTACTACTACTACTACTACTACTACTACTACTACTACTACTACTACTACTACTACTACTACTTCTACTACCTCTACTACTACTACTACTACTACTACTACTACTACTACTACTACTACTACTACTACTACTACTACTACTACTACTACTACTACTACTGCTACTGATACTACTATAACTACAACAACAACAACAACAACTACTACTACTACTACTACTACTACTACTACTACTACTACTACTACTACTACTACTACTACTACTACTACTACTACTACTACTACTACTACTACTACTACTACTACTACTACTACTACTACTACTACTACTACTACTACTACTACTACTACTACTACTACTACTACTACTACTATAACTACAACAACAACAACTACTACTACCACTACCACTGCTGCTACTGCTACTACTACTACAACTACTTCTACTACTACTACTACTACTACTACTACTACTACTACTACTACTACTACTACTACTACTACTACTACTACTACTACTACTACTACTACTACTACTACTACTTATGCTACTGCTTCTACTACTAACCCTTCAATCTATTATTAATATGACTCCCAAAGCAACTGCCACTATTATTACCTCTACCACCACCATATTTATTGCTTTCACAATTTTTCTCATTATCATTGTTGTTAATATTTGTTGTTATTTTTAATCAATGTTATTTGCACTTTTATAAGCATTAAATGTCGTTCTATTCAAACAGGAAGAAAAGGCGCTCAGGAAAGTCAGTATCAAAATGGACAGAAAGATAGTTTCCCACTTAAAGGTAAGTCCTTTAAATATAACTTTTATTGCTCCGCTCTTTGTCCATACAATGTTCTAAAACAGTATTCTCTGCATTGGAGCGCATACCTCTCGCGGCGAAATGCCGTTATTTGTACAGAAGCTTTTCCTCCACACCTAGTGTTTTCATTCCAACACAATATTATGTTTGCAACATCGGTGAAGACCTCAGTCAAACTGTTTCTTGAGTTATTAAACCAGCGCGTGACAGCCACAATTGAACACGTCCCCGATCCAAGAAAACTTTGTCTCCAGGTTATTGTTGAGCTGAAAAGAAATACGACCCTTGGTTTATTGCCAATGTTTGAATAGTATGTCAAAAACATTCTCGCGAATCCCAGTCAATGTTAGCATTATCAATAAGTTTAATCTCCTGC
>JAWDGP010002459.1:282500-337500 GCA_033675545.1 Elysia crispata | reverse complement strand
TTTGTTCCTCTCTCTCTATCCGTGTCTCTCATGTGTCCAACGTTCCCAGATCTCCGGCCACGGAGACAGGACTATCTTTGTTCCTCTCTCTCTATCCGTGTCTCTCATGTGTCCAACGTTCCCAGATCTCCAGCCACGGAGACAGGACTATCTTTGTTCCTCTCTCTCTATCCGTGTCTCTCATGTGTCCAACGTTCCCAGATCTCCAGCCACGGATACAGGACTATCTTTGTTCCTCTCTCTCTATCCGTGTCTCTCATGTGTCCAACGTTCCGAGATCCTTGGCCACGGAGACAGGACTATCTTTGTTCCTCTCTCTCTATCCGTGTCTCTCATGTGTCCAACGTTCCCAGATCTCCGGCCACGGAGACAGGACGATCTTTGTTCCTCTCTCTCTATCCGTGTCTCTCATGTGTCACACGTTCCCAGATCTCCGGCCACGGAGACAGGACTATCTTTGTTCCTCTCTCTCTATCCATGTCTCTCATGTGTCCAACGTTCTCAGATCTCCGGCCACGGAGACAGGACTATCTTTGTTCCTCTCTCTCTATCCGTGTCTCTCATGTGTCACACGTTCCCAGATCTCCGGCCACGGAGACAGGACTATCTTTGTTCCTCTCTCTCTATCCGTGTCTCTCATGTGTCACACGTTCCCAGATCTCCGGCCACGGAGACAGGACTATCTTTGTTCCTCTCTCTCTATCCGTGTCTCTCATGTGTCACACGTTCCTAGATCTCCGGCCACGGAGACAGGACTATCTTTGTTCCTCTCTCTCTATCCGTGTCTCTCATGTGTCACACGTTCCTAGATCTCCGGCCACGGAGACAGGACTATCTTTGTTCCTCTCTCTCTATCCGTGTCTCTCATGTGTCCAACGTTCCCAGATCTCCGGCCACGGAGACAGGACGATCTTTGTTCCTCTCTCTCTATCCGTGTCTCTCATGTGTCACACGTTCCCAGATCTCCGGCCACGGAGACAGGACTATCTTTGTTCCTCTCTCTCTATCCGTGTCTCTCATGTGTCACACGTTCCTAGATCTCCGGCCACGGAGACAGGACTATCTTTGTTCCTCTCTCTCTATCCGTGTCTCTCATGTGTCACACGTTCCTAGATCTCCGGCCACGGAGACAGGACTATCTTTGTTCCTCTCTCTCTATCCGTGTCTCTCATGTGTCCAACGTTCCCAGATCTCCGGCCACGGAGACAGGACGATCTTTGGTCCTCTCTCTCTATCCGTGTCTCTCATGTGTCACACGTTCCCAGATCTCCGGCCACGGAGACAGGACTATCTTTGTTCCTCTCTCTCTATCCGTGTCTCTCATGTGTCACACGTTCCCAGATCTCCGGCCACGGAGACAGGACTATCTTTGTTCCTCTCTCTCTATCCGTGTCTCTCATGTGTCACACGTTCCCAGATCTCCGGCCACGGAGACAGGACTATTTTTGTTCCTCTCTCTCTATCCGTGTCTCTCATGTGTCACACGTTCCCAGATCTCCGGCCACGGAGACAGGACTATCTTTGTTCCTCTCTCTCTATCCGTGTCTCTCATGTGTCACACGTTCCCAGATCTCCGGCCACGGAGACAGGACTATCTTTGTTCCTCTCTCTCTATCCGTGTCTCTCATGTGTCACACGTTCCCAGATCTCCGGCCACGGAGACAGGACGATCTTTGTTCCTCTCTCTCTATCCATGTCTCATGTGTCCAACGTTCTCAGATCTCCGGCCACGGAGACAGGACTATCTTTGTTCCTCTCTCTCTATCCATGTCTCTCATGTGTCCAACGTTCCCAGATCTCCGGCCACGGAGACAGGACTATCTTTGTTCCTCTCTCTCTATCCGTGTCTCTCATGTGTCACACGTTCCCAGATCTCCGGCCACGGAGACAGGACTATCTTTGTTCCTCTCTCTCTATCCGTGTCTCTCATGTGTCACACGTTCCCAGATCTCCGGCCACGGAGACAGGACGATCTTCACCAGCTACTCGGAGACAGGAGAGAAGATCACGGCCTCCGACGGTCGGAGACTTAAGGCCTCCAAATCTCCGTCCAGGCCCTTACCTGGTGGTCATCGGTCTTCACTGAGCAGCACTTCAGTGGACATGGCTGGACCGCCGGCAAAAGAGGACAGCATGTAGGTTTTTATTCTTTTCTCTTGCATGGAAACAGAATAAAGACTGAAGTTCTCGTTGTAAAGGTTCTTGGTAAACAAGTTAGAGTTTGTAAAGAGATTGACGGGATGACCTATTTGAAACATTTGCAATGTGTCTTTTGATAGAAAATATTTTGAGAACCCGTGTTTACACGATAAATCCCAGTGCGTTAAGGACTAATGCTAAAGAAAATGACGATCCCAAATCATCGCAAAACTAGCTTTTGGATCTAGGAGAGAACCTCTTAAAGTTGTAAGATTCACCCAAGTCCTCTTCATATTAAGTTCAAAAGGAGTAGAACGGAATATTCGATTAATCCAGTGTATATCACCATGGGGTGAAGTAAAATTTTTTTTTTTATCCTGTGTGCTAAGAACTCTCAAACTGCCTTCTTCGCACGTCCTTTAGTAAGGTTTCTAGCTCTTTTTTTAATTAATATCTTAAAAAGCTGAAAATGTTTAAAAATTATCCCCTTTTTTGTAGTTCAAACTTATGTCTTTTGACTAAATGTGGACATCTATGGAAATTGTTAGCTTGTGTGTTATCAGAATGAAACATTGTCATAGAATGTATTTTATTATTATAGGTTTTCACGGGCTCAAATGATTTCACCTGCATATTACCAACCACAAATGTCTAAATCTTTTGTCTTTTTCTTTAAGAGTAATATATTTATTGCTTAATTAATTTCTTTGTATTAAAGATAAAAATCACAGCACAATGAATTTACTATTATCGCACTTATAATTGTACCACCTTTTTGAATAAAACCCATTATGATTTTTCATTTTTATAATTGAAATTCTTGAAATTTGAAAAACAACCTCCCCCCCAAAAAAAAACAAAAAAAAAAAACAAAACAAAAACAAAAACAAAACAAAACAAAGCAAAACAACAACAACAAAAAAATGAAAATTGGCATAATGTTATAGTAATGCAAAACTACAAAATCAAAATGACATAAGTCGGATAGATTCTTTCATTTAAAAACAGGACATACTCACCAAAAAACACACACACACACACACACACACAAAAAACGAAACCAAAATTAATAACAGTTGTATGCCATATGAAGTTCGGACTATATTTCATAATAACTTTTCAGGGGAGAAGATGCTACAGCCTCCACGGCGTTCAGGAAAACATCTCCATTACCTGGCATCCCCAGCACCAACCTGAGAGATGCCCAGACAAACGGTGTGAACGGACTTTCCCACACTGAGGACGGAACTGGGGAGACCGGGGGCCTGGACGAGGAGGACATCTACATACAGACACTTGATGATGATGTTGATGATGATGATGAGGTCGAAGGTAGGGAAGCTCAAACAACTGTGTTGTATTCTAACAAGTCAGCAACTGTAGATAATTATGTTGTTTTAGTATTAGTTTTTATCTTTTCCAATCTTTAAAAAAGTGCTCCGAGTTTGGCTAAAATGAATAGGTGACCTGGGGTGACTGTCCCATTCTGGAAGGTCTGCTGAAATTATATTATGCCAGTCATCACAACAGTCTAGAAGGCATGTTATCTGATTTGTTGTCCTCACCGGCCTTCCATGCCTCTTTATCTTCTAGGTTGTAAATCTAATTTCCATATGAATTAAACGAATGTCAGAGTCGTATTTTTTCATGTTTTTTTCTGATTGGATTTATGCTCTCACATGTTGAAAATTTTATGAAAAAAACAAGGGGAATTTTAGTGTATAGCATATGTTCATATTTTTTAGAGATAAAAATAATTTTTGATAACCTGTCATTAATTATTCATATTAAAAAAAAAAACTAATAATTAATTTGGTCGCTCTATTGAAGCAAAACTTTATGTACAGTTGTGACCTTTTTATTTCCTGTATTTATTAGGCTGGAAACAAGAAAAATCTTCATTAACATTTAAAGTGGAGGAGTATAAATCAAAGTATCTGATCAGTATTTTACGATGAGATTAAATTTATAGTAAGCACTTTGTTAGCGTACACTGTCATTGTAAGCACATTGTTCGCATACACTGTTATTGTAAGCACATTGTTAGCATACACTGTTATTGTAAGCACATTGTTAGCATACACTGTTATTGTAAGCACATTGTTAGCATACACTGTTATTGTAAGCACATTGTTAGCATACACTGTTATTGTAAGCACATTGTTAGCATACACTGTTATTGTAAGCACATTGTTAGCATACACTGTTATTGTAAGCACATTGTTAGCATACACTGTTATTGTAAGCACATTGTTAGCATACACTGTAGTGTTATTGAACTGGAGGATTGATGTTTCCACCTGATAATTATAAATCTTGGTAAATGAAACGCTTTGTTTGAAGTATTCATGCTTTCAACCCTAACCTAATGAAAATACAAATATTGCCTCAACACTTATCGACTCAAAAACTCCTCTAAAGCTTTCTAAATTTAGATTGATTTCTAAGGGTAATGAAAAATCGATACCTTTAAGCTGGTATTTTGCATAACAATGCATTCTGAAAATAGTTGATCAATATGAAAGAATGGGACTTAGAAGAACATAGAGAGATAATTACAAATGAATAGCCTTTTGATAATAGAGAGGTGCAGAGACAGAGAGAGAGGAAGAGAGAGTGAGAGAGAGGGAAAGAGAGATAGAGAGGGAGAAACAGAGAGATAGAGACAGAGAGAGAAACACAGAGAGACAAAGAGAGACACAGAGACACAGAGAGAGAGAGGAAAAGGCAGAGAGAGGGAGAGAGAGAGAGAGCGAGAGAGAGAGAGAGAGAGAGAGAGAGAGAGAGAGAGAGAGAGAGAGAGAGAGAGAGAGAGAGAGAGAGATGGAAAAAATTGGAGAGGAAATCTTAGCTTATCGATCTCGAGACAACTAATTAGAAACACCTTACCCTCACAGACGACAGGTCACTGAGGTCAGCGGTGTGAGGTTTTTCTAAGGGCTGTTCATTTAGCAGTCTCTGGACAGCAGTAGAAAATGGAGCTTTAAAAAGCAAAGCATTATGTCTTGTAGCTTGATCTATATCCTGATTGAACTTTTCTACCTCCTCCTCTTAGTGTCTTTCAAGTTGTTTTTTTGTTACTCATTAATTATTGTCATGAAAATGTACCTTTATAGACCTCTGCTACTCCCTCTATCTCGCCTCTTCCCTCCATCAATTGTGTCTTTCTCCTTCTCTGATTATTTCTGTCTCTAACTTTCTCATCCGCCTTATGCTCTCCTGTGAGTTTTTTCTTTCCCACATATCTCAGTTATATCAAACTTTTCCTTAATTAATATTTCACTTTTTTTTTATTTTCGTTAAGACCAACACCAGATTTCTTTAGAGAATAATTATTTCAAAGGGTGAACTTTTTACCATGGAAAATAGAAGACAAAACTTGCGAAGGAAAAATATCCCAGTATGAAATAAATGTAATTTATGATTTCAGAGTTAGAATAGTTTTTCATGTGGTTCAGACCGCCTTGTAAGGATGTGGTCTTTCTCCATGAGGATAAAGCCGGTTTCTTATTTTGTCTATCCTGATTTTGATGCGGACGGACTTTTGTGTTTGGAATAATTTTTCATTATTAAAAAATAGTTTTCCTATTTAACACAATATGCTAAGGTAATATTTGAGAACGATTGTCCTAGATTTCGCAAGAGTTTTGCTTTAAAGTTTGACATAGTAATGTTTGTAGGAAAAAAAAAAAACATTTTTCTGTCTACACATTATTAGTTTTAGAGTATATTTTGATTCTTGCCTTTACGGCCTTCTCCAACATTACTGATATCCTGGCTAGAACTGGACTTCAGACTGGTGGATGTGAGTCCGGTACAAACCCCCTCAGCTAGCCGGCCACAGAGCAGCGCTGCCGACTGGACCAGCTCAGCCGATCACCGGGCCCAGGCGAGTGAGATGCTAGCCGGGTCCGTGCACGGACCGTGTCCACCAGACAGGGCGGTCATCAACCTGTACATCGCCGCCGGCTACTCGGGTAAAACAGACGTTTTCGATTACCGTGGACTCAGTGACCAGCTACTGCGAAAATCATTATTAGAATAATAATATTGAGGATTTCGGCTTTAACTTTTATCTAGCCTAAACGGCTCACCGAAACTGGTTCTGATAAAGTAATTAGAATAATTAGGTCAAGGTGTAATATGAAGAAGTCAGTTGCTTGCGGTATCTTTCTCCGAGTGAAACATGACAATTATTAGCAGTTCCTATTTGTTTAAAGTTTCCTTAGTCTCTTTCACAGTTTTAAACTGACAAGAAAGTACTACTAAATCTTGTTGACCTGCAATCTGAAATAAAATTGCTATGACTACTGTTATTGCGAGTAAAAGGATAGAAAAGGAGGAAAGACGAAATCTGAAATAAAAAAAAAAAATCCATTCCTCTGAAAAAGTCCGTTCTTTACACATGTATAATGTATGTGAGGCAACTACTGTATTGAAAATACTATAACGAGATAAATAGAAACTGAAGTGAATAAATGAAAATTACATATATATGTACATAGATATATGTCAGAAATTCTTCTTCTATGATATTTTAAATCCTTGACTTTTAAAATAAGCAAATACTAAATTAATCTTCGTTCAGTTTATAGTTTCTTATTTCCGCCCCACCCCTCCTGTGCGGGCTGTTGCTTAACCCAACTCGGTGGTTTCTCCGCTGGTCCGACCTGATCTTGATTCCAGACACGGAGGCTGAACGATTCTTCATGCAGGAGCATCTCTATCCTGGACTGCGCGCTCACTGTATGCACAAAGGTCACGAGTTGAGAGTTCATGACCTCCACTGGGGGTTCAAGGACGCTACCGCAGACGATCATCGTGTGCCGGACATCATGCAAGAAGTTATTGCTAAACTTCAGGACTCAATGCACGGCCTTAACTTTGTGGTTGGTCTTAAAACATTACTTTTCTCTGATTACCAGTATTAGATACATTATTGATAACTGAGAAATGACGCTTTATCAGCAAATGAGGAGTTGTAAAGAAAGAGACAATAGATATTGGTTTGATCTTTTATTTTTCAGCATTTCCAAGAGAAAAATTGTTTTTATTTCTTTAATTCAATACTTTTAACATGACGTGGGAAAAATCCAAGAATCGCACAGAACATTTCTCTGATGAGGTGAAATTCAATCCCTTAGTGTTCTTCTTTCAAACATTCCGTGTGTCCATACACCAGGACCTGGACTTGTGACAGAGACGGTTGTCATCCGTTAACATCGAGGTCATTATAGGATTGGGCCGTAACCATTTGTGAAATGACATCATTCAAGACAATTTTTTACATGAGAACCCGAAAATAGAAATACAATTTGCAACTTTCTTTCACTTCAACTTTATTTTGGGAATGATTGATGTCTGAGACTATATTTTCATTTTTTTTTTCGCTTGTAAAAGCTTTATCCAAAAAAAAAAGATTGAATAAAATAAAAACAAAGCCATAAATACTAAAAATAAATGGGCGGGAGCAACAATGACTCTTAATCTTCCAAGTTCATATGAAGAACTCCCAATTGAGAATTTTTTATAGACATCGCGCGATTCTTTTTTGTCCCACAATTTTTGGTTTACATACCATTCGCGCTTTATTGTTCTATATGTGGATATGGGCTGTTTATTGTATATGATAATCATTATCTTTTCGATTTAGTCCCCAATCTGGCAGAAAATAGCTAAGAGAATCCGGAGATCTCAGCTTTTGACGACGATTATTCTAGGCAGCTATTCAGAAAACTCAGCTCTATATTCACTTTCCGCTGCTTTAGCATTAGATCTGTGTATTTCCTCCTCATATTGTTCTCAGGTTGTCCTCGGGCACAAGACAGGCCAGGACGTGCTCCCAGCCAGCATCCCCCAGGAAGAGCTGGACAGGGTTGCGAAGGTAGCGGCCACGTCTGCACACGCTCAGAGAGCGGAGTTGAAGGCACGGATAGCAGAAGTTGAGGCTGCTCGTTCTGAAAGAGAGGCCAAGGGCAGGCTGGAAGGTAAACGACTCGAAATTTCCTGTTCTTGAAGAATATAGAATTCGAGGGTTTTCATACGTTATACAGTTAGTAGATAGAGGAACTAATTAAAAAATAAAACCACATGATTTTAATTTGACTTTTGCTGCCTTTTAACTAGGCATGCACTTGTATCACTCAAAATAAAAAGTGAAATTGAAAAATATATAACTCACAAGCCTCTACATTTATAATCTTCTCATTCTCGTTTCTTTGTTTTCTGCTCATTCACTCCTCGTCTTTCTCTCTCCATCCTCCTCCTCATTTACTCCTCGTCTTTCTCTGTCCATCCTCCTGCTCATTCACTCTTCGTCTTTCTCTCTCCATCCTTCTGCTCATTCACTCCTCGTCTTTCTCTGTCCATCCTCCTGCTCATTCACTCCTCGTCTTTCTCTGTCCATCCTCCTGCTCAATCACTCCTCGTCTTTCTCTGTCCATCCTCCTGCTCATTCACTCCTCGTCTTTCTCTGTCCATCCTCCTGCTCATTCACTCCTCGTCTTTCTCTCTCCATCCTCCTGCTCATTCACTCCTCGTCTTTCTCTCTCCATCCTCCTGCTCATTCACTCCTCGTCTTTCTCTGTCCATCCTCCTGCTCATTCACTCCTCGTCTTTCTCTGTCCATCCTCCTGCTCATTCACTCCTCGTCTTTCTCTCTCAATCCTCCTGCTCATTCACTCCTCGTCTTTCTCTCTCCATCCTCCTATTCATTCTCTCCTCGTCTTTCTCTCTCCATTCTCCTGCTCATTCACTCCTCGTCTTTCTCTCTCAATCCTCCTGCTCATTCACTCCTCGTCTTTCTCTCTCCATCCTCCTGCTCATTCACTCCTCGTCTTTCTCTCTCCATCCTCCTGCTCATTTACTCCTCGTCTTTCTCTCTCCATCCTCCTGCTCATTTACTCCTCGTCTTTCTCTCTCCATCCTCCTGCTCATTCACTCCTCGTCTTTCTCTCTCCATCCTCCTGCTCATTTACTCCTCGTCTTTCTCTCTCCATCCTCCTGCTCATTTACTCCTCGTCTTTCTCTCTCCATCCTCCTGCTCATTTACTCCTCGTCTTTCTCTCTCCATCCTCCTGCTCATTTACTCCTCGTCTTTCTCTCTCTATCCTCCTGCTCATTTACTCCTCGTCTTTCTCTCTCTATCCTCCTGCTCATTTACTCCTCGTCTTTCTCTCTCCATCCTCCTGCTCATTCACTCCTCGTCTTTCTCTCTCCATCCTCCTGCTCATTCACTCCTCGTCTTTCTCTCTCTATCCTCCTGCTCATTTACTCCTCGTCTTTCTCTCTCCATCCTCCTGCTCATTTACTCCTCGTCTTTCTCTCTCTATCCTCCTGCTCATTTACTCCTCGTCTTTCTCTCTCCATCCTCCTGCTCATTTACTCCTCGTCTTTCTCTCTCCATCCTCCTGCTCATTTACTCCTCGTCTTTCTCTCTCCATCCTCCTGCTCATTTACTCCTCGTCTTTCTCTCTCTATCCTCCTGCTCATTTACTCCTCGTCTTTCTCTCTCCATCCTCCTGCTCATTTACTCCTCGTCTTTCTCTCTCTATCCTCCTGCTCATTTACTCCTCGTCTTTCTCTCTCCATCCTCCTGCTCATTCACTCCTCGTCTTTCTCTCTCCATCCTCCTGCTCATTCACTCCTCGTCTTTCTCTCTCCATCCTCCTGCTCATTCACTCCTCGTCTTTCTCTCTCCATCCTCCTGCTCATTCACTCCTCGTCTTTCTCTGTCCATCCTCCTGCTCATTCACTCCTCGTCTTTCTCTCTCCATCCTCCTGCTCATTCACTCCTCGTCTTTCTCTCTCCATCCTCCTGCTCATTCACTCCTCGTCTTTCTCTCTCCATCCTCCTGCTCATTCACTCCTCGTCTTTCTCTCTCCATCCTCCTGCTCATTCACTCCTCGTCTTTCTCTGTCCATCCTCCTGCTCATTCACTCCTCGTCTTTCTCTCTCCATCCTCCTGCTCATTCACTCCTCGTCTTTCTCTCTCCATCCTCCTGCTCATTCACTCCTCGTCTTTCTCTCTCCATCCTCCTGCTCATTCACTCCTCGTCTTTCTCTCTCCATCCTCCTGCTCATTCACTCCTCGTCTTTCTCTCTCCATCCTCCTGCTCATTTACTCCTCGTCTTTCTCTCTCCATCCTCCTGCTCATTTACTCCTCGTCTTTCTCTCTCCATCCTCCTGCTCATTTACTCCTCGTCTTTCTCTCTCCATCCTCCTGCTCATTCACTCCTCGTCTTTCTCTCTCCATCCTCCTGCTCATTCACTCCTCGTCTTTCTCTCTCCATCCTCCTGCTCATTCACTCCTCGTCTTTCTCTCTTCATCCTCCTGCTCATTTACTCCTCGTCTTTCTCTCTCTATTCTCCTGCTCATTTACTCCTCGTCTTTCTCTGTCCATCCTCCTGCTCATTCACTCCTCGTCTTTCTCTCTCCATCCTCCTGCTCATTCACTCCTCGTCTTTCTCTCTCCATCCTCCTGCTCATTCACTCCTCGTCTTTCTCTCTCCATCCTCCTGCTCATTCACTCCTCGTCTTTCTCTCTCCATCCTCCTGCTCATTCACTCCTCGTCTTTCTCTGTCCATCCTCCTGCTCATTCACTCCTCGTCTTTCTCTCTCCATCCTCCTGCTCATTCACTCCTCGTCTTTCTCTCTCCATTCTCCTGCTCATTCACTCCTCGTCTTTCTCTGTCCATCCTCCTGCTCATTCACTCCTCGTCTTTCTCTCTCCATCCTCCTGCTCATTCACTCCTCGTCTTTCTCTGTCCATCCTCCTGCTCATTCACTCCTCGTCTTTCTCTCTCCATCCTCCTGCTCATTCACTCCTCGTCTTTCTCTGTCCATCCTCCTGCTCATTCACTCCTGGTCTTTCTCTGTCCATCCTCCTGCTCATTCACTCCTCGTCTTTCTCTGTCCATCCTCCTGCTCATTCACTCCTCGTCTTTCTCTCTCCATTCTCCTGCTCATTCACTCCTCGTCTTTCTCTGTCCATCCTCCTGCTCATTCACTCCTCGTCTTTCTCTGTCCATCCTCCTGCTCATTCACTCCTCGTCTTTCTCTGTCCATCCTCCTGCTCATTCACTCCTCGTCTTTCTCTGTCCATCCTCCTGCTCATTCACTCCTCGTCTTTCTCTCTCCATCCTCCTGCTCATTCACTCCTCGTCTTTCTCTGTCCATCCTCCTGCTCATTCACTCCTCGTCTTTCTCTGTCCATCCTCCTGCTCATTCACTCCTCGTCTTTCTCTGTCCATCCTCCTGCTCATTCACTCCTCGTCTTTCTCTGTCCATCCTCCTGCTCATTCACTCCTCGTCTTTCTCTCTCCATCCTCCTGCTCATTCACTCCTCGTCTTTCTCTCTCCATCCTCCTGCTCATTCACTCCTCGTCTTTCTCTGTCCATCCTCCTGCTCATTCACTCCTCGTCTTTCTCTCTTCATCCTCCTGCTCATTCACTCCTCGTCTTTCTCTCTCCATCCTCCTGCTCATTCACTCCTCGTCTTTCTCTCTCCATCCTCCTGCTCATTCACTCCTCGTCTTTCTCTCTTCATCCTCCTGCTCATTCACTCCTCGTCTTTCTCTCTTCATCCTCCTGCTCATTCACTCCTCGTCTTTCTCTCTCCATCCTCCTGCTCATTCACTCCTCGTCTTTCTCTCTCCATCCTCCTGCTCATTCACTCCTCGTCTTTCTCTCTCCATCCTCCTGCTCATTTACTCCTCGTCTTTCTCTCTCCATCCTCCTGCTCATTCACTCCTCGTCTTTCTCTCTCCATCCTCCTGCTCATTCACTCCTCGTCTTTCTCTCTCCATCCTCCTGCTCATTCACTCCTCGTCTTTCTCTCTTCATCCTCCTGCTCATTCACTCCTCGTCTTTCTCTCTTCATCCTCCTGCTCATTCACTCCTCGTCTTTCTCTGTCCATCCTCCTGCTCATTCACTCCTCGTCTTTCTCTCTCCATCCTCCTGCTCCTTGATCCCTCTTCTCTCCTCTGTCCATCTGCCAGGTCTCTCAGTTGGACAGAGCGACGGAGCGCCGTCTCCAGGGCGACTTAGCGATGACGCCCCGGACGCGGCCAGAACAGCGATTACGAGAGACGGGTCAGAGGATGTCCAGCCTAGCGCAGCCGAGCAGCGGAGAGCCCAGAACCTGGCCTCCAGGAGAGAGCAGCAGGAACTGAGGGTAACGGCCACTTGTTGCCGTCTCCTGCCTCTGCTCAGCTACGCTTTTGTGGCTATTACTGTCAAGAACATTTTATTGTTTGATTAATCTATATAAATGATGGGATGTAGCTAGAGAGCGGAAGTTGTTTGTTCTTTTTTGCCCAGCAATCGAAATAGCTGAGGCATTTATTCGTTTTTTTGAAAATACTTATGTTTCCTATGAGATCTCTTCTAATTATCTCACCACCAAAAAAGGGTTTAAAAATACTCACCCATGGTCGACAGCTTTGCGACCTGTGCTTGCCTTTGGAAAGATATTTTTAGAGCTGTAACACACTGGTGAGCGATGCCAAATGCTTCTTCACACAATTGTCATGTATGATTTGGTTCTCCTAACGATGAATAAATAGTAAGTGTATTTTAATTTATTTGTCGCGTAAGGGAGTTTGCGCTGTAAGAGAACGTAAGAGACAGAAAAAGAAGGCTTTAGAATAAAGTAATTAATCTAAATATTCGGCAAAGTGCCACCTCCCGCCTTACTAATCAAAACATTTTGTTCATCTCACCGCAGGCCCTGAGAGAAGCGGAGGAGAACATTCCAGACGTTGAGCTGTTGTACCAGTGGTACAGGCTAGATGAGAACTCTGTGCCGGCAGTATACAGGCTACACCCCATCAGGTAACAGAAGAGCCGCTTCATGGTTAGCTAAGTTGTCTTCCTCACATAGCAAAATGGCAACAAATGAGAATGAAACAGATTAAGATACTACTACTGACTTTATAATAGGAGGAAAAAATATTCACTACAGAAAGTAATAGGGCAAAGAAATAATTAATTTCCTTCTGGTTTATTTTAAGATACATCGTTAAGGAATTTTTTAATGAATAAATAAAAATGTGCTGTTCTTGCAAATCAAGCAAATGCGGTCAGTTTGCGGGAAGGAACAATCCAGAATATAAGACCCAATATTTGTCTATTGGCTGTGTGTTTGCGGGAACGAACAATCCAGAATATAAGACCCAATACTTATCTATTGGCTGTGTGTGTTTGCGGGAAGGAACAATCCAGAATATAAGACCCAATACTTATCTATTGGCTGTGTGTGTTTGCGGGAAGGAACAATCCAGAGTAGAGGACCCAATACTTATCTATTGACTGTGTGTGTTTGCGGGAAGGAACAATCCAGAATAGAAGACTCAATACTTATCTATTGACTGTGTGTGTTTGCGGGAAGGAACAATCCAGAATAGAAGACTCAATACTTATCTATTGACTGTGTGTGTTTGCGGGAAGGAAAAATCCAGAATAGAAGACTCAATACTTATCTATTGACTGTGTGTGTTTGCGGGAAGGAACAATCCAGAATATAAGACCCAATACTTATCTATTGACTGTGTGTGTTTGCGGGAAGGAACAATCCAGAATAGAAGACTCAATACTTATCTATTGACTGTGTGTGTTTGCGGGAAGGAACAATCCAGAATAGAAGACTCAATACTTATCTATTGACTGTGTGTGTTTGCGGGAAGGAACAATCCAGAATAGAAGACTCAATACTTATCTATTGACTGTGTGTGTTTGCGGGAAGGAACAATCCAGAATACAAGACCCAATACTTATGTATTGGCTGTGTGTGTTTGCGGGAAGGAACAATCCAGAATACAAGACCCAATACGTATCTATTGGCTGTGTGTGTTTGCGGGAAGGAACAATCCAGAATATAAGACCCAATACTTATCTATTGACTGTGTGTGTTTGCGGGAAGGAACAATCCAGAATACAAGACCCAATACGTATCTATTGGCTGTGTGTGTTTGCGGGAAGGAACAATCCAGAATACAAGACCCAATACGTATCTATTGGCTGTGTGTGTTTGCGGGAAGGAACAATCCAGAATATAAGACCCAATACTTATCTATTGACTGTGTGTGTTTGCGGGAAGGAACAATCCAGAATACAAGACCCAATACGTATCTATTGGCTGTGTGTGTTTGCGGGAAGGAACAATCCAGAATATAAGACCCAATACTTATCTATTGACTGTGTGTGTTTGCGGGAAGGAACAATCCAGAATACAAGACCCAATACGTATCTATTGGCTGTGTGTGTTTGCGGGAAGGAACAATCCAGAATATAAGACCCAATACTTATCTATTGACTGTGTGTGTTTGCGGGAAGGAACAATCCAGAATACAAGACCCAATACGTATCTATTGGCTGTGTGTGTTTGCGGGAAGGAACAATCCAGAATATAAGACCCAATACGTATCTATTGGCTGTGTGTGTTTGCGGGAAGGAACAATCCAGAATATAAGACCCAATACGTATCTATTGGCTGTGTGTGTTTGCGGGAAGGAACAATCCAGAATATAAGACCCAATACGTATCTATTGGCTGTGTGTGTTTGCGGGAAGGAACAATCCAGAATATAAGACCCAATACGTATCTATTGGCTGTGTGTGTTTGCGGGAAGGAACAATCCAGAATATAAGACCCAATACGTATCTATTGACTGTGTGTTTTTTTGACAGATGAACGGCAAGTTACAAAAAAGGCGATGTGCACCACCAATGGTGTTGATAAACTTATCGTACAGAAATAAAGAGATTTACCGCTCTACCAATAAACTTATCGTACAGAAATAAAGAGATTTACCGCTCTACCGAAGAAAACAAACATTTGTCTTAAATGAAAGAAAAAAAAAACGAACGTGAACATAACCTTTCCACCCCCCCCCCCCAAAAAAAAAAAAAAAAAAAAGAAAAAGGTTAAACCCTCTTTCTCCATTTATTTACCTTTTATAGCGAGTGACTGAAGCGTGTTGTGTCACAAACCGTCAGTGTTCTCTGAACTCTGATTTCAGCTCTATGTACAAGGACATTCTGAGGAATGACGCAGCCAAAAGAGCGGCAGCCAAAACCTCTTACGAAGCGGTCGCTGCCAAGATACACAGAATCTTCACCGACTTCGCTCCGCAAGTGCTTCAAGATGAGTCAGCTCTTCGAAAATACTCTTCCTCAGGTACGCTCCGATAATGATATGTTTCTTAAATCATACCGAACATGATAACTTCAAGATGAGTCAGCTCTTCGAAAATACTCTTCCTCAGGTACGCTCCGATAATGATATGTTTCTTAAATCATACCGAACATGATAACTTCAAGATGAGTCAGCTCTTCGAAAATACTCTTCCTCAGGTACGCTCCGATAATGATATGTTTCTTAAATCATACCGAACATGATAACTTCAAGATGAGTCAGCTCTTCGAAAATACTCTTCCTCAGGTACGCTCCGATAATGATATGTTTCTTAAATCATACCGAACATGATAACTTCAAGATGAGTCAGCTCTTCGAAAATACTCTTCCTCAGGTACGCTCCGATAATGATATGTTTCTTAAATCATACCGAACATGATAACTTCAAGATGAGTCAGCTCTTCGAAAATACTCTTCCTCAGGTACGCTCCGATAATGATATGTTTCTTAAATCATACCGAACATGATAACTTCAAGATGAGTCAGCTCTTCGAAAATACTCTTCCTCAGGTACGCTCCGATAATGATATGTTTCTTAAATCATACCGAACATGATAACTTCAAGATGAGTCAGCTCTTCGAAAATACTCTTCCTCAGGTACGCTTCAAGATGAGTCAGCTCTTCGAAAATACTCTTCCTCAGGTACGCTCCGATAATGATATGTTTCTTCAAGATGAGTCAGCTCTTCGAAAATACTCTTCCTCAGGTACGCTCCGATAATGATATGTTTCTTAAATCATACCGAACATGATAACTTCGCCATTATCTTAAATATTAAGTAGAGTGTGACAAACTAATACTGCAGTGGAATGTGAATGTTTCACAAACTCTTCATAGGATTAGCAAGGAAAAAGATGAAGAAAAGAAAGATACCGGGAGATAAATAAAGGCAAAGAGAGAGAAAGAGAGAGAAAAGAGAAAGAGAGAGAGAGAGAGAGAGAGAGAGAGAGAGAGAGAGAGAGAGGAAAAGCGAGAAGAAATGAGGAAGAGAGAAAGGAGAGAGAGAGAAAGAGGGAGAAATAGAGAAAAAGAGAGGCGAGAGAGAGAGAGGGAAAGAGAAAGAGAGAGAGAGGGAGGGGATAAGTAAAAGAGGTTTAGAAAATAGGAGAGGCGATTAAATGGCTACTTAAGAGAAAGATTATTCAATTTTGTTTTGAATTCGAAAGGATAAAAAATCATCTTTTCGGCTGGTGCTGTTTTCAGCATTTGAAATTAGATCCGTCGCTTCCAAATTGTTTAACGTTTGGTCTTGAAGCAAAGCTCAGAAAGACCCGTGAAATTTATATCAAATTCGAACTTTATGATAAATGCCTTAACACTCACACTGAAAAGTCACAAAATTAAAAAAAAAATGACTCAGTTTGGGTCCTTCTCTATAACTGTGCTATACATTTTCTACCTATAGAATCCAGCAAACTATTTTTATATCTTCTGAACCTTAAATACGTTTTACTGTTTATCTGTATGCCTTTCAATTCTTTCAATTTAATCTAAAATAATAATCTCTCTTTCTGCTTACATAATTCCCTAATAGCCTTTCTTTACATTTGTCTGTCCATCTATCTATATACTATCAATCAATCAATCAATCAATCAATCAATCTATCTATCTCTCTATCTATCTATCTATCTATCTATCTAACACGGAACCGCATGATTAAGTATTCAAAAATGTCATCATTCGATCTGAAAAGCACTTGAAATGTAAAGAGCTGCCAGTTTTCTTATACCTGACAGAGATATAAATAAATCTGGTCTTTCTGTTTAACGGATTCATGGGAGAGAAATCTTGAGAGCCTTGGTAATATTCTGACAACGAGTTATTCACCTTGCCCTCTTTTATGCGATTTTTTTTTTCTTATTTATCTTTTTTCTTTCAAAGTTTTTTTTTCTTTGATTTACTTCTGTTAAGTCGAGCTATGAATGATATCAAAATGTGTTTGGTTCTTGTGACTTCCCTCTCCTGCCTGGAAGCGGCTTGTCGACCGATATAACATTCCAACGTTTTACACTGTTCAAAGTGGCCAAACTTTCCATTTTTTTACTGTTACATTGTTTAATTTCTGTCTTTCTTTATTTTTTTAAATAGAAAAAAAAAACACACTCACACTTGAGCCCCAAAGTAACGAACTCCTTGACTGCTTTAAAGTGCACTTTTACACAGGGACAAAAGCAGGTTAGATAAGCCATTAAGGTCTATCGAAGTCAGAGTGTCATTTACTGGCCTATCGCGAGCGGTAACCTCCAGATCCTGTAAAATATACCTTTCTTAAACGTTGTTATTCTTTAATCATGGGGAAGAGGGAGTATGGCTCTAAGAAACTGTGCACTAAAGCAAAGAACACACATGCAAAACTCGTAATTTAGCTGCATATGGTTTCCATCACCCAACAGAAAACAAGGGGGAAAATGTAGAAATAATATTTTTATTGGTTTATTATACGCTTTAACGATTCAGACTTAATTAAAAGTCAACTCCAATTATTTTGTTCAAAAATGAACTTCTGTGTAGCGCGGAATAGAGCTGAGTACACGTTGCGCCGTGGGGAGCTGGTCTTAATTATTGGGCAGTCCAGTGTCCTACTTACTTGTTTTACTGTATCTCTTTCCTTTGATGTATGTTTCCAGTCTTAGAGCAAGAGGTTCACTGTATATTAGAGCACGCCCCTGCGACGACCGGTCACCACACAGCGGTCATGGTCAGATCGCTGGACCGATGCCAGCAGGGGCTGCAAGACGCCGCGGCCGTGCAATATCTGGATGTCATCCAAGGCAAGACGCCATCACTGGACACACATCGCTGGAACAGGATGGAGGCTTTGAGAAAGAAGACAACAGAAATGGTAATGGTTTCCAGTTTGAAATAAAGTATGTCAGGGTAAAACAGAACAAACCCCATGTTTGTATGTTATAGTAATAGTGAGCCAAACCAAATCTTTTCTTCCTGAATGTTGTCTCGTCTAAAATTAGAGTGGAGTTGGAGAAGCCTCGGGAAATATTAATAAAATTAATACACAGGCCTGCACTTTAAGCTGAGTCAGTTATGTTTGTTTTCCTACAACTGATAGACATGTTGACTGGGAGAAAATCCAATTATGATTTAAAAAAAATGATATCTATTTTCCCAGATCCCAGAAAAGCTGTGTGCAAACTTCCTCTTGGATTGGTTTCCTGAGGGAATCAGGCCTTCTGGCCTCCGAGAACATTTTGTGTATGCGGAGCGCATGTGCAAGACCATACATGACCTGGTTGCTAAACAACTAGCTGAAGCGCCCTCCGGTATGGATACATGTTTTGCAGGTGGAGGAGTTGGAGGAATTTGGAGGAAGAAACTGTTCGAAGAGGTTGCCGAACATATAAGATGTTCTCAAAACAAGTAGGAAAACAGCTTCTAACATTAGTGTACAGTTACTACTGCTGTTACTATTCTACTAATACTATTACTTTTGCTACTACTACTACTACTACTGCTACTACTACTACTACTACTACTACTACTACTACTACTACTACTACTACTACTACTACTACTACTACTACTACTACTACTACTACTACTACTACTACTACTACTACTACTACTACTACTACTACTACTACTACTACTACTACTACTACTACTACTACTACTGCTACTACTACTACTATTGCTGCTGCTGCTGCTGCTACTACTACTATTACTAATACTGCTACTACTTTTTCTTCTTCCTCTTCTTCTTCTTCTTCTTCTTCTTCTTCTTCTTCTTCTTCTTCTTCTTCTTCTTCTTCTTCTTCTTCTTCTTCTTCTTCTTCTTCTTCTTCTTCTTCTTCTTCTTCTTCTTCTTCTTCTTCTTCTTCTTCTTCTTCTTCTTCTTCTTCTTCTTCTTCTTCTTCTTCTTCTTCTTCTTCTTCTTCTTCTTCTTCTTCTTCCACTACTACTATTACTACTGCTGCTGCTGCTGCTGCTGCTGCTGCTGCTGCTGCTACTACTACTACTACTACTACTACTACTACTACTACAACTACAACAAATACTGATGCTGCTGCTACAACTACTAATACTACCACCAATATTGTCAAATCTTTTGCAATAAATTTTTATTTGTATATTACTGCTTTTGAACAAATACAAAACTTCTTATTTACTATAAAAAGGTTCTTTGTAACAAATTTGATTGATTCCTTTTCTTGATCTCATAAATCTTCAGTATTTAATACACACGCTTAAAACAAAACGCGAATTTCGTCAAATGTATGTCTATTTCGTTAAATAGTTGTTTAATTTTTAGTCAGCTATATCTGTACTGATGTCTTATCTTTTTTCAAGATAATTTGAAGAAAGGATATAATCAATTTTGAAACAACATGGACACTCAAAAATTTAAACATACTGAGAGCAAAAGAGATGGTTACTTCAAAATCCTTATTTTATTAATATGTTTACAACTCGAGAAAAAATTTTTCTTTGAATTCGCATTAAATTTCTATTTTTTTCCTCTATAGAACTTCAAAAAAAGCTGCTAAAAGCAAATGAAAGGAAAATCTCACAAATGCTTATAATCGCGCTTTGTTGATCTTTTAACGCAATGTTTTGTTTTGGGATTATTATATCTAAAGATATCATTGATTATAAATGTATCACTTTTATCTATGGTTTTCCTCTAAAGTCGTATTTGATGTGAAGACTGTACAACAAACGCACAAGCAAGTTAACATCAACAAAATCAATTAAAATCCTGCTTATTCATAGAGACCATTCTTGATACTACATGCATTTAATTGGTAGTTATAAAAGCGCAGTCGTCGATGGTTTTGTGCTTAAAAAGGGAGTAATATAGTTGTTTTAGAAAAGACCCAACAGTGAAATACCGTAGAGCTAGTGTTATTGAGAAAATCGATACTATAGAAACAAAACTTAACTTAAACTAGGAAGTGTATAGTTTTTTTTTATCGGTCTTGGCTCTACAGAACGTATTCTTCAACTCTGCGATTTTGCTTGAATTAGAGAGCTGAATCATCTTGTTTCAAACCTCTGATTCTGGACAGAGAGAAATGCGATAATTTTTAGTCTGTGATAAATCCAAGGTGCTAAAAATAATCAACACAGTTTGAAGTTACCTTACATTATTGCGAGAAAACCTGAAGAGGAAATTGGGTCTGTTACTTCCCTCAACACCCCCCCCCCCCCCTCTGTCTGTCTGTCTGTCTGTCTGTCTCTCTCTCTTTCTCTCTCTTTCTCTCTCTCTCTCTCTCTCTTTTTCTCTTTCTCACGTTCTTTTTATTCATCTATCGTTATCTCTATCAATAATTTCATGTATAATTTTCCTCCCGTCTCTCTGTTTACCTCGATCTTCTCTAATTTCACATTGAGTGGCGCTCCAAACTGTACTCAATTAAAATAAGCGAGTCGTTAAAATCTTCTTCGAATTGGCGTTCTGATGAAATCAAACTATGATCCTTCAACAAGTTTTCTGTTGTAAGCGTTTAAAGTTTTGTAATGCATGCTACAACACTGTCTATTTCTAACAGATCCCAAGATTTCCAGGGCCGGAAAGACATTTTGACGATGATAAAATCTTATTTGAAATCCGACTACAGACGACCGTTAGTTCTACATGGCAGAACGGGGAGTGGCAAGTCAGCCATTATCAGTAAGACAGCGAAAGAAATCAACAAGTGGTTTATCAGGTTTGCTCAGGCGCCAAGCTGCATTGTTTTTAACTTAACCAGAGGTTTTCGTATGAATCGTTTCGTTAATCATCTAAAGTGTCCATCGACTATCGGTGGTCGACGAAGATGTTGAAATACTCAAGAACTGCACAATTCTATGGGTCAACTATAGAAACAAATGTGAAGATTTAAATGCTTGTGTTTTTTATCAAAATCTATTTAAGCAATTAAGTAGTTCGAACCTTATTTCTTTGTTTACTAAATATCGTACTTTTCCTTTCGAAATTGAATAATTCTTAGTTGTAAGACTTTCCTCTTCTTTATCTTCATGTCTTTCCATCTACAATCTATGCCGAGATGTTGCTATTTGGTTCTTGATTCAGATACCCTCAGAATCTCCTCTGGCCGGGCTATATGCTACGTTGCATTCTACAGGACACGCGATTACTCACGTGCCATAGGCAGTATGCTAAATCAATACCAGGGTATTTCTTACAACTGCTTCTTTAGCATTTCGAGAGCTGTCATATTGGTATTGATCTTTTGCACAGCACATTTTGATAAGCTCGTTAATAACTTTAGTGGAAAATCAACACATACTTTTTGTTACGTTTTTTTACCACTAATTCGCTTCTTCCTGTGTTTCTTGTGTATTGTTAACGTTTCAGTGAGGCTTACACGCCGCGTGTGCTAGTGCGCATGATTGGAAGCACCATGGACTCCATCAACGTTCGAACCTTGATCAGAAGTGTTTGTCTCCAGCTGTGTCATATTTTCGGGACTTCCCCTACCCACGTACCTACAGTAAGTGAAGACAATCCTTACAAGACGTAGCTTGTAGGCTTCACGTCATCAGGTGTACGGCATTATCAATCCTTGTCGGTTAAGTAATTATGATATAATTATTCCACTCACATGAGTCGCTTCTCTTTTTTGACCACTTATTTCTGGTTAACATATATCTGAATAGAAATGCATACAAAAGGTGATAAAAACAAAGATTGTCGTGTAAGAACTAAAAAGACAGGGTTGTGCCATATCCTGTTTTACTTACAACAGAAGAATGGACAACAGCGCATCTGTATTTTCCCTTCCTATTCAAAGATCCTTCTAAATATTGATTATCAAGCTATAAAACCCCATACAAAAAAGTGCATAGAAATACAATGTCGAGGCTATTCAGGTGGTTTTATTTACATTTTAAAAGGTCTCTGAAGAGAACTGTGCTTTTTTATAAATTCAGCTTACTATCCTTTATTGGCGCTGGGATCACTTCTGTATCCAACTGAGGGGTAAATTATACCTTAAACTGTTGGATCATATACTGGAATAGCCTGAAGAAAAATAATGTTAAGTGACTGAGACACTGAGAAATAAATGTATCATATGATATGATAAAGGACCATAGCCTGTATGGTATTACAGTATTTTGAATCTAATGATTAGTATTTATATAGATGGCAGAGGTTTTACGGTACCTAATCACAGTAAAAACATTTTGTGGTGTGTTCTTTGCTTATCTTGTTCGTAAGAATTTTGGAAATTTAAATCTCCCCCTCCCCTCTCTCTCTCTCTCTCTCTCTCTCTCTCTCTCTCTCTCTCTCTCTCTCTCTCTTTCTCTTTCTCTCTTTCTTCCTAAATATATATAATACAATATTACAGGCCTAGCATTTTGTTCCTATGTTTAGTTGATGTTTATGGTCAGCGTATCGCAACTAGATCTTGATTGAAAGGGCAACAAGAATGAGATTCTATTGACAAAAGTCAATCTATTGCTGGGCTGGTTGAAAGTTTAACTCTTTCTGCAAAGAGGCCAACCTCATTAGCACCGTTTGAAGTGTAAAGTTTTACACAAAGCTAACATTTAAAGGGAATAAAACATGATTATAAAATGTTAAACAGGTGGGGTTTTTTTTTAAAGAAAGATCAATCGAATATTCCCTGTTATCATCTCTCGTGTTAGCTTGGTTTCCTCTGTCTGTCTGTTGTCTGTCTGTCTCTGTCTGTCTGTCTGCCTGTCTGTCTCTCCCTGTCTCTCTCTTTTTCTGTCTGTCTATCTGTCTGTCTGTCTGTCTCTCTCTGTGTCTGTCTGTGTCTGTCTGTCTGTCTGTCGGTCTGTCTGTCTGTCTGTCTGTCTGTCTGTCTGTCTGTCTGTCTGTCTGTCTGTCTGTCTGTCTGTCTCTCTCTCTCTCTCTCTCTCTCTCTCTCTCTCTCTCTCTCTCTCTCTCTCTCTCTCTCTCTCTCTCTCTCTCTTTGTTTAAATATTGATCTTAGTCTCCACACATAGTCCAAATTTCAAGAAGTGAAAACTCCCGTGTAGGAATCAAGTAAAATGTTCACAGTAATTCTAACAGTGTTTGTGTTCATCTTTCTTGGTACAAAGAACTAAATAGTTATTTTTTTTAAGTCTTTAAAATTAGGAACAAAGTGACATACAATATCATGACACTCCCCCTCCCCCAACTTAAAAAATACTTTTTTTTTCCTTTGTCTTTCATTTACTTTAAACACTTAAATGAAATTTAGAAAAAAAAGTCTTTCTTTTCTCCTTTTGTTTCTGCAACATGAAGTATGGCTAATGTAAGGAAGGCAGAGGGGTGGGGGATGGGGAAGTGGAATAGGTGGAGATTGTCAGTGATGGAAACAAAAAGGAGCAGAGAGATCACAGAAGGACAGTGACGAAGACAACATTAATGAAGAAAAAATGAAAGGGAGAGAGAGAGAGAGAGAGAGAGAGAGAGAGAGAGAGAGAGAGAGAGAGAGAGAGAGAGAGAGAGAGAGAGAGAGACATACACACAGACAGACAGACAGACAGAGAGGAAGTGAGAGAGGAGATTGGAGACGACCAAGTGACATCGGATAAAAAGGCCGTGTAAGTTATGAGCTATCCTCTGATCCTAGTTCAGCCTGTTAACTAAGAATCCGGAGGACCCGGCCACGTCTCTGTCAGTGGAAACATTGACGGTTTATGTAACCCGAGACGTCTGTTGGAGACTAGTGGCGGACACCCCAGGATGGACTAGCACCATCCTGCTGTCTCCACTAAACCTTAATTGGACATCTTAATCTGTCCTTGCTTTCTCGCACTGTCGCCACTGTCCATCTCACGAGTACCGTGCTTTCTCGCACTGTCGCCACTGTCCATCTCTCACGAGTACCGTGCTTTCTCGCACTGTCGCCACTGTCCATCTCTCACGAGTACCGTGCTTTCTGCGTAGCTGAAATAATGAAACGGAAGACAAATAAGTGCAAAATTATATAATTATGTTAATATATATATTGTCACACCACACGTTCAGAGAGAGAGAGAGAGAGAGAGAGAGAGAGAGAGAGAGAGAGAGAGAGAGAGAGAGAGAGAGAGAGAGAGAGAGAGAGAGAGAGAGAGAGAGAGAGAGAGAGAGAGAGAGAGAGAGAGAGGGAGGGAGAGAGAGACAGCGAGAGAGGGAAAATGTTCTGATTTTTTTTCTTTCATTGGATATTTTGTATGGTTTAAGTCTGTGCAAATTTTCTACAGTTAAGAAAATAGTTTAAGATAACATTGATTTTATTTATTTATTTATTTATATATTTTTTTACATTTTTTCCATGCTTTTTTTTTCTCTTTCGCCGCAGCTTATATAGCTGAACTTCCTGTCTTTTTTCACCAGTTGCCAGTTGCTATAAATTTGATAAAAATGTGAAAAGATTTCAAAATCGGCAGAACCAGCCACAATGGCACTTCTCCTTATAAAAGCTCAGTTGTTGGTTCTAAGCACATTTTGTCGGCCCACAACAGCAAGTTGTAACTATCACATGTCGTAGAAGAACGTTGCTCTGAATAAAATGTATGTAATAGACTGTCAAATTCACTTCAAGTAAAATTTGCGGATGATCAGGGTGGATAAAAGCCTAATAATCGTTTTGTAATGTTTAGAACCACCAGTGAGAATATTTCGTCCTGTTTGTTGTAAAGATTACAACCCATCCTTGGCTACAAAAAGGCAGCCCCATGTAGCGCAGGGCTAACAGCAATGCGTGAAGCCAGGTTAACGCTTTTGTCTCTGCTATAGAGACAAGTGCGCCTTTACTTTTTCAGTTATGGTCGGTCATAACCTGTCTGAAAATTTCACATCAAGTAGATAAACAAGTTATGTATACAAAATTCCTTTGCGTTTTCTATGTTCAAAAATCTATGAAAAACTTTTTTTTTTGCTGTATGTCTCCAACTCTTACTGGACACTCTACGGATTCGGGCAGACATACTAGAGACCAATATTACCCTGTGTGTAAACCTCAATATTACCCTGTGTGTAAACCTCAATATTACCCTGTGTGTAAACCTCAATATTACCCTGTGTGTAAACCTCAATATCTCACCGCCTGTAACTATGCTGAGGATTGTCCTTTTGGTTCTAAACTATCTGAGACAGTTAGAGGCCAAGTTTCATCAGCTTTGATCTGCCACGGGCGGCTGGACTAGTGCTCACAACACTTGATACCCAGCTAGAGCAAGATTGTAACAAGTTTTTTAATCACTTGGATAAATCCCGCTGTTATAGAAAGAAAATTTTTTGTTTAGAACAAGTAAGTTAGTTATGCTAGAGGAAGGTGACATAATAATTGGTCAAATTTTACTGAAGTCAAAACTATAATTGCATCAAACACACTCAAAACTCAAAAAAACAAAAACATAATTTTTTTATAAACAGTCTGTATCGTGACTTCCCATTTCGTGATGATATGAGAATTAACAGAACTTCTTGTGTTAGAACTGTGTTCTCTATAAAGGATTGATTTATCTTACATAAAAATGTACTAACAAAAACTTGAACCTTCCAGCCTTTTGTCGTCCACTTTGGACATGAAAGTGTGAGACATGAGCTGAATGACAGGGAAGCCACGTGAGGCGTGAAATCTTTCAATTACCGTTTTATGTTTGGTCGATAGGTCGATATTTCTTTGTAAGTGTGGCACTTTCTAACTTTCTCTTTAACTCTCGACTTGAAAGAAAATCGCTCTTTCGCTTTCTTATAACCTTCTTCCCTCTCTCTCTCTCTCTCTCTCTCTCACTCACTCTCTCCGCCTCTGTCTCTGTCTCTGTCTCTGTCTGTTTGTCTGTCTGTCTCTCTCTGTCTCTCTCTCACTGACACTGAGAGTCTACTTTCTGTTTTCTATTTTCCTCTGTCTTTGTTTCCACTGCGTGCATCTCTTTTTTTCTACTAGTTCTTGTTCTTCTTTCTCTTCTTCCTCTTCTCCTTCTTCTTCCTCTTTTTCTTCTTCTTCTTCTTGTTCTTTTCTTTTTCTTCTTCTTCTTCTTCTTCTTCTTCTTCTTCTTCTTCTTCTTCTTCTTCTTCTTCTTCTTCTTCTTCTTCTTCTTCTTCTTCTTCTTCTTCTTCTTCTTCTTCTTTTTCTTCTTCTTGTTCTTGATGTTCTTGTTCTTCTTCTTCTTTTGCATTCTCTTCTTCGTGCTTTTTACATAATTATTATTCCTCTGCCTCTATGTCCTTAGCTCCTTCGAAACCTCTTTTATTCATAAATCTAAGCTCTCTTCTTATGATATTTTCCTAAGAGAACTATCAATTAGGAAGAAATGGGTCTACCCAACTGTCCTGTAGACTCTGAAAAGCAAAACATAAAATTGAGAAAACAAAAAGGAGGGCCTAATTCTATTGCAAGATCCTTCATGTGCAATAAGCTCCTAATCACTCTCTCTCTCTCTCTCTCTCTCTCTCTCTCTCTCTCTCTCTCTCTCTCTCTCTCTCTCTCTCTCTCTCTCTCTTTCTTTGTCTTTCTTCATTTCTCTCGCTGTCTCTCTATATTTCTCTAGCTATGAAGTTTGCACCTCAGATTTTCAACAGTAAAAATTATAACCGCCTCTTAATTTACCAACATCAGATGGAATTTTGTCGCGAATTTCCTGGGTTTGATCTCACTCATATATTTTTTTTTATCTTTGTTGTCTGTTCGATCCTCTATGGTGTGTCTCATTGATTTTCAGAGTCTTGTTAGCTTGTATTTTCAACCCACAGATTTTGTACGTTTGAGACGATTAATGCGAGGAATCATATTCACAGACAAAGGCGTTTTTAAAGAGCGGATGTTTCTTTATCTACTTTTATTTTTGTTTTCCTTTTTGTTTTTAGCAATCTATATGGAATTCGATCATAATAATGTTTATCTGTTTAATACATTTCCCAACCTGGTTTGATCTAAATAGTGCAAATTTTACAGTTAAAAACATCACTTTGAAAGGATCAAAACCCAGCGATCATAAGCTATGGATAAGAGATAATTTTTGTTGAACACAAAGCATTTTCTCACACATTGACAAATGATAGAACCAAATATCTATATTGAATAGAGAAATAGAATTAAGTTCAATGAGTACACCATAACGATAACATGAACTAGGGAATAAAAGCCTTTTCAGATTAATCTGTGAATAACCCGCACTAATCGTTAAGAATTTGTGGTGTTCCACCCATACTATTTCGGTAGTAAATACTCCATTTGCTTTAAGCTTCGAGGTTCGAGATAATTAGCGAAAGCAAAGTCAAAACCTGGTAATACCTTCAAGTGAACTCAGTTTTGGAAAACTGAACTCTAATCTTACTCGTAATGAGAATCAACACGCACCAACGGATTTCCTGGAAGGGCGGTGTGATACGAGAAAGATCAGTAGGATTTTCATTATAAAACCTAATCGGATACAGAACGTTCGGACAACTAAAGCGCTCACGGCATCTCCACTAGTTTGGGTAAAACTAGTCTATTGTTCTCCTGTTTTGTTTACCACAGTACGCACTAGTGTCTCTGGTATGTATCAAAGGTCACAAAGTGTCACGTTGTGACTGCGCGATTGTTTTCCATAGAAAATCTATTTGATATACTCTTCAAGCGTTTGGAACTAGCCTATTTTCAATACCGTTGAAGTTGTTGGAGAAAATGTCATTAGAGTTTAAGTCTTATTTTATATGGAGGTTGATAGCTGACTGATAAACTTCAATGTTTTAGTATTGGATAACATAAGCTTTATGCTTGATTAGCCTGTTGTGAGCTGAAGGCAGAACGTGCCCTCTTTGACAGGAATAATCGAAGAGACTATAATACGTGTCCTGTTTTTGGAGAAAATCTCATTAAGTTACTTATATATCCTTCTCTTAATCATATCACTCATTATTCCATTTCATTTCAGTGTCACGGTTTACAATCTTAAAACAAAAGCTACTCACACATACATATCATATGATTAATTTTATTTATCCTTCTTCGGGAAATTCAAGATATTGACAGTTCAACGTTATGACGTTATTTCATACCAGGGCCAGCTACTCCCGTATCCACTAACAAAGGACGTGACCCCCAAGCAGCTTGTTCTCTATTGATTGTTTTTTCCCTTTTATCTCTCGAAATCCATTTTTTTTTTTTTTGCACTTTCAATCATAGAGTTTGTAGAGGAAAAACGTTTGGATCAAAAGTTAAAATATCTAATTTACTTACAATAACTGATAATAACAGGTTAGAGCTGAAATGTTTTTAACAAAAGAGAAAAATTAATTAGAAAGTGTTATGAAAACTAAACTCGCAAAAACATGCACACTGACACCAGACTTCTTTCAAAAAATAACTAGCCGTGTGTAAATCCTGCCTTTCAATTTCCTCCCGGGTCAGGATTCAAAGGGGATCTTCAACGACTTCACCTGCCGCCTGGGCCAAGCCAAGGAGAGTAAGCCTTTGATCCTCCTGTTTGATGCCGCCGACAGACTCTCAGGTGAGGCAGCCCGCTGTGGACACAGTTGTACCTGGTGGCCCGAACACTCTTGCCTTGGTCTCATTTCTTGACACCTGGGTTAACTTCTTGTGGTTGAGGACAGAGGACAAGATAAGAAACACCCGTGTCGATACAGACTTTTTTTTTTTATTCTCTTCATTGTACAGTAATAAGGAAATCAGGCTTTTGACAACAGTAATAAGGAAATCAGGCTTTTGACAACAGTAATAAGGAAATCAGGCTTTTGACAACAGTAATAAGGAAATCAGGCTTTTGACAACAGAAAACTACGAAAGGCAAAGATGATAAATCATTTAAAAAATTGACAATTTATTAAAAAAAATAAATAGTAATAAATAAGGGTATAGATATTATGTCATTTCTTTACTTTTTAAAGTAAAAAGAAACTCATCAGGTGCTACATCTGATAGCAATATTAAAAACAAAAAAAATCGTCTCAAGAACTTAATAACTTTGAGTTGAGCAATATCGTCAAGTCTGTGCATGGAATGACACTCTATAAAAGATTAGCTACATGAATCTGCATAAATCTATATATAATTATAATTGATAGGTAAAAGCGGAGACTCTTGGTTGAAAAAATCCCCCATACAACATTTTGACTACTGTTGGGTATTTTTACTCATTAGTGTGTAATTAATAGCATTATGTATACACACAAAGTCGACATACAATAGACCGCATGTGTTGATTACCACTCTTTATGTTCACTAGAAGTTTCAATGGTCTTCTTTAAGAATAATATATTTGTCTATTGTACCTTCTCTTGCTTTATTATACCTAAGATGAAAAAAATGAATAAGCAAATCAGCTCAAAGTTTTCATTTTAAAACATTTTTCTCATCCATATTTTTTACGACTTACTCTAGAAAATCCATTTTCCCCTTCAAACCGTTGTTCTTAGGTTGCTAACCGTTCAAGGTTCTATCTTATATTTGACTGTCTAGTTTATAAGTTCAGCCTCTTATCTTATATTGGACTGTCTAGTTTATGAGTATAGCGTTCTATCTTTTATTGGACTGTCTAGTTTATGTGTAGAGCCTTCTATCTTACATTGGACAGTTTAGTTTATGAGTATACGTTCTATCTTATATTGGACTGTCTAGTTTATAAGTATAGCGTTCTATCTTCTTTTGGATTGTCTAGTTTCTGAGTATAGCGTCTATCTCATATTGAATTATCTAGTTTCTGTGAGTATCGTGTTCACTTTTGTATTGGATTGTCTAGTTTATGAGTATAGCGTTCTATTTTATATTGGACTGTCTAGTTTCTGAGAACTCTTTATGTATTTGCATTTTGTGTTCAGCCTCATACTGTAAACAGAATTTTTTTAACCATTTTAATATAAAAGTGGAGTGCAATCATTTAAGAACCTACAGCTTTACTCAAAATACCAATCTTTTATCTCCAACGTGTATCCTTGGCCTAACAGATGAACATGATGGGAGGAAATTGATGTGGCTTCCAACGGAGCTCCCTCCTTATGTTCACATCATCATCTCGACGATATCAGACGAGAAGATGGACTGCCTTCCTTGCGCCCAGAAACTTCTGGCCGGTCATGACCGGAGTTTCCTGGAGGTGCCCAAGCTGCAGGAAGACTGCGCCTGGAGGATGATGGCCCGCTGGCTGCGGCAAGCTCACCGCACACTCACAGATAGTCAGACTGACCTGGTTGTCAAGGCGTTTTCCAAATGTCCTTCCCCGCTGTTTCTCCAGGTGGGTTGAAAAACGATCCACAGCGTCCAGCGAAATAATTAATAAAATAGCTGTCGCCAAACCCCAACCATAATTCTGTCTCAGTCTAAAGATATGCCAAACCGATGAAAAATATTTCTTGCTGTAGTAGATTGTTTGCAAGTACAGTAAATAGATAATACATCCAGTCAACCGATTAGCTAAGAATTGACCAACTAATTAACCAACGAACCAACTAGTCAATCTATCATCCGCCAATTATGTAACGTTTATCTGTGTGCTGTGACCACAGTTAATCGTGACCGATGCCATCCGCTGGACGTCCTCTACCAAACCTGAGTCCATCCGACTAGGCGAGTCAGTCAAACAGGTGTCCACTCTTAAGTTTGGACGTCTGGAAAGGGACCATGGCGAGGCGTTGACTAGGCGCGCGTTGGGCTATATATCAGCCTCCAGGTGGGTGCGAGGGATTTAAAGTAATATGACACCTGGACGTCGATGAGAAGTCAGTTAATAAAAGAACGATATACTGCAACGTTTCATATCTTTGTCTTAGTAAGATTTAAATTAAAACGTATCATATTTTATCAGTTGCCCAATGATTAGATAATAAATGTCTGAATTTGTATTAGATTACTTTTTGTTAGTTTTCAAGTGATGCGATGGTGAATATCGTAATGCATCTCATTTTTTTAATTTTATGAAAATATTCCAGTGATTCCTCTAAGTAAAATAAATGTGCAATCTGCCCTTAAACGAAAGGATACAACACTTGTAAAACGGTCCTGTGGTCGAAATAATCCATTCTGCTCTTTTCACTGAATACTAATAATCGTCTTTCAAGGTACTGAACGCTACAAATAAAAAAAATTAATAAAATATGAATTGATTGTTCAGGTTAATTTCAATCACGTTACTGCTTTATCAACTGGAATTAATGCTTGACATACAAAAGGACATTATGATATTTGGTTGAAAAAAAAATGATTTATGTGGAAGCAGTTTATATTATAAAATGAAATAACAGAACTAAGTTTTGCTCTGCCTCTGTTGGTCATGAGACCTACATCATGAAAAGCTAATCCATTGATGCAACTGATGCCGTATTCTTGGGTCGCGTGCACCTCCCCCCCTCCCCCCTCCCCCCTCAGGAACGGATTATCTGTGAGTGAGCTTGAGGACCTGCTCTCTCTGGACGATGCGGCCATGGACGAGGTGATGGCGACTTACAAACCCCCCAGGCGACGCCTGCCCACCTTATTATGGATCAGGTTGAGAATGGATCTGGAGTGTCTCATCACGGAGGTTGGTACTCGCGGCCGAGCCTAACAATTCTCATAAAATGTTGGAAGGAGGAGAATACGCTTAGTGGGGTGGAATGTGTTGTTGTGATGATGGCGTATGCAGTGATACATCATTTAAAACATTGTAAGGGGGAAAAGTTAATATTTAGAAATAGTGTTTACGGTGCTAACAAAATAACGCCGGTAAAGACAGATACATATTTTGCATGGTTGATTTAATGTAACAACAACAATTATTCTAATACAAAGATCAGTTGAAAGCAAGAATTGCAAATCAATATGTAATTACATACATACATACATAAATATAAACAAAACAGTCCCAAATTTATTTTTGGCAAGAATTTCAGATATGGGTTCTGGACCATGGTATTTAAACTGAAGGGTTTTCGGTCCTGTAACAGATTTGGTGATGGGGGTGATCTGTAAGACTCTGTTTGTTTAGGGGTATGAAAATATACACAGCCAATCACACGACTCGTCCGAGGAAAATGAGTCTGAAGTCCGCAAGTAAAAATGGCAAACTGTTTAATCCAACACATGAGCTTGACTCTATAGTCACTGTACACTCTTAAACTCATTGTAGGTAGACTCAAACTCACTGTAGTTTAATTTGATGTTGACTGAATGAACATAATTTCGACTCTCATTTATACAAAATCTCGTCGAATCATCCAGAAAAGGAATTACATAAACCGTAGGAGAATATTCGTGGTACACGTCATAAGCAATTAGCAACCAATCAGAACAAAGGTAAACAAGGGGTGAAGAGATCATTACTATGCTAGAACTAAGTCGGAGATTCGAGAAGAATCTTGGCCAATTAAGAATAAGTTCTTAGGCTTGAAATACAAACATTATGCAACTAAATAAAACAATGTAGATAGATCTAGTTGATCCGCTACCCAAAAGTTACGCACCAAAAAGGGGTGAGGAAATGAATAGATCAACTTATAGCACAATGCGTTACAGGTGCTCTATAACGGAAAATCAGTTTTTTGTTCAAATCTTGAAGATTACAAGTAATAGCATCTCGACATTTTAAACTTTTAATCTCTCATAAACTGTCAAAAAAATGTGACCAGTTTAAGATACAACCTAAAAACGTTTAACGCAAAAAGCTTTTACTGTGCTTAACCCTTAGATTTGGAAATCAAAACGTTCCAAACTGTTACATGTTTGGGAAAGCTAAGAGATATTTTTTGTTCACTTTCCACTGAACTCCAGATCAGGGCTGATGGTACCAGGACTCTCACCTGGTCACATCAACAAATCCGCGAGGCTGCTGACGAGCGCTACTTGAATCAGCGAGACAAGGCGCCGTCCTACCACAAGGCCCTTGCTGAGTACTTCCTGGGCAAGTGGGCGGGCAAACCCAAGCCTTTCACTGGTAGTGAGCGTGGCACAGATCGTCTGGTGGCATCTCAACATCTCTATTACGATCCTCCGCCAGTTCTAGCTACCACAAAGCCTTCACCCGGACATGCAGCCTCTAACCAGTCTCAACAAAATCAAAAAGCACCCTCAGCCATACGAAACACATTTTCTCAAAATAACGATTCTTTAAAAGATCAACCGAGCGGGAAGCAGAACGGCTCGACCAGCCGAGGGGCTCATCCAGCCAATACGTCATCCACAGAGGAAACACAGGAACGCTTGTACAATCTGCGACGGGTGAATGAGCTGCCCTTCCATCTCACGCGGTCCCAGCAGACGTCATTGCTGAAACAGAACTGTCTGTGTAACTATGAGTGGATGCTGGCGAAGCTGTGCGGCACTTCCCTGCGGTCGCTGCTGGAAGAGTACAGTGCTATCCTCACGGCGGAGCCTCACGAGCCAGAACTGAGACTCATCTCTGATGTTCTTCATCTCTCAGGCCCGGCGTTAAGGAAGGAACCGCGCCAGTTGGCCTCCCAGCTTGTCGGACGCTTACACCGAATAGTAACCTCAGATATACCGAGGTCAAAAGGGGATCCGCAGAGATACCCAAATCTTCACCCATTGTTGGCCGCTGCTAAACAGTCGTCTCTCCCTGCTCTGATACCCTCCGTGGAATGTCTCACTGAGCCAGGTGGCATTCTCTTTGATCTGCTCTCCGGACACTCAGCCCCGATAACAGCCGTTGCGCTGACCAGTGACGGTCAAAGAGCTTTGACCACATCCTGCGATGGGACTTTGAAGATGTGGGACGTCAGATCAGGTAAAGTGGTCAGGTCTATCGATGGTGTTGGGCCGCACGTGTCAGCCATCAGAGCTGCCAAAGTGAATACTCTTGCTGTGACAGTAGAAATGTCACGCGTTCGACTCTGGCACCTCAAGACAGGCGTGTGTGTCCACACTGTAGACCAATACCCAGACCCAGCCTCTATCTGTGTGGCCGCGGAAGGTCAACTCCTCGTGGCAGTGTTCGACGGTTCAAACGTGCTCCGAACCTGGTCGCTGGACAATTTCCAGATCACTTGTGAAGCTCCAATTCCAAACAATGGCGCTCACAAAGACGCGACACTTCTTATCGCCGACTCATGTCTCGGAGATTTAGTTCTCCACGCCTTCAGAAACGGAAACTCTGCTACAGTGCAGAACGCAAAGTCCGGGAAAATACTCAAAACTTTAACTTGTCACGATCCCTCGTCATCTGTAACAGCACTAGCCATTTCTCGAGAGTATTTTGTCGTCTGTGTCAGGCAGCAGTACATGTCCCTCCACGAGCTCATATCCCTCGAGTTGTTTGACGGCAAGAAAGGGATTTACGTGCGCACCGTCCGGGGCTGTATCCACGACAGGGTGGTACCGCAAGCCTTCACCACTAATCTTATAGGTAAGGTCTTCACCAGTGGGCGAGTAAATAAACTTTCACCACTAATCTTAAAGGTAAGGTCTTTACCAGTGGGCGGGTGAATAAACTTTCACCACTAATCTTATAGGTAAGGTCTTTACCAGTGGGCGGGTGAATAAACTTTCACCACTAATCTTATAGGTAAGGTCTTTACTAGTGGGCGCATGAATACACTTTCGCTACTAATCTTACTGGAACGTCTTTATGTAGACGATTACAACAGCTTCCATAACTAATCTTATAGGTATTTATTTATCAGTGGGCGGGTGCTCATGGTTTCATCACTATTCTGATAGGTAGGTCTTTATGTGTGAACGATTGCATAAGCTTTCACCACTAATCTTATAGGTATTTATCAGTGGGCGGGTGCTTAAGGTTCTATCACTATTCTGATAGGTAGGTCTTCATGTGTGGACGATTGTATAAACTTTCACCATTAATCTTATAGGTAAGGTGTTTATCTCTGGACGACTGCATAAACCTTCTTATCTAATCTTATAGATAAGTCTTTCTGTGTAGACGATTACATAAACTTTCATCACTAATCGTAAAGGTAGCTCTTTGAATATGGATAATTGCATAAATTTTCACCACAAATCTTAAATGTAGCTCTTTGAGTATGGATAATTCCATAAGCTTTCACCACTAATCTTAAAGGTAGCTCTTTGAATATGGATAATTGCATAAGTTTTCACCACTAATCTTACAGGAAGGTCTTTATGTGTGTACGATTGCATATTCTTTCACCACTACACTGTCTGATGTAATATCATTTTGAAAGGTGAAAAATCAAAATCCTTGCCGTAATAAAAAAAAAGTTGTGATGCTAAACACAACCTTCCTAGTCTTAGTTTAAAGCCCATGTTATTGTGCAAAGTGTCAAAGCTAAGTCACAGCAAGGAGTTTGTTGCACTAAGCTTCTTAGATTCTCCGTTAGAGCTGGAAGTCAAAAATGAATCATTTTATGACATCTTTAAACATTAGAATTGTTTCAGGCTAAGATTAAATGCCATTGTAATATTACGACTGCAATGTTAGAATTAGATTTTCAATAGTTATATAATGTATTTTAGAAACTAAAAACACCGTTTCTATTATATGAAGTGGAGTCTTTATTTGGTTGTTGTCTATCGTGATATTATTATCTTTCACCTTGCCTACTATTACCTTCATAGTTTAACCCATACTCTCTAATAAAACACGGGAACAAATTAGAAACATGTACTTTTTGAGAGACTACAATCATGGTGTTCATATCTTACCTATGATTTATCAATGGAATTTGGAGTTTCTGAGATTTGGGATGCACATAGTTTTATTTTGAAGGAAAATAACTTTAATTTTTACCGTCCTCTGCTTTTTTGATATTATCTAGAACAAAGTAACTATGGACCGTTTTTCGTTTTCTCCTTGTTTGAAATACATCTAATGTAAACCTTGTCGAGCACTAAATTCATATTTACCACCTTATATGAATGATTGTTAAAGAGATGTGTAATAAATGTTGATATCACATGCTGAAATTAAGCTCAAATCTTGAAATGTTTTACTTGTCAACTTGATGAAATTTAATGTTTAGCAGCCTCGTAATGCCATGCGTGCTGCGTTGCATTGTGGATAATAATGTCGGTGACTGCAAATGTTATTCTCTTCTATATTATAATAATAATTATGTTCGTGCAAATATCTAAAAATTAAAACTCCCTATACCAAGTTTTTGTCGGGTTTACTATATTTGCAATACTCTACAATAACGCCTTGCAAAGTCGGAATATTTGATGGCGGAAGAACAATAGGTGGTGATTTTAAAATACTGGGTTTTTTTTTTAAAGAACTGCTTGCGGCCACAATGTCATGTGGACAATATCGTTCAAAACGTGTTATCTTGCACCGAGAGAGAAAAGAGAAATAAGAGAGTCAAACAAACAGAGACAGACTCCAAAAGATAAAGTGAGAGCGACCGAGAAAGATGAACAAATTAAAAGGAGTAGGAATTTAAACATAGAGAGAAGAAGCAAATTGAAAGAAAATTTGTCGAAAAGTTTGAAATTTTCACAGTAAGAAATTTGCTTGATTTTTCTTTAAAATTTAATCACTTGCTTTTTCTCTCTTTATGAACGACACTTATTATATAAAAGAATACCAAATTATTGAATATCAAAGCAGAAACTTACTTTGCATCATCCGTGTCTTATGATTATCTTCTCTTTCCAAAACAAAGTAACTCAGTCTGTACAGCAGTTTACGCCAGAGCATCACCAACAATCTCAAAATGTTTTTACTTCTTATCTTTTATTATTATTGCCGTGAATGGCAAATAAACTTAAAAAACGGTCAATTTTAGACCCATGAAATGGCAAAAACCTTTTGTGACGGTAACTTAAGTCTTGTATCTTAATATACACAATATTCTTTAGAATATGGAAGTACGTTGTGTGTGATTTCAAGATAAGTATTAAATCTGTCTCTGAATTCAATTGCATGGTGCATCACATATTATCAGCGCTGCCTTGCCTGGTAGAAGGCAATCTGGTTCAGCCATATAGAGATGAGGCCCGTTCGCCGAGAGGGTCACTGTATAGCGCCACTTGTTTTATATCGCACTCTGAAGTGCTGGTTAAATTGCTCACATTATTAGTTCCAAAGAGTCTTCTGAGGTCTTGTTTCGAGGGTGGATAGGATACAAGAACTTTTCTTGGCCTGCCTTTTTTGTGACTTTTTGTTTGAAATATGGTACCATTGTTTTATTGCAGTCTTGCTTTAAGAATCTTTAGTTTGTGCTATAATTGACAAACTAAACTTATGAATGAACGATCTTTCAAGTAATAAAAAGGGAACAACCTCACGTATTTATCACCAGGCACCCACGCTGTTGCGGTGTCTGCCAACCCCAGAAACAACACGTCTGACGTGGCGCTCTGGAACCTGGAGACTGAGGACCACAAGCACTTGGCACAGCACCCTAGCTACAGCACGATGGGCGCCTGTTTGGACTTCCGGTACTGCATGACGGGCTCTCCCACAGAGAACTCCCTGAGAGTGTGGGACATCAGTGGGAAGGTCAACCAGCCCGGCATGAAGCTGAAGAAACAGCTCGGTGTGGCGGAAATCTGGCCTATGATTGATAATCCGAGGTAATTAATTGGTGGCTGTACAAGTTGATCATGAAGGGACTGTCAGGTCTTTGTTTTCATCTTTATGCTACTGCTGTTGTTTTCTTTAATTTTAACTTACTAATGTTTCAAATAAAACTTGAAAAAGCTCTTTCTTCTGTGTGATTTGTAATGACTAAAGCTATGAATTGTAACTTATAATGATCCTATAAGATAAACATCTTAGGTAAACACTGGACGAAATTCCTGTAGCTTTTGAAGATGCGATACTGATGTAAACAATGCTATGGAGTCCTGACCCTGCTAAATTATTAAGAAGCAAATAAAATTCTAAAAAATTTCTAGCCGAGTCACAGTTCTAAGCATTCAATAAATTTGTTTTATCTTTTTTTTTTTAAAGAAATGAAATAACGATGGATTCTGCCATATAACTTATTAACTACATTTGTCAAGATCGTTCTTAGCGTAGATTGTTTATAGTATTGCGATGAAGATATCCAATTCTTTCATGTTTGTTGTGACCCCGCAGTGTAGATGTACATTTTTTTGATAATTTAATATCTTTGCTTTATATTCTCTTTAGATCATTTTTAAATTCCGAGTATCCTTCTCTGTTGGATCAGTGTTCATGTTCAACAACATTTAGTATGCAGCCAAACTGATTTTTTCCTACCTTTTATGCAGTGACTAGCATGACTAATAGAAGCAGAGTCTAGTTGTTAAACAACTGTCAAGCGAAATGATCACAAGCAATGCTTCTGACGGTTTACACTGCCTACTTTTTTGCATTGTTCAACCAAAATAAAAAAAAAAATACCTGGAGTAAAAGTAACTTTCACTTCCCTAACATGTCAACACGACATACGCCTTATTTAAGATTTTTTTTCCTCTTGGAAACCAGCATACATCTGCTTTCCATGTATATATTATGAGAAAGCCAATACTAAATGACTCTCCTGTGGATACTGATTGTTTCCCAGGTATGTGGTCGCCAAAGCAGTTCACAATGGTCCAATCAGCGTTTGGAACGTGGCCAAGGGCAAGTGTCTCCAGTCGGCTGTGCGAATAGAGCGAGGCCTGACGGAGGGCTCAGATGCCATAGTGATGCGAAACACGACCTTGGTGATCCTCACTGACCGTGGCTTCTCCAGCGTCAGTGACAACTCCAGGCCAGTCTTTCAGGTGAGGATCTCTTCGGGATGACCATCAAGTATTACACTATAATCATCAACACCACCAACACGAGCACAACCACCGTTATCAGCATATCATAATCTTCATCTCCTCCTCATCACCATTTCATCATCATCATCATCGTAGGCGTGGTCATCCTCGATTGAATTTTAACATGATTATCGTCAGTATTATCATCATGATGATCTTCGTTGTCTTCTTCATTATCATCATTATCCTTATCATCATCATCATCATCACTTTCAACATAATTCGTATTTTTATCATCGCCTTCGACATTACCGACATGACCGATCATCAGCATCACAACCATCTTACCCATATCCCATCTATATCCGTAATTATCAACATCACCATGATCACCATCATCATCATCTTTAGAGCAACAACAATACCTCTCTCACTTCAACCGTCTCAGCTGTTCATTATGATCATCACATTATTGGCCTTATACTAATATTTTTTAAAGTTTTCAAATGCTTTATCTACACCGTAATTATCAATATATTACTCATAAATACATTTCCTTTTTTTGTCAAAGCCCCCCTTTATCTCTTGAAGTAATCAACAGACAATGGGGGATGAGGCTGTAATTCTTTGTTTTTAACTTCTCCAAAGTCAATACGATTTTTTTAATCAGAAGAACGTCACCATTACTGAAAACAAAAACAAAAATATGTCAAAAAAAAAAAAAAAAAAAAAAAGGAAGAAAGACAGTGCTTCTTAAAATCTCCACATACTGTATGCTTCATTAGCTTGATTTATCCCTAAAAACCATCATTAAAATGAAACGCAGTTCTGTTTCTTCGCCCGGAGTAACATCTAGCAGACAAGGGAGAGCTGGAAAGAGAAAGACTTTCAATTCGAGTATGTGAAGACTTGAATTTTGATGTGAAAAATTTTAAAATCATTGTGCATGCATGATATTATTATATTACCACCACTACTGTAACTGCAAAAAGGTACACAGACAGTCATATAAAAAAAGAAGAACCACTGCAACTACACATAGATATAAGGTTGTACGTGGAGTCATACAAAAACAAATCTCATACGTTGCAGACGGTACTCGTGTATGACCTGAAATTGAAGAAATACGTCAGGCGGTTACCTGGCTGCTACATCGTTCCTGCTCCGTCCCATGAGTATCTGCTGCTGGATAACGACAGGTGAGTCATGACTGGACGGGCTGCAAGGAGAGTCAACTTTACTTCATATTATATCAGTCAGTCGCTGCTAGACAATGACAGGTGAGTCATGCTTGGACAGGCTGCAAGGAGAGTCAACGTTACTTAATATAATATCAGTGAGTCTGCTGCTAGGCAATGACAGGTGAGTCATGCTTGGACAGGCTGCAAGGAGAGTCAACGTTACTTTTTATAATATAAGTCAGTATGCTGCTAGACAATGTCAGTGAGTCATTCCTGGAGAGGCTGTAAGGAGGGTCAGCGTTACTTAATATAATATCAGTCAATCTGCTGCTAGACAATGACAGGTGAGTCATGCCTAGAGAGGCTGCAAAGAGAGTCAACGTTACTTTATATAATATCAGTCAATCTGCTGCTAGACAATGACAGGTGAGTCATGATTGTACATGCTGCAAAGAGAGTCAACTTTACTTTATATAATATCAGTCGATCCGACGTCAGAACGTACATATAATGTGCGAGACTCATAGGGGCTTCAAAATAACCGGATGTTTTTTCTCAATATTGTTATTTAACTACTGTTGCAATTGTTATTTATATGAAAACAATTAATCAAAATATCACTATATTGGTAACGCCAATGGTATTTCCTTTCCCTTATCGTCAATATGAACTTTTGTGGTTGTTTATTTATTGTTACCGACGTTAGGTAAAATATTGATTTAAAAATTTATTTTATCTATCTTTCTGTCGATCATATAATATATATATATATATATATATATATATATATATATATATATATATCCCCATCCCACCCTCTCATCTCCCTTCACGCCCAATTCCTCTCTCCAGTCTTCTTGGGCCCTCAGACAACAGGTCACATTTCATCATCTGGAATCTGGTCACAGGCCACGCTGCCTCGAGAATCAAGACTAACTTCAAGGTGGATCTTGTCACTCGAGAGTTTATAAATTATGGTTTGGGTTTAATTCTCTCTCTCTCTCTCTCTCTCTCTCTCTCTCTCTCTCTCTCTCTCTCTCTCTCTCTCTCTCTCTCTCTCTCTCTCTCTCTCTCTCTCTCTCTCTCTCTCTCTCTCTCTCTCTCTATATATATATATATATATATATATATATATATACATACATACATACATACATATACATGTTTATATGTGTATAGGATTAAATTTTACTTTTTAAGATATGAAACAAATGCGGTTTTAGTGTATCTTTTCTGTTCACCTCTTGAAGAAGAATTTTAATTTGAGATACTCAGAGCTGAGTACTAAGTACTAAGTACTAAGTACTCGTATTAACCTTAAATAAAGGTATTATACATTTTCCACGCATTTATTTTCTTAGAACACAAATTAGAGAAGATAATTTAACGCTTTCTGAAAGTACATAATGATTCATAGCTTAAACTAGTAGACAACTTTAATCCAGAATCTTTCGTGTTTTTACACAAGCTATGTTTATTCAATTTATAAAGTAGATGAAGCAATCATAAAATTAGATCTAGCTAGAGACGGCAAAAAGTACAAAAGACTTAGAAACTCAAAAGAAGACAAAAAGCCATGGACGTGGGTCGAACCCGCACCCCTTCACGTCACCCATCGCCTTGTCGAGACAAAACTAGATACGTTAATACAGCGCCGTCTTCATATCCTCAGATCTAGCTTGTTTGTTCCAGCTTCTTTTGTTGTTTGACCGCCTTCACCAATACGAAATTTCCACTTGTAGGAACTGGAGAGACGCCGCATGGAGCAGGCAGTAGCCTCGGGGATACCTGCAGGGATGCAGACAGGCGGGGTCAACCTGACAGACGTCCCAACCAGGGCCAGGCCAAGAGCCACATCCGCCATGATGACACCCTGGGACCGCAGGGCCGAGACGGAGTGAGTCCCATCAAATCTCGCGCTGTTTAATACTGATACAAATATCTTAGAGAGGTTGATTTCATTGTTTCGTATGGGTCTCGCAATAGAAGGAGATCTCATAATTTTTGGTCATGACACAAATGGATGACAGGGCAGATATAGTTCCATCAAATCTCACACTTTTTGAAAACTCATTATTATATTTCATTTGATTGTTTGATATAGGTCTTCCACAACAAGAAATTATTTCATCGTAGTTGTAATAATCATACAAAACATCGTCAGGAAGAGTTGAGCAAAACTTAAAAGATGATGTTCGAAACTTGTCTGCCATTGGTGTTGGTTTTCAGCGTGCGCAGAGCGCCCATGCTGGTTTGTTGCTTCTCTAGTTTTGATCCTGCATCTTCATCAGGTGACTAGCCTTTTAGGTCTGCTACTGGTGTGAGCAGCAGGGAAATGTTCAGCTCCAGGGGCATCGACTAAGTGCAAGTTTTGTTGTTTTGGACGAGTCAAAACTGTCTATTGTTACCATGGTGGTCAGAAAAAAAGGATGCATAGATTTAACAATACTTATGATTTTGGGTTTGAAAATATGAAAATAAACACACATTATTCTTATTCTAATAAAGATCTTGCAATGAATGGTAACGCTTCTAATCCTTGATATGTTTTTCTTTCAATTTTATTGTTTCATTATAAGGCATACATGTGGACTAAAAGAAGTTATTCTGTAGTTTCCCAATGTAATAAAAGTTTCTACTATACGCTAGCTACTACACTAAGCATAGAAATATTGAAGTGTTTAAACGTGCACTGGCGTGTAGAATTTATAGAACGAGATTTTGGTGAACTGTTCTTGCTGTTTTACACAGATGATGAATCTTTGAGTATTGGCTACTACAGAGGCTTCCACTAGAAACAGGTGTGAAGAAGCCGAAATAAACAAACCTTTGCAGTAAATGTAAAAAAGTATCTAGCCATTAATTTGGCAGTATAGAAGTTGTGTAGGCCTGTGGGTTGAAGTTCTGTCCTAACTTTGCTTAAAAGTTTAAAGGAATAGATCACTATAACTCTAAACAATTCGGTGATTTAGCCTGCATTTAAGAGGACACCGGCTTCGAGTAAAGGCCTCACAAGCTGTTGTTTGATTTGTTCACCACAGATCAGCGCGACGCATGCGCCATGAGAGAGAGTCGGAGCAAGAGAGACAGCGACAAGAGGAGCTTCGCCGAGAGAAGGACAACGTTGTCGAGACGTTCATGGTCAGCGCTGACCAATCGACCATCGTAGCGTCGTTCTACGCCCACCACCTGTGTGTCTTTGACATCGCGTCTCAGGTAACATTTGTCTGTCTTTGCTTTAGTAGTGGACACGTTGGATGGGTGTATATGTGATGAGATGATGTAGAAGAACATGTTATAGATTTTAGCTTTCATCGTGATTATTTAACTTTTGTTCAGACAGGTTAGCATTTTTATTTTATAAAACTATATCGTATTTTTTAAAATCAGACCATGACTTTCTGTCACTTATTGATATATTTATTTTACTTTCCTCCTTTAAAAGAGGCGTATAGAATGAATCATAAACTAACCAATTTGTTCTTGAATATTACGTTTCCTTACTGACTGAACGGATTTGGAAATCGTGACACTTTGCTCAGAAAATGTCTTGTAGGCCCACTATAGCCTTGGCCTAGATCTAAAACTAATTATAGAAGGTCATAATCTTGCGAAAAACCTTCAGTCTCGAATACCATGGAAATCCGCTTTACATTGATCAAACCTTTGTGTTTAATTTCGTTTCCTCTAACCTTTGTCAAAAACATAATCTCATGGTTTCTTCAAAACAAACTTCTATTAGGAACAGGAGATATGAGATCCCAATCACAACATTCGACATAGCATTTATCGAATCTCGGACAAAAATCATCCATGAAGACATACTATCTACTGCCACCAGTGCGCAACCACTAACATTTCCTTTCATTTTTTTAAAATCATGTCTTATTTATATCAATGTATTTTTTTTTCACTTCCAGGTTCATACCCAGACCCTGCAGACAGAGAATTCTATGCTCTTTCTCCACACGGCAGCTCTCACCAAGGATGGCGGCCATCTTGTTCTCGCAAACTATGACGAATCCATCAAAACCAGTTACGTCACGTTGTGGGACTGCGTCACTGGTGAAATCAAAAGGCGTCTCAGGAATGAGGCTAATGTAGCAGCCCTGGCCATCACGGATGATGCTAGTCGTGTGTTGATTGGACACTCACTGGATGAGCTACACATCTGGGACCCGATGAAGCCCAACTCTTTACGGCGAATACGCGGCAGGGATGAGGGAAGCGACAGAGGAGGAGGAGGAGGAGGAGGCAATTCTGTCCTCAACTTTGAGGGTGCCCTCGGGGGTGATGCCAATGGGGGTATGAACTCTGCTTGCCAGATGTTTATCGTGGAGGACGGTGCCAGGGCTATCGTATTTGCTGGGGATGTGTCTGTGTGGGACCTGGACAGGGGGACGATGCTGGCCGCCTTCAGCCCAGACACGCGGGTCACGGCGTGTAAGGTGCTGCTGGACGGGGCACTCACGTTGTTCGGCATGTACGACAAGCCGGAACTGGTCATCCTGAGACTGTCCGGGACCGGAGCCAAGTTCCAGGCGCTGGACAGTGGTAGCAGCGACGACGGAGGCGTGGAGCTGTTTGGCGAGACCACTGGAGACACGTCAGATGAAGATGAGGATGAAGATGAAGATGAGGATGGAGAAAATGGTCAGGCAGATTGACGGACAGAATAGAGGAACTTTACTTATTACAATTTATGTAGGTTTGTGTGCGTTGGGTTTGTTTGGCCATGTTGGACTATTTCTCTTTTTAAAAGCTATATACTTTGTAGAATAAAGCACAGCTGGTTTGAGAAGTATAAAGGCCTGGGACAATTTTCTTCAATATCTCAAGACATGTATAAGATGAAATGTTTTTTTTATTATTATTATTATTCGTTCTTTTGTTTTGTTTTTGTTTTTTATTTTTTTCTTATTTTGACGTATTCGTTTTGAATTAGGTCAAAGATTTTTTACATCTGTTTTTAAATGGTCATCACATTTTATTGCATTTTGATTACTCCCTGTTGCCCAGTTTATGCGAAAGAGCTAAAATAACTGACTTTTGTCTGATCACCAACGAGCGAGTCTTGACTGAAGCTAAAACTGCACTCATACATACACAATATGACACTGTTCGTGATAGCAGCGCATCATGGCTGCGGCTTTAAGATACTTACACATTACTAGGTGTGCCTACATAGTAGGTTTTTGTTTTGTTTTTTTGGCTAGCTCTCACCCACTCGCCGTCACCCTGCCCGCGGATAACATCATAGCTTATGGCGACTGCTCCAGGAATGGTAACAGCTTCAACTTGTGGGTGAACACTCCCAAAATAACTAGTACAGTGCTGTACTGTCGCTGTAAAAAAAAAACCTAAAAGCTACAGAAAAATTCACAGTGGAGAAATAAAAATCGACAGTTTCAGATGAGAAACAAATAGGTTATTTAACACACAAAAACACTTGAGTTGAACACAAACAATTGAAGGCAATTCTCTGAGGCCATGCATACATGATTATATTATGTCTATAAAACAAATCTTTTGTTTGTTTCTTTGTTTTAACCCAAGGGAATTACAGAAAACGCATGTTGGAGTGCAGGTGACCGTGTGGTAAAGTTCTGATTTAGTTTCAGAATGGAACAAGAATAACGGTTACAACCCAAGCGGCTGTTGATGAACAGTTTGGGCTTTCACATTCTTATGCTCTGAGTTTGATGGGCTTGCCTGGCATCTTATAAATGAGCTGTTTAAAGTTATTATTGTGTTTAACTTTCATAGAGTTTCGTTCTGATCAATCAATTGATGTTTCATGAAATTGCTGTTGGTTGTCTGTAGAGTTAATTGTTAAACGTGTTATTTCATGAGAAGAGATGAATAGAGAACAGAAACAAAATGAGACATGTATGAAGATTGTTCCAAACACGCATACTTGGATGATTGTATTGATATTACATGAATATAATTTCTATTAGAAAACAGATTTTTTTTGCAGACGACATTACCTTAGAACAAAACCTTAACAATTGCTCGAGTGCTTGAAACTATGCCAATTTGTGTTTGAAAGTTTAGATTTTGTCTCTCTACTTGGCTAACCAGTATTATTTATGTTGATGATTATTGAATTGCTGTGATATGAAAAGTTATCTTCTAAAATATTCTTCTTACAATCATCGTCCGTCCACGTATAAAGTGGTCACTCTTTGCAGTGGCTTTTATCATGTACCCCAATATGCTTCAAGCTTTAGCCGCAATATCGAATGTCCATGTTCACGTGATGTTTATCTAGAAGTTGCTAATAAATTATCTGCAATCCGTTATCACTTTCAAAACTTCTTCTGCTTCCCTTTTTTCCACATTTTTGTCTGACATGATCAGCAAGATAAGCTCTGATTTGGAAAGTTGAACTAATCCGTTTGATTATATATGGACTCATCGATCGATAGCACTGTAAGGCAAATTTAGAAAACTGAAGAGTCACATGGTTAAAAGTTCAAAACCTTTTTGTCTAAACGTCACAGGAAACTTTTTCATCTATCTTGAGATCTCTCTCCTTCGTCTCTCTCTCTCTCTCTCTCTCTCTCTCTCTCTCTCTCTCTCTCTCTCTCTTTCTCTTTCTCTCTCTCGGTTTCTGTCTGTCTGTCTGCCTCTCTGTCTCTCTATCTATTTGTCTTTCTGTCTCTGTCTTTCTGTCTGTCTGTCTGTCTGTCTCTCTCTCTCTCTCTCTCTCTCTCTCTCTCTCTCTCTCTCTCTCTCTCTCTCGGTTTCTGTCTGTCTGTCTGCCTCTCTGTCGCTCTCTCTGTCTGCCTCTCTGTCTCTCTCTCTGTCTGTCTTTCTGTCTCTGTCTGTCTCTCTCTCTCTCTCTCTTCCCCCCCCCCCTCCTTTTTTTCTTCTCGTACAGAAGTTTATCACTAGAGTCTTCCATTTTTCTCGGTCAGGTCCTTGCCCTCCTTAGTGCTCGGCACACTTGTCTCTCTCAGGCTACTGATCATATTCCTTCCCTCACTTCTTGTGCTTTTTCCCCCGCCTGCCTCTGCCCTGCTTCATTTTTTTCTTTAATTTGTTGTCTACAGAAACGATTATAAAATATTCTTAATCTGAAAGACCAATGAAAGAAACAAAACTCACCTATCTTCCTATTCACAGTTCCATCGCACAATCATTCATATTATAAATTAGGTAAATACTCATACTTCACTAATGGTCAGTTCAATTCGCTTGTCAAGTTTATGATCAAGCCTGTCCTAGTTCTAATTTTTTTTCAACGTCCTCAAAGTCTTTATCAAATTCATAGATCGGAATGTTATATTTCCGAGGAAATTAGGAGGAAAATCATTGTGAAAAGCAAAAAAAAGTCTTTTCGTATTCAAATTTTGTTCTAAGTGTTGTATTCCTATTATGAACATTATAAGAAAATAAGTGTTTTAGACGGGAAAAAAATTGAGGATTGTAATTATTTGCTTCATGCATTTTTATAGTGTATTATATATCTAGATAATGATAGTTAAATCCAGGTTTCCTGCACCTCGAAAGTTTTGGCTTTTATAAAAGTTCATTCCGAACTGATTTAAAGACAATAAAGGTTTCCTTCACAGTGTGTCACGTCCTTACGCAGTTTGTCATTACAGGTGGCGACGTGTCTGGAGTTAAAAGTTACTACAAAGGCTGCCGGGAAGACATGGCCACAAATTTTATTGGATATTTACTTTCTTGGAGAAGAGGTCCATGGAGGCTTCGCGTATCGGTGGAAAAAGCGTTTTCGATTACTTCACACTGCCTCGCCCTCTTGGGATGATGCACTATGCAAATCGTTATCCCAAAGTCAACGCACGACATACAAGAGGAAGAAACACAGACAACGATTCCGATACCACTCGAAACCAAGAGTCAGTTAAAAAGACTTATCCAGTTTTATATTTAACGGAAAGTAAAATTGAGGAGAAAAATAGATTATTTGGAACAATAGTGCAAGAGAGCTGGAGTACAATAGAGAACAATTAAAAGTTACAGAGAAAGACATGCTGCTGGCAGATAGACAGACAGGCAAAAGAGAGATAGATAGATAGATAGATAGATAGATAGATAGAGAGAGAGAGAGAGAGAGAGAGAGAGAGAGAGAGAGAGAGAGGGGGGGGGGGGTTCATGATATTCATGATGATGATGATGAGGATGATAATGATTATGATGATGATGATGACGACATAGATAATCACAAAATAAGTATTAATTATACAGATAGATAGGAAAAATTCGGATACACACACAAAAAGAAATGAGAAGATGAACGCACATGATTCAAATCGTTTTATCTACGCATTTATTTGATTGTTTAATATAGCCCGATTATCTTCTTCGGATAAGGGGATGACGTGGGGGGGTGGGGAGGGGGGGGGGGCGGTTGAACAAACTTTCTAACTCTCAGGATCAAACCCAAGAGGATCTTCCTCAGCGGATAGTAAATTGGGCGCTGTGTCCCCACAGCCGCTGAGACTCAGACGGTAGATATGGTGCAGGAACTCTGTTATTCTTTCCCCTTGTTGCTGTTTTAAATTGTTTAACATGCCCTAAATCTCTGTCAGTCTGGCCTGGAGAATTTCTCACAGGCCAGCACTTCTAAATCTTACACTGAGGTAATTCACTGACGTGCTATATAATGATATAGAATAACAGTTTCCTAGCCGATGGGTTTGATTCAAATCTGTCGTATAGAACATGTTCAAAAAGGCTTTTTTTATTTTTAAAAAAAGGATGGATGATGTAGATTTGTATTAATGATGAGCCTTTTGTTTTGAGCCTTATGGATATCAGTTTATATTACTTTTGGTTAAGGCTAACCTTTGAGTGTTACAAGAAAAGTTCAATGGGAAGAAATCTTTATCCAAGGCCTCTTGAACATGTAAAAATAACTAGATTTTTTTAATCTACCTATCTAATTATCTAAAAAAACATTTGTCTTATGTTTAAAATTACTAATCCTATGCTTCCCAAATTTATTTTAAGACCCTCTTAATGACTTATTAGAATACTTTGTATTCCTGAAAAAATGCCTGCAGGCGTAGTGTCTGGCTGTACATTTATTCACAGCAATATGACAATTAATGTTTTAAAAGATTTATAAAAAAAATTAAATTTTTAGACATTAGCAAACCATTCTTCATTAAAACAAGCTTGTTCTCGAAAACATCTCAGCTCCATGGTAGTTCAGAATCACTAACTCTGGTCGGGAGGGAGAGTTGCGGAGGGGATAATTAACTCCCCCACCCCACCCTTACTGCTGGAACTCAGATGATTTGTGAAACGGCAACGAAGTTTGTTTTTTTCGCGGATTTTGCTTCGCAGCTTTCCTGAACATAGATAGTTTCATAAAACATTCAAACCCTTGGTAGCATGTTAACTTTCTTAACACTAAAAGCGCTTTAACTTATTATAACGCACCAAGATAATATACGTTTTGCTGTTTTATTTTAATTCCAAGGAAAAACAGCAATCCACGTAGCTATTTTTTTTTTATTAATGGAAGTCGCAAAATAAAGTTCAGTTAATGAACTTCATCTCTTAGTTGAAAAATGTGACTTTCTCAGCTACTAAACAAGTTTCCATTCAACACCCCTTCAAAGCAGAAGAATTGGTTACTACTGTTAACTACAAACAGTCCAAGGTTCTGACAAATATAGCTAATCGAGCCCGAGTAGCAAGGTGAACTGGCGGCTATAGCTAGTTCAGTCGGGCCCTTATTGTTCTTAGAGAGTTGAGAAAATTAAAAAGACATTGGACTTTTCTTGCTATTGCGGTCAAATAGTTTTATTGGGTAGACAGAAGATTAGTAACCGTCATCTGCTATTTATAAAAAAACAGCTCTATAAAATGAAAACTTCCGCTTAGTTTTTTGAAAGATGTGAAAAAGCTACGATAACCATATGGTGAGAATGGATCATAGAGACCTGAAATTTCAACTGATTCCATAATTCACCAGTTCTATCGTTTTGCGCACGATAATGAGATTTGTGAGGTTCAAGATTGTGATTCAAATAGCTTGAGTTTTCTAAGCTTTTGACGAGTATTCACAGTGATCTGACCTTTGAAGCGTACAGCTTTCAAGTATCGTTATAGGAAAATCTAGATTCGTTGGATTTATCAGAGAGCAAATTCCCAATTCAAATAAAGCCATTATCATCTTCCGCATAAATTGCTCAGATGATTTCCAATTTTCTATATAACTCAACATAATTATAATAGTTTCAGGTTATTATTGTGAAGCTTTTGAGATGATCTTCATCGTGAAACAAAATTTTACAATCGTTGAAATAGAATTATACTCTATAGGAAAAAGCTGAGAAGACTTTTTTCGCAACAATGTGCAGATTTCAGATGTAAAAAAAAGTATTTCTTTTCTCAATCAGAGGTACAAATGTCACCTGCAAGAAATATCTAAAGTAAATATAGGCTCTAAAGGTCGTTTCAGCAATAAACACTTCTCTTGTCCATTTAATTAAAGTCTTTGTTTGCATTCAATTCAACAGGTAAAGTGTCATCAAATGATTGCAATCATTTCTATTCACCACTATCACAACAAAAACAGTTGAGAGAAAGTTGATATCATCGTGAGTTTGTCAGAGAAAGCTGTTCTTCTCTATTCTTTTGTTTGCTAATTTTTTTCCCAGAAACTTTTGAGAAATCTATGGATTTCACAAATGCACTATAACTTTTTTTTAGGGCTAAAACACACCGACGGCCACAGTTTTATAATCGCTGCTTGTTCTGATGCCATAATCGGAGATGCTGTCTCTTTCTCTTCCCCCCCCCCCCCCTCTCTCTCTCTCTCTCTCTGTCTCTCTCTCGCTCGCTCTTTACTTTTGATAATCTCTTTTTTCCCTTGTTCTTTTTCCTCTCTCTCAAACTCTTCCATTGAAGATCTGTCTTTGTTTCACCCGCTTCAAGAGAGAGAAAGAGAGAGAGAGAGAGAGAGAGAGAGAGAGAGAGAGAGAGAGAGAGAGAGAGAGAGAGAGAGAGAGAGAGAGAGAGAGAGAGAGAGAGAGAGAGAGAGAGAGAGAGAGAGAGAGAGAATAATCAATCGAAACATTATCATTGAATGTAGGTAAGGTTCTAACCATCTTGGAAGCTCCGAACTGAAGATCACTTTCATGTATTTTATCGCAGAGTTACAGAAGATCCCTCAAAAGATCTATCTGTATGTTTATATCTCCTCATATTTCCGTCTCTACACTAAATTGTTCCACTTCTTCCTCCTCTCTATCTCTTCCCTCGCTGTCTCTCTCTGTCAGTCTCTCTCTCTCTCTCTCTCTCTCTCTCTCTCTCTCTCTCTCTCTCTCTCTCTCTCTCTCTCTCTCTCTCTCTGTCAGTCTCTCTCTCTCTCTCTCTCTCTCTCTCTCTCTCTCTCTCTCTCTCTCTCTCCCCTCTCATCGTCTCTCTCTAAATGTCTATTTCTCTATATCGTATTTTTTTATTCGATTTCACTTATGCCTTTTTTGTCATCCCATTTTTTTCATTCATCTCTTTCTTGGCTCTTATTGGAAATTGTCCTCATTCTCCCCCCCCCCCCCCCTTTCTCTCTCTCTCTCTCTCTCTCTCTCTCTCTCTCTCTCTCTCTCTCTCTCTCTCTCTCTCTCTCTCTCTCTCTCTCTTTCTCTCTCTCTCCCTCTCTGTCTCTGTCTCTTTCTCTGTCTATCTTTCTCTCTCTGTCTCTCTTTGTCTGTCTGTCTGTCTCTGTCTCTCTCTCCCTCTCTGTCTCTGTCTGTCTGTCTGTCTGTCTCTCTCTGTCTGTCTGTCTGTCTGTCTGTCTGTCTCTCTCTCTCTCTCTCTCTCTCTCTCTCTCTCTCTCTCTCTCTCTCTCTCTCTTATCTCTCTCATCCTGTACCTGACTTTCCATACACTTTAATTTTCTTTATCATCTTTTCTCCATCATTCCAGATGTCCTTTCTTGAAATCAACTTGTATGCCGCTCTTAACACTTCCTTCCGTCCTAACTCCTTCCTCGGGTAAACCTTTGGTTGTAAAGTGTTAAAGTCAGAACTCCTTCCTCGGGTAAACCTTTGGTTGTAAAGTGTTAAAGTCAGAACTCCTTCCTCTGGTAAACCTTTGGTTGTAAAGTGTTAAAGTCAGAACTCCTTCCTCGGGTAAACCTTTGGTTGTAAAGTGTTAAAGTCAGAACTCCTTCCTCTGGTAAACCTTTGGTTGTAAAGTGTTAAAGTCAGAACTCCTTCCTCGGGTAAACCTTTGGTTGTAAAGTGTTAAAGTCAGAACTCCTTCCTCTGGTAAACCTTTGGTGGTAAAGTGTTAAAGTCAGAACTCCTTCCTCGGGTAAACCTTTGGTGGTAAAGTGTTAAAGTCAGAACTCCTTCCTCGGGTAAACCTTTGGTGGTAAAGTGTTAAAGTCAGAACTCCTTCCTCGGGTAAACCTTTGGTTGTAAAGTGTTAAAGTCAGAACTCCTTCCTCGGGTAAACCTTTGGTTGTAAAGTGTTAAAGTCAGAACTCCTTCCTCTGGTAAACCTTTGGTTGTAAAGTGTTAAAGTCAGAACTCCTTCCTCGGGTAAACCTTTGGTTGTAAAGTGTTAAATGGGATTAAATGATTCCGTATGCTTCCTTTGCTACTTTTGAGATTGGTCATGTTTAATCACATGTGTCGATACCAACATATCTTTTAATGCATTGTAATAATGAAACGATTTTTTCAAACTTATACTTACCCCAAAATTGATGTTAATGTTAGAGCGCCTAAAACTTATTAAACACACGAATGTGTCAGTGGAAAGTTTGTGATTTTATGCTCTTATATAGCTTTACTCTGAGAAAAAAAAAATCCACGATTTAGGGTGATTCTACACAAAGTTGAGCGAGGGTGTCATCCCATTGTTTTCAGCATAGAATAACCAAATTTGTTTAATAGTTTGAAATATTTCTTAGACATGCCGGCCCGAGGGCACTTAGAATTAATAGTTTCCATAATCTAACATCTAGATATCTTAGGAAGGTTAGATATGGTCCGTAGATAAGGATTCTTTGACCCATATGTTTCTAGAGATGGTATCTATCAAGAATTATCAAAACGGTGTAGATTTATTGAACTATCTTTACATAGATACCTGTTATTTTCCCTTCGCATTTTCTAGCTTTGTAAGCTGTTCTGTTGCGAGACAGGCTGAGAGTGTGAAGGATTTCAGTTAGAACAAGAACTAAACCCACGGCGTGTTATGCTGTACTTATGATTATATCATTACATGCCAATTTATCATCTGAAGTACTTGTGTTTGAGAATCAAATACAGCATATGGCTATATAATAGGTATCAATAGAGGTTAAAAATTTAGCTTAGTGGGGGAAAATCGGATGAACGAGCTAGAGTAGATCGTGAAAACGTCTTTACTGCAACATTGATAATGTCTCTGATGAACTGTGACTAAAAATAATCGTTACAAAGACATTAATATGCTGATAATTGGGAACAAAAGAAAGCCTTAAATTATCACATTTTTCTCTCTTCTGTGCACTTAACATTTTTTTTTCGTTAAGACGTCTCTTCATGACAAAACGAATGAAGATACAAAATAATTAAATGCAATGTAATTCTCTACTACTCCAGCAGGATGAATCGCAATTCTCATTCAAAATAAAACAGCAGATTGTAATCTTAAAGGCCGTGCCCTACCCTTTATCTCGACGATATATCCATCATTTCTTACGCATTATTTTGATATCAATTTCTTCATCCCCTTTCCCCCAAGTGTGAGGTGAAACACCCAAGCTTGGCTACAATATAGACCTTACAATAGTCAGAGAGAAACCTAGAATCTAGAGAGAAAGAGATAGAGAGAGAGAGAGAGAGAGAGAGAGAAAGAGATAGAGAGAGAGAGAGAGAGAGAGAGAGAGAGAGAGAGAGAGAGAGAGAGAGAGAGAGAGAGAGAGGGGGGGGGGAAGACAGACAGACAGACAGACAGAGACAGAGAAAGAGAGCGAGAGACAGAGACGGGCAGTCAGAATCAGAGACAAGAAGAGAGATGTGATAGAGAGAAAGAATGACTCAAGACTCAAGATGTATCTAATTTCTATTGTTTGCCACCACTTGTCCTTGTCCTTCCTACATTTTCTTTCAGGCATAGTCATTTTTCAATAGAACTTTATTATGAAAAAGAATTTCAATTTAAAAACAAACATTAAAAGTTATGTTTAAAACGTTTTTGGTCTTTTCTTTTCGTCAATGGCTTTACATCTACTTTAAGTTTAGCAAAACGTAGTGGCGGAGGTTGTGGAGAAGCATGGGACTTGACTACCTCACGTATTGTTAAACATTTCACAGACTAGTCACGAGTTAGGACCAGAACAAGTTGGTAAGCCTCGCCGAAATCATTGGACGCAAATCTTTACGGCAACCTCTTCCACTTCCAAAGTATGGCGCTCCGAATTGAGGCATAAACGAATATTTTTGGGAGAAGAAGAAGAAGAAGAAGAAAAGAAGAAGAAGAAGAAGAAGAAGAAGAAGAAGAAGAAGAAGAAGAAGAAGAAGAAGAAGAAGAAGAAGAAGAAGAAGAAGAAGTGCACGATCCCTACCGTATGTAAAAAGTGAGGAACAGTAAGCCAATTTTTTTATTTCATTTTACATCCATTCACATAATCTCTCTCTCACACACACACACACACACACACTCACTCTCCCTGTCTGCTTTGTCTCTGTCTCTGTTTCTCTGTCCTGTTGGCCTGTATGTCTGTCTCTCTGTCTGCCTCTGTCTCTTTCTGTCTCTGTCTCTCTCTCTGTCTCTCTGTCTCTCTGTCTCTGTCTCTCTCTCTCTCTGTCTCTGTCTCTGTCTCTGTCTCTGTCTCTCTCTCTCTCTCTCTCTCTCTCTCTCTCTCTCTCTCTCTCTCTCTCTCTCTCTCTCTCTCTCTCAAGTGACACCGCTTAGATCGACTGTGTCTGACCAATATAATAGAATGGTTATCTAAAAAAGTT
>JAWDGP010002459.1:235000-277500 GCA_033675545.1 Elysia crispata | reverse complement strand
GTATTATCACCATCATCATCATTATGACCATCGAGTTGTGTTACTTGAATCTTTGCCCGGAAAGACAGCAAGATATAGGTGTTTGGTTGTGTATAAGAGCTTCCTTAAATGAAATAAAGTCTGGCTTAATACATTTTTTTTTGATATTTTTGAAAAAGAAAGGAAAAAGTATGACCCATTGCGATCTACAGTATTTGTCTCAGGAAAAGTAACAAACATTTTTAAACATATTGAGACACACAGAGAAGATGTACCAAGACCGTGATAAACTCCGTGTTGTCTAGAAGAGTTGTTGTAGGGTTCCACTAACATTATTCTTTCCTCTCTCTTTCTCTCTCTGCCTCTCTGTCTCTCTCTCTCTCTCTCTCTCTCTCTCTCTCTCTCTCTCTCTCTCTCTCTCTCTATCTCTGCCTCTTTCTCTGCCTGTCTCTTTTTTTCTCTTTGTCTCTGTCCATTCCTTAACCTGTTTTCCTGGAAATGAACCTATTTGCAATTTTTTTTGTACTCAACATATATTTACCATTATTATATTCTCATTTCCCATCCATGTAATTTGAGCATAGTTTCCTGACTTCTATTTATTTATTCTTTGAGATCTTTTTTTACAATATCAATAAGTTTTTCACACAGCATATTTCTAGATTTCTTTGGATCAATAAATTTGGTGCCTTGTAAAATTTGGTGATCATTCTCTAATGTTTAAGAGTGACAATGATTATGATGAATATTTACGATTAGAGCGCTGTCCGTACATTTTGTAAAGACTTTAAGGTGGATCAGAGAAGATCTCGTATCGTGTACAGTAAAAAAGTTGCAGCTTAATACAACCAAAACCATGTGATGGTGATGCAAACGTAAAGTATTTCCCAACCATTTTGGCTTCATGGAGATTTTGAAATATAAAAACCTGCTGCATTATCGAGGTTATAAAACCGGGAAGAGTGTTTCAACTAGGTTGAAAATGAAATGAACTGATGCACATAACCAATGATCAGCAAGGTTTTCTGATCGAATGTCGGCAAAGTAAACAATTAGAAATGCTATGATGAATAGACATTGCTATGCTTTGCTTATTACTCTTTGACTGCATGGATAGACCGAGCGGAGCGCTAAAATTTTTATCTTTTATAATTCCTAAGGCCCCTGCTTTTGCGGGTTCATTTTGTGATGGATAAAAGTTTTTATAATTTTTATATATACAATTAAAAACGAATTCTTGTGGAAAAAAAGGGTAATGGTAAAATGGCACAATCCGTTTAGACTAATATTTCAATAGGAAACAAAGAATGACAATAGTAACTTTAAAATCAGCACTGTCTGAACACACTGGTACATTTTTAGGAGACAAAAAAAAATGAACAAAGCCGCCAACTTTCAGTTTTTGTTTTCAGGTCTAAACCAAATCATTGCACAACATAGGGTCGACAAAGGCAAATGCAATCTATGATGTTTCCATTGAACTAAGACTCATTAAATCACTTCGCAAATGATTTTACTGGGTTAAATTTCCGGCAAATAAGCATACAACACGCAAAAAAAATCTTCCTCATGTTATTAACGAATCAGTTCAGTTTTTTTATACTTTCCCCCTTTACATCGGTCGCATCCACTAAGCTTAGTGCTTGTTTATGTCTTAAATACAAGACCCAATCTATTTGATCTGGAAGTCCGCACGCGAGATCAAATTGTTTCCCCGTTATCTCTTATTGGGAGCTCCACCCAGTCGTGACCTTGACATTGGGAGTCACATGCTCACCAATGGTGCTGTAGTCCACCCGCTACTGAGAAAAGCTGGAGTTCACGTCACGGCTTAAGTTACTCGCTCTGTCTACGCCTGTCATGCAAAGGCTTTCTAGGACGACACTGCCGTGTAACTGTGTCGTAAGTTTTAGTTACTGAAATAGCTATGGATATATCGTCAATAGAATATAAACAACTTCATTAATTTCCTGAGCAAAGCAGGATAAAATACCCGTCTTCGATATCGAAGAATGGCCAGAAGTGTTTACAGTTATGGTATCTGAGTTGTTATCAGCCTTTTCGTTTACAAGAGATTTAGCATACTTTAAACTTATTCGTAAAGAAATATTCTAAAATTAAAAGAAAACAAATATTCATGCAAAAACACTCAAACATGGAATACGTTTTTACATTGAATTAAAAATAACAAAGCACTGGAATAATCATCAGCAAAATGTAGAAATATTAGAGACCGCTAGCATATATTATACATTGGTCTTGAGAAACCTGAGCTTACACCATAATCATATACCACTCATTATAGTGGAAAGACAGATTGGCGGTAAAGTAAAGCTTCCTGAGGAAGCAACTTGAACAGGAAAATCTGAATCACATCAAAGCAACAAAAAAACTCCGGTAGCACCATAAACTGGCCTAGGGCTGGAACTCCACGTGAACCGCAAGTCCAGGATCGTTTCCCACAAATAAAGAGCTAGAATTTGTACGATCATTTTCACTCCAATATTCGAACGCCCAGTCTCTTCTAACCATAATTATAATGCTTTTCTCATATACGCATCATCATCGTTCATCTTAGATGTTGACTAAGCTTCTGGGAATACTCCATCACCGTGTTCAATTCACCATCTTAGATGTTGACTAAGCTTCTGGAAATACTCCATCACCGTGTTCAATTCACCTGATCCGAACAGCAAGATGGAAGCGAAGAAACGCATTTCGTGGTTGTTACCTATAATTTTTGTCTAATATTTTTATAACTCTCTTTGTGTCATTGATAAGCAAAGAAAGTAACCATACCTCTGGGATGAAACTGATACACGTGGAGATTAATTTAGACCCATTAAAATCATTATCACCTAGTGCCGCCTTGTTTAATAGCTTTGGAGATTATGCCGCTCAAGCCTATGAAGCACTCGTTATTAAAAAATGTCACTTTAACCAACTCAAGTTTGTGTCTAGAGTGTCAAGATTCGTTTGATTTTCACTTTCTCTGTTTCCGTCTGGACCATTTTTTGGAAATATCGTACGTCAAGATTTCATGACCCGGCCAAAATCTGGCCCCCGTTGTTTCGTGTTAAGACAGTCGTGGGAAAAAAAATGGTGGGTTTTTTTTCTATGATGTGTATACTGCCCGAGTTAGGGCGTCAACTTATGAAAGCTTATTTTTGCTTCTTATCGAAGAGTACAATCGATATGTCCCATTCACCAGCACTGGTCTGGTTTAAGGTGTCTCGTGATCTCACGCACTCCACCCTAACCTGCTCTATGATCTGCTGCACTGGTGGCCAGTTGAGGCCTGTGGTAGGATGTGTAAACAACGCTCCTTTCAGTCAGAGTAACGGGATAAGTCCACGTACTGTGAGGAAGAGCTGTTCACGCCAAGATCCTAGTACTTAAAAGATCATGCCTCAAAACATAGCATAACTTTATGAGTAATTCCACGTCACACCACTCGTCTCTTACTGAGCATAGCAAGAAATTCGACCTTTTGTTGAAATTCTGTCTTCAAAATCATGCAAAGTGTATTTCCAACCAGCAATGTACACCTTTGATCACACCTTTTCTTCACATTTAGATTGATGAAATAATCGACACAAGCAGCTAGGGTTCAGTAAAGTATGACAGACACTGTATTATTCAGATATAAACCTAGTGTAAACCCACGGTATTATTGCATTTTTTTCTATTAATTGTGTTTGCTTTGAAACAATGATACAGTGTTTATACGAAGACACGTGACTTTTAGGTTTGAAGCTATACGGTATGTAAAATATGCTTTAGAACTTTTTTATTAAGTATAGCAAATGCCAATTGCCCACAGCTTACAATCGTCCGAAAGTTTATAATCCTTTATCTCTTTCTCCTTTAATCGAAAAATATCCACTTCGTAAGGCATCATTGAAAGCAATAATCTTGATATATGTTAAGTTTCTTTTCCTTTCTTTGTTTCTCAACAACAGCAATCTTGGTTTCCTTTTTTATGTTACTGTTATTTGCAGCTTTTTTTTAAAATATTTCTCTCCAATTTTACATAAAGCGAAATTAAGAACCAGAAAACACTAGATTTCTTGTCGTATATAAAAATTCCTTTTTGCCTGATCCAAACTTACATGGAAATGTCAATTTCCATGCCATTTTTCTCATATTACAAATCCCATGGACAATCAGAAATAAATACATATATAATATAATCGGGTACCACTACTTCCGGATACCATTAAACTTCTGTAACACAGACAAACAAAGCATTAACAATATTGATAATTTATGTTTTATGCCAACTTTATTTTGATTATTAATCAAATCTTGTCTATTTCGTCTTACCGCTATTATTTTCAAAAATAGGCCTAAAAAGAACGTGGATTGTAAACTCTAGACGTAGGTCGAATTAGAACTTTAAGCATAAAAAATATTTAGATTTTTACAAAAAAGGAAATCATGATGTGTACATCCCGAACTATTCAAACAATAGAGATATAAAGTTTATCAAAAGAATAAGTTCCGTATCTGTGCATCATTTATATCAGTACGTGTAAACATTGAAGTTACAAAAAAAGTAAAACTTGACCTGTGGATGGCACTTTGGACGAAACAGAAGTCCTGTGGGTAAATGTTGACAGCAGTGACTTCTGCTCTCTCTGCCTGCCAGATAGAAACAAAAGATATTTCTCTCGCCATGTACTAGAGGTCATCTGGGATATTCTATTTCCCCCAAATAACTGTTGATTGGTAAAGCAGTTCTACCTTTTGTTCTTACTTTGAGAATAATAACAGAAAGAGTATGTTCCATTTTGAATCGATACAAAAGTTTTCATTTAAGTATAAAAGAATTACTATTATACAATTGTTTAAAGGATAAGGCGTTAAACCAAAATAAAATAACAAGGATCACATCCATGACGTTTTTCGCCATTCTGGTTTTCTTTCTGGACTCAAGAGGAGAAACGAATAAGAGATTTTCACTGGTAAAGATGGGAAGAGACAGAAATAATATTGCGAACCTTCTGACAAGTAGAACCCCTGAAGATTACATCCAACTTTAAGAGTTTAAGATACTTCGGTTTGGGCTGAGTGAGACTCTGACCACTCTCTATTGCCGCCGAGAAAACTCCCATTGAAAAGATTGTAATGTTCGACCTTTTCAGAAGATGGTACCGAGCTGGCAGTGAGAGACTAATACCTTAAGTGGTCATACATTAAGGTGATGACTTTCTCAGCGGAGCTGTGGAGACCCCTTAACGGAGGGGCCTTTCTTCAGGAGATACTGCACTAACATGAACCTGTTTCCAACAAAACGCATTGGATCTTACTTGAAAAATTCTTCAAAGCGCTGTTTTGTTATTTCAAACATAATGAACAGTTTCTTGGTTGACGTCTTTTGTTTGTTCACTCCGCTTGGAAAATATTTCACAAAAGCTGAGAGTCTCAGAAATACTTCTTTAGTAGCAATAGTGTAAAGATGCTTCCGTTTCGTAGAAACTCATTGGTATTAAGAGAAAAATAAAAAAAAAAAACATTTCCTTTTAATTGACAATATGTTTGTTCTATCAAATCAAGAAAAATTCAAATTTCAAGCACAGTGCCATTTCCGAAATATCAATGAAATAAATAAACAAGAAGATTCATTTTTGACTTATTTGATTAGATGTATATTTTGGTCGCTATTAGACATGAGGTAATCTTTGACATAAAACTTTTCTATTTGGTCCTTTCCACAGTGACATCATAGATGTAGAATAGACTTATAAAATAAATATAATTATGCATCCTAATTAGTAGTGAAATCGTTTATTTATTTACAAGCATGAGTTCCCGTTCAGCTGAACAGGTGAGACTACCACATTGAAGAAATGCAACTTTATAAAAATAACAGCCATATCCTCCACAGCCACACAACTGCACTGAAGAAAAGCAAACTTGACAACAATGAACAGGTGGAGAATATTACTGCAATAGGGAAAAGCAAATTTTACAACAATAGCAGATATATCTCTGTCAGAGCCATACATGTGCATTAATGAGAATCAAAAATATATTCTCCAGTGATAATGCAGTTTTAAACACTATAGAAACTTATGACACTGGGATTTTTCTCACGTCGTGATGAAGACATTATTTTTTTTTCATATGAAGAACAGATCCCAAGCAAAAAAGTAAACTAAATTTGGGTGCCCTCTTTTCAGTTGATCTCTCCACCTAGACCATCATGTGAACGATCCATTATAGATACAATGCAGTGCTCGACCTGATATAATGAAAACATTATCTTCAATACAAAACAAAAAAAAATGTGCAACTGCTTTGGCAATGTTACAGAGAAAAATAAATAGTTCCCAGATTTTAAAAAAATCATTGGGTTACCCTGGATTGCTAAAGCTTGTAATTATTCTAGTCACAATCTGCATAACTCTTGGAAGACAAATTGACAATGGCAAGTTAAACACATGACTTAACTTTCATGTTTACACGTTTCCCTGTGGATCTAATCGATAGCTTTACAAATGGAACAGTATTGAAGTTTTATTTACTTATTTACATTTACAGAATAACAATAACTTGTTTTAAAAGCTTTGAAAATTGTAAACCTCTGAGAACAGTCTTTTAAATCTTAATTGGGTTCATCATAAAAAAATGAGCAAATCTTGATGATGCATGAATTACAATAAGAATATAATAAGTTTTCAAAATTATTCTTTAGCTTCAATCCATAACTTCTTTCATTTTTTTTGTATCGCGTGGGGCACTGATTGTGGTAGGTCAAAATTCACTTAATTTCATCACTGTACATTGAATGGATTGGGAGAAGATATTGAGAAAGAATTTCAAGCTGCCTTTTATAATATAAATGTAGAGTTTAGATCTAAACAAAGTGATTGAACGAAAATAGTTTTACACCTTATATCTAACAGGACAAACCCCTTTATACGGACATCAATCCAAGTTTTACAACAAAATGACTGATTCAAACTGTCTTGGTATGTGTGTAAAAAATTCCCTTTAAAAATTATGAGAAAGTATATATATATATATATATATATACTGTGCATTCATACTAACTTAAAAAAGTACAGATTTTTTTACGGAAAAAGTGGGATTTTGAAACCTTTCGTCTTATGGCTAGAAGTGTCTTTTACCGCTGACTTTTCATCTTTTGACCTGACCATAAAAACATTTGGTAAATCTATGAAGTTGCGAAGGCTGTTCAGCAAATAACTTTCTGAACAAAGCTCAAAACATGTGTTTATTTTCCTTTGAATTGTAGACTGTAGAAACCAACAACAATAAAACTACAATTTCTCAACCTTAACATTATCATTTTTATGAATTAATTCTCCTGCAATAAAAATTTTATTTTGCTGCGATCTATCGGATCGGAACATGGCTATTCTAACTCCGCCCCTTCATGAATCATTTGCTAATGCATTCTTATCATATTAAACCTTTTTTTGTTTGCTTATGCATTTCATATGTCACAATGTTTACACTTTTACCAATTTTGTAACAATCTCTGCTAATGTGTCTGTTTCTATTTCGATGTTTATAAACCTTTTTTCGCTGACTATTTACTTCTCCTTGACTTACATTATTCTTTATCTACTATGATCTCAGTCTCATTCTCTCTCGATCTATCTTTATTTGTTTCTTTGTATATCTTTATGTCAGTATCGACCGTTCTACTGTCGCAAACATCTTCAATTTTTAACTAACTAAACTACTGTGCTCCCGCCCAAATGGCGTCCTACATTTACTTATCTGTCCTGGTAAAATATTTTTGGCTGACCCATTCATCACAGTTACAAAGATCATTCGTCCTCCTTTGATTTATTAAGGGAATTAAAATAGCTGCTCAATGCTAGTGATGTAACCTGTATTAATTTTATCCAGAAAAAGACTGGTATTACTATACTTCTGTTTTGTTTCGTTTCGTTGTTATATTAAGTTAAGTTGACCAAAACCAGAATAGCATAATAAATAAACAAGTTTCAGCGTAAGAAATTTTTTATTACTGAATTTCGCATTTACAAGGAATGAATTATTTCTAGTGATGTTGCATCCAAGTTGCGAAACTGAAATATTTACTTCAACCATATTGTTACTTTGCTTTCATGTTATGGCAACAGCATTGCAAGCCATTAATATCTTCTGAATGGTTCATGGAATCCTCTAATAGATGTGCACGTCTGGTGAAGGATGACTCAGTTGATGGATTGCAAGCCTAACATAACGGGCGTGAGGATTCGAACGCTAGCTTGAGACGCTGATAGATTCGAATCTCATCTAAATAGCCCTATATTTAGATTTAGAGCTTAGATGTCTTTGTAAGAGTACAGATCACAGCAGCATATTCTTAGTGTTTGCTATAGCCGCTCAAAATAAGCTAAAAGGATTCACAAGATTAATCGCCTTGATAATCGCCTAGAGGGTCTGACTTGCGTGCAGAGGTTAATTATAAGGTGCAACCATCTTCGATTTAAAAGAACCATAGATAGAAAAAACCTCCAAGGTTGTTTGTTGGTCAAACCCTTAGTTAAAAAAACAGACGGAAGAAAAGTACAAAACCCACGCCTTACGCATCAACATAAACCGGTCGTAAGTCTGTCGCGCTTAAAAGAATTCCTGACACACATTCAGAGTCCTCCACTCAAGTCTCCCACCCAAATTGTCGGTCGGATTAACCTTGTGGTCTAGACGACTAGTAGCGATGATGTCAGTACTGTCCAATATCTGGGGATAATGTATTCCCATATAGCTATCATACAAGATCAAAGTGACAAATATCGTGGAATAGATTAGACTTATGCATCCGTATGGCGTGACCATAGTTCATCAGCTTTACTTTTACGCACGTTCTCTCCTTCCTTTCGGTTTCGTTCAGATGATGCGTCGACCATAGCAAATTTAATGATTCTCTCTCGTTCTGCTAGTGTATTGATTATAAAGCAGTTTGGCGGTAAGAGGGGCTCTACAAAGTCCAAGATTAGATCTTAAAAACCCTTGTTGACCTCGCCTTCAGGTTATATAAATTCATCTTTTGTGAGGAAAATAATAAAAAAAAAAGATTGTCCGAAAATGTTAAGTAGGCATTTTTTCAACGCCTTAGATTTTCTTTAAATTTTGTGATTTGTCTGTATCAGGTTTAGGATTGCTGTCAATGTATATAAACTTAAACACGCATCATAGTCTAAGCCAAAAGAATTGTTTTTACGATCGCCAGAAAGGCGATGTGGGTTTAATAATAAGTCTCATGATCTTTCAATAACTATTTCTAGACAGTTTTATAAAAAGTTATGAATGCGAGTCAATTATATTTAAAAAGAAATAAAATCTACCAATTCTGTTTTGTTTTCTCAAAATGATTCGTCCGGTACTGGATGGAGATCGTCGTGTTTTCCATAGAGTGAGGGAGGCGCACCACTTCCATCCCACTTGCAAATAGAATGAATGGAAGATTAGTTTCCAACAAAATATTGCTGGAAAGAAAATATAGATAATGTCCTTCTACAGATGGAAATCGTAATTTGGAAAATTTTTCGTGGCCAAGAAAAAGATCAGTAACATGTCTTCAGAATGGAAAATGTTGGACAAGTAGCCGGCATGTGGTCATGACTATGACTCATGTTGGGAAGTGAACCAGTGGGTATCAGAGTGAGAGAGAGAGAGAGAGAGAGAGAGAGAGAGAGAGAGAGAGAGAGAGAGAGAGAGAGAGAGAGAGAGAGAGAGAGAGAGAGAGAGAGAGAGAGAGAGAGAGAGAGAGAGAGAGAGAGAGAGAGAGAGAGAGAGAGAGAGAGAGAGAGAGAGAGAGAGAGAGAGAGAGAGAGAGAGAGAGAGAGAGAAGGTTTAAAAAGAGTCAGCCACAATAAAGGCGAAACGTTTTAATGTTTAATCTATACTTGTGTTGTTCCTTTTTTTAGTCCCGTAGTTATAAAGTGGTGTGCCTGTCTCTTTTTAAACCTTGTTTCACACTATTTACAGACACACACGCGTCCTTTTTGGCTCCTTTATAATTACCAAGTTGTCCTCCAAGTGTGGTGTTTTTGCTTTTCTATTTAGAGAGAGAGAGAGAGAGAGAGAGAGAGACAGACAGACAGACAGACAGACAGACAGACAGACAGACAGACAGACAGACAGACAGACAGACAGACAGACAGACAAAGAGCGTGAGAGGAGGTGAATGCAATGACATAAGAAGTGCCTAGATAGCAGGTAAATAAAACCATTACGCCATAATAAAAATCAAAATCTGAAATATTTGCTTACGATGAAACAAATCAAATAACATTCTGGTTCATTCTAAGTTCACATATTTTTTACTCCTTTGTGTATTTATTTTTCCGACCAGGATATTTGCATCAAACAGAACGTGTGGAGAGATAGAAAGTTGAACTGATTATTCCACACAATCCATGCTCACCTTTTCGATCCCAGACATCTGTGCAGGTACCTTGGTCTGAAGGAGGAGAAACTTATCAACTGGCTGTCATTCTGCATTTCATGTAAGAACCAATGTTGTCTGGTGTAAAAGTGTGACGTTCCAAACTTCTGGTCTAGTTGGAGTAAGAATATTAAGGCGAGAGCAACTAATTATAACAGTTCTAAGCAACGATGTCGTCACAAGATGATCTTGGTTTTTGTTAGAATGGCGCTTGATTGGCGTAATTTAACATTGGAAGATATGTTTACTCAGCATGAAAACGAAAAATAGATTACTGATAATTGTCAACTTTTCATCCTTGTGTTCCGTATTGTCATTGTTGCTTATAAATCCCTCTTTTTCTACAAACCTTATCTTCAATTTTCTCACAATGTCTAAGATTTAATTTTCTTACTGTCACTATTTTTACTCCGTTTTGTTACTTATTTTTTATTTTTCTTTACTTTACCGTTTTCTTCTCTCCGTATATCTTTTTTTTTAATCTCTGAGGCCTTTCTCAGAATTAAGCTATATTTTTTTATTTGATGAAAATAATGAAAAGAAATAACTAATGTTGAACTAAATTTATGAATAAAGATTTAAACCAAAGTAAGTCTGCATACATATCCTGTATAATTTTTGACAAAGATTCGATGATACCATATTCAGGGACCTACACTGTACGCTATATCCAAGATTGTATGTGAATTACATTCTTTGTTGAAAATCTTGTTTAGCTTTACTTTTCCTTTCTCTTAATATGGTTATACAGGGGCATTCTATCCTAGAGAACAAATTTTAAAATGTTTATCTCATGATTTGAAAAAAAAAAAGTTTTGTTCAGCAAAGAAGTAAAAATCAGTTGAAACGCAATAGAAGGCCTCACTTTTGGTTGGTCTTAGGCTTTCTCTGAGACACTCCACCGGTAAAATTGGTCATTTAATTTCATGTCCGATTGAATATTGTTTACCTCTTAAAATTATTTTGCGTATATTCTAAGTTACTCAGTTTGCATTTTTCTTCGTTTTTTTTTTAATCAACAGAAAAAAAGTAGGACGTTTTATCTGTGATAATAAAGCAAGGCGTCAGTGGCAAAACCAGGACACTACAGGTTAGCATCTCAGGCTATTGGCTCGTCCTCTGATTCCGTGCCGGAACCTGCGCGCGTGCTGCTCCAGGGAACATGCGTCCAACACATGCACGGGCCAGCAGCCTGCAGCAAGGCACAGCGGCGGCCATTTTACTGTGTGTCCTCATCCATTTGACATCAGGTGAGAAGCCACGGGAAATCTCGTATAGGAACGAACACCCAAAATCTTTACATTATTTTGTTTCTCATGGACGTGCAGATATTTATCTCGTTTCTTTCTTCATCCCCTTTTCTCTTCCATGCTTATCTTATACTTTTTCTTCACGCCCCCCTCTTTTATAAAAAAAAAATATTACATAGAATCAAGAAAGCAATGATCTGGCGAGGATCAACCTACGGTTTGAAACAATTTCCATACATTAGAAATGTAGATGGTTAGCCACCCTGTTCTAGTGGCGACTCAGCGGACTTTGTGCAGGTATACGGTAAAGGGAAGGGAAGATAGATTTTAGTCGTGCGAAGAAACTTTAGGCCACCCCTGTCCTAAAATCATTATAGAAGATGCGGCTGAAGAAATAATTCTAAAATATGGGTTACCGAGGAGCCCGTCCCTCCAGGCTAATTACAAGAGCTTGTCTGGTGTGTTTGGGGACACGCCACCGCCAGGTGCTGGGTCTCTCACGCCAATCAAGCTTTTTAATTCTAGCCCAGAAACACAGGCAGTGGCACTGATTGCACGGTGGTTTTAACGCATGCGGATAATGTGTTTGTGTCCTCGAAATTTTATACTCATTATCATTCACCATCACTCTATATGATTGTTACAAACCTTTTGGGTTTTTTTTCCTCTGTATATCTGTCTTGGTGCTTCACTCGCACTTCTCTCGCTCTTTCTCTCTCTCTCCCTGTCTCTCTGTTTCTCTCTCTCTCTCTCTCCCTTCATCTCTCCAACTCTCTATCGCTCTCCCTCACTTCACTTGCCTCAGACTGTCTGTCTATCCCTTTCTACAGTCCTGCCTTTGCATCTCTCTTTCTTTAACTACCCACAACCTCCTCCCAACCTGTGTCTCTACTATTTTATTCCTTTTTCAGTGTCTTCCATTCTCTCTCTGTTTCTGTCTGTCTGTCTGTCTGTCTGTCTCTCTCTCTCTCTCTCTCTCTCTCTCTCTCTATATATATATATATATATATATATATATATATATATATATATATATAAATCTGATTCCAACATTCTCTTATAGCTAATCTTGATTTACCCAGACAGGATGTAGAGCTGGTTACACTCAGCGGCTGTGTGTTATGTTCTGAATTTACCACTCCAATCCAATTTTAATCAGTCGCATAGCACTGCTTTTCTTAGGAACAAAATTTCCGAGTTTTAGTACCCAGAACAAAGAACGTGGGGCAGATTAGAGAAAGAGAAACAAATGTTGAAAAGTATGAAATGTAAAAAGCGAAAAACCAATCAATCGACGAGACAATGTTTTCATTACGACGCAATTTTGCATCATTGTATGTATCAATATAAATTTAGTTTATGCCTATCATATAAACCTTTCGTCTTCTCATACATATACTGGTACCATTGAAAGCTATGAGATACAGTATAATGTCGCTAAAGTAAGGGCGGTATGATCCAGCGATCTGCCTGGAGCGGCAAAGTCATAAGGGGACATCTTTTTTCATCTGCATGATGACTGTTGGCGCATCCAGAATGTTTGCGGCGGTACCAGCTAGGTGTTTATACCGCTGGTATAAAGAATTATTTGATTCGCACCATTTTGCAAGAATAAATGGAAAACAAAGATTTGCTGCTTTAACGCTTTCTGCTACAAAAAAAGAGAGATAGTAGCTCTTTTCGATTATTCATGTTTAACCTTTCAGTTTAAGAGTTTCTATTTTTATGAAAGAACTCTACCCATAGCTGAGTACTGTTTATCTTTCATCATTTCGAGGAGTCTTGTTACTGTCAAGAGTTAAGAATGAAACAGTAAAATATTTGATGGAATTAAGACTTCTGATTGGCCAATAAGGAATGAACAGGCTAGATTCTGGATTCACAAAACTTTGATTTTGCACAAACCGTTCTTTCGGCACACAGTGCGGCCTGCTGAGATACGCAGTGAGATATGCTTGTAGATGGAGGTGGTGGATCAGTAACTCTTTAGATGGAGATGTTGGATCAGTAACTCTTTAGATGGAGCTAGTGAATCAGCAACTTTACAGATGGAGCTGATGGATGATTTACTTTTTAGATTGAGCTGATGGATTAGAAACTCTTTAAATGGTGATGGTGCACCAGTAACTCTTTAGATGGAGATGATGGATCAGTAACTCTTTAGATGGAGATGGTGGATCATTTATTCTTTAGATTGAGCTGATGGATCAATAACTCCTTAGGTAGAGATGGTGTATCGGTAAATTTTTAGATAGAGCTGATGGCTCAGCAGCTCTTTAGATGGCGATGGTGGATCAGCAACTCTTTAGATGGAGATGGTGGATCATTTACTCTTTAGATTGGGCTGATGGATCAATAACTCTTTAGATAGAGATGGCGTATCGGTAACTTTTTAGATAGAGCTGATGGCTCAGCAGCTCTTTAGATGGAGATGGTGGATCATTTACTCTTTAGATTGAGCTGATGGATCAATAACTCTTTAGATAGAGATGGTGTATCGGTAACTTTTTAGATAGAGCTGATGGCTCCGCAGCTCTTTAGATGGAGATGGTGGATCAGCAACTCTTTAGATGGAGATTTTGGATCAGCAGTTCTTTAGATGGAGATGGTGTATCAGTAACTTTTTAGATAGAGATGGTTTATCAGTAACTTTTTAGATAGAGCTGATGGCTCAGCAGCTCTTTAGATAGAGATTTTGGATCAGCAGCTCTTTAGATGGAGATGGTGGATCAGCAACTCTTTAGATGGAGATGGTGGATCAGCGGCACTTTTAGTTAGTGCTGAATGATCAATAGCACTTGAAGATAGAGCTAATATATAGATAATTGATGCCTCACCCTCAAACATTTCGAAGATATCATCTTTCATAAATCTCAGTCAGTATACAGCTAGAAAATATTCCTCTCTCTCTGCTTGTCTTTCTTCCCTCAAACCCCTTTCCTCTGTTTAAAAATCTACCAAATCTCATTTGCCGCAAATGTTTTAAAAAAAAAAGTAGATTTGCTTATTATCCTATTGTCAACCTCACAAAAAACAAAAACAAAAAACAACAACACTTAGACACTGAAGACTGAAGAAAGCATTTCACACTGAGATTTAGATTGGTCCCAAGCAAATGCATAAAGCTGTTTTTCTTAATTGCAAGTGACAAGAAGCATTTTGAGATATACATCTGTATGCATGAAAAGTAAAAATCTAAACCCTCCAGAGTCGCTGAAATCCATGTTGTTTAGAAAACAACAAGTAACGTACGCTATGTAAACATGGCATCATCAGCTCCGGCGGATTTCTGGTCGATGTGGAACAAACAGAGAAGTTTAAGCTTTACCTAGCAATTCAGTTTTTTTAACAGATCCCTTAGAATTCCTGCGGCAACAGTTATACAATTTTATACCTGATGTTGAGAGAATTTTTTTATGTTATTTAAATTCATATTATTGTTCGATATTCTCTCTTCTAATCTTTCTAATTTTAGTTTCCATACGACTTTTATTGCGTCTTCTAATGGGTGCAAGTTTTCCAGAATATTCCGGGATTTCGAATTCGGGTATTCGGCTGCCGCCCAGTTTCAGACTCAGGTCCCGTATATAACTTGGTTTGTAAATCATAGGGGACAAAACGGGACGCGAAGAGTTCGTTAAAGTCGTATTTTTTATGAAAAATTCAGATAGAACTCTTAATTCAGTGTATTACTTGAGGAAGCTAATTTTTTTTCAGCCGCCATCTTCATTCTTTTTTTTCATTTTTACGACCGCAAGATGCAGTTCTGAAGTGGCGGCTGGTTTTAACGCGCGTTTATGGACGCGAATCGGTCGACTGGTTTAATGCTAGCAGTCACCGATGGTTTGATCTGTAGCGCGTGTTTAGTGGTTGAATCTCCGCCACAACGCACCCGGTCGACTGGTTTAATGCTAGCAGTCACCGATGGTTTGATCTGTAGCGCGTGTTTAGTGGTTGAATCTCCGCCACAACGCACCCGGTCAACTGGTTTAATGCTAGCAGTCACCGATGGTTTGATCTGTAGCGCGTGTTTAGTGGTTGAATCTCCGCCACAACGCACCCGGTCGACTGGTTTAATGCTAGCAGTCACCGATGGTTTGATCTGTAGCGCGTGTTTAGTGGTTGAATCTCCGCCACAACGCACCCGGACGACTGGTTTAATGCTAGCAGTCACCGATGGTTTGATCTGTAGCGCGTGTTTAGTGGTTGAATCTCCGCCACAACGCACCCGGTCGACTGGTTTAATGCTAGCAGTCACCGATGGTTTGATCTGTAGCGCGTGTTTAGTGGTTGAATCTCCGCCACAACGCACCCGGTCAACTGGTTTAATGCTAGCAGTCACCGATGGTTTGATCTGTAGCGCGTGTTTAGTGGTTGAATCTCCGCCACAACGCACCCGGACGACTGGTTTAATGCTAGCAGTCACCGATGGTTTGATCTGTAGCGCGTGTTTAGTGGTTGAATCTCCGCCACAACGCACCCGGACGACTGGTTTAATGCTAGCAGTCACCGATGGTTTGATCTGTAGCGCGTGTTTAGTGGTTGAATCTCCGCAACAACGCACCCGGACGACTGGTTTAATGCTAGCAGTCACCGATGGTTTGATCTGTAGCGAGTGTTTAGTGGTTGAATCTCCGCCACAACGCACCCGGACCGTTGATTGTAACTAAGATATGAAAGTTATCAACTACTAGTAGATCTAACGGATACAAATAAATTGATCAGGAATCTCAGACATTCGAGATAGTCCAGGCTAAAAAGTTTAGCTTGCTGGGACCTTGATCTAGCGGTCTTGAAATCTAAAATCATAATCTGGAGATGCGTGTGACTCCAGTAGTTACCCCCAGAGCCAATTATCTAAAATCTAAGAAAAACTTTGGTGAAATTAATACTTCTTTGATACATCGATTTTACATTGTTGACTCGGGTTGGATCTAATTTTAGCTACTCTTAGTTTTGAGGCAAGTCTTATTCGAATTTGTGTGACGTGATGGTTATTTCGGTCGTCCATAAAATCGAAGGTCACAGAACATTTTTAGGATGCTAAAAAATATATAAAATGTTTTTAATGAATAACTTAAGGTTTTTTTAATCGCGATTCTAATGCAACTTCTCAATTTGACTAAAACAATGTTGGCATCTGGATTTCTTATAGTCACTTGTGGAGCCTCTACTTTGTCCTCTCTCTCTCTCTCTCTATCTATCTCTCTCTCTCTCTCTATCTATCTATCTATCTCTCTCTCTCTCTCTCTCTCTCTCTCTCTCTCTTTCTAAATAGAAAAGCAAAAACACCACACTTGGAGGACAAGTTGATAATTATAAAGGATCCAAAAAGGATGCGTGTGTGTCTGTAAATAGTGTGAAAAAGGGTCTAAAAAGAGTCAGGCACACAACTTTATAACTACGGGACTAAAAAGAGAAACAACACAAGTATAGATTACTAAAAAAAAAGAAACAACACAAGTATAGATTTAACATATAAAAAAACCACACAAGTATAAATTACTTAAAAAGAAAAAAGAAACAACACAAGTATAGATTTAACATATGTTAAATCTATACTTGTGTTGTTTCTTTTTTTAGTCCCGTAGTTATAAATTTGTGTGCCTGTCTTTTTTTAGGCCCTCTCTCTCTCTCTCTCTCTCTCTCTCTCTCTCTCTCTCTCTCTCTCTCTCTCTCTCTCTCTCTCTCTCTCTCTCTCTCTCTCTCTCTCTCTCTCTCTCTCTCTCTCTCTCTTTCTCTCTCTGTACTTCTCTCCCTCTCTCTCTCTCTGTACCTGTCTCCCTCTCTCTCTCTCTCTCTCTCTCTCTCTCTCTCTCTCTCTGTACCTCTCTCAGTATATCTCTCTCTATCAACTTATCTATCTCTATCCATAACTGCATACATCCGATATGTATGATACCTTTTGCTACTGAGAAGAGCTTCTTCACTGAGGTCGTTGATTTTAGTCTCTCGAAAATATATACATTATAATGCAATAAAGTTCTAATTATTATAATATCAAACTTGCGAAGACATTTCAAAATTGTGCTTATTCAGCCCCATTGGCCAAATCCTCCATACACCTTTGAACTGATGAAATGGCTTGCTGTCAGTAGGGACCTGATCATCATTTTGTTTTTTTTTGTTTTTGTTCAAACATACACCTCAAGTGCTTTGAAATAGATTAGTATAAAGGTTATTGTGGAATTAAAGTTTGATAGCTTTGCATCTTTTTTAAACATGATATTGTGCCAAACCCGTTCATAGGTTTTTTTGGGTTGTTGTTGTTTTTTCACATAATGTAGTTTAATTACACCATGTCAAATCCTCTTCGGTTCACTGGTTGTATCTAACCTGGATCTAGATCTAAATGTAAGCCTAAATCAAGTGGATGTATCTCGATCTAATTTAACAGGAAAAAATAGACATTTTTCTATATAAGACTCTAGATGGAACTGTGGCACGTATGACGTAAGATAAACAAATATATCACGCCCATGTGTAAACACCACGCCTATCTTTAAAACACAATCATTGTACAGTAGCCTTTACACTCATTGTGTCAGCCTAGAAAGCCAAGCTTTTTTGCCAAAGACTAAAAAGAAAGAGCTAAGCAGACCAAGCACTTCTAGGTAACAAAAAACTAAAGACGCTGCTTGCCGGCTAGAAACACCTCAAGTCTTCTTATCAGAAGCATTGAATCAACAGCAACAATAACAGCAGAAATAAACACAATTACGTCTACTACTACTGCTACTACTACTACTACTACTGCTGCTACTACTACTACTGCTACTACTACTACTACTACTACTACTACTACTACTACTACTACTACTACTACTACTACTACTACTACTACTAGAAGTACTACTGCTGCTGCTGCTGCTGCTGCTAATACTACTACTACTACTACTACTACTACTACTACTACTACTACTTCTACTACTACTACTACTACTACTTCTGCTGCTGCTGCTGCTACTGCTACTACTACTACTCCTACTATTACTACTACTACTTCTAATACTACTTCTAATGCTGCTACTACTACTACTACTACTACTACTACTACTACTACTACTACTACTACTACTACTACTACTACTACTACTACTACTACTACTACTACTACTACTACTCCTACTACTACTACTACTACTACTACTACTACTACTACTACTACTACTACTACTACTACTACTACTACTACTACTACTACTACTACAACTACCTCTAGAATAAAACCCATCAAATCATCCATTCCGATGCAATACGCTTTTCACGAACTTATCAAAGAATGTGGATTGAATCTAAATATAATCTTTCACACCATCTAGGTGTTTAGGCCTAGATACTTCAGTCTTCTAGATCTGTCTGGATGGGATGTAAATCTACATTAAGATTTTAGCTTTAGATTAATGAATTTTATTACTTACAGATGCTTTCTAACATTTTCTGGTCTTTTTTAATTGATGTGGATTTACATCGGGATTTTTGTTGGAAAGTACTTAAACCTTTCTCGTACAAAACATTTGTTGAAGCATACAAAGAAAGAACCCTTTCCAAAGACTCAAAAGTTCAAGTTAAATCCAAAATTAGCTTACTCAGAAAGTCTAACAGGCCTATCGTACATTTTCTGGTGACTAAGTGTTTCCTTAAGTTTCTACCCTTGCGAGATAAATTTGCGTCATACTTTTCCTTGAACCCGGAGGTAAGGTATTCTAATAATAATCGCCCATTCTACAAACTAAGGTCCCTCATATACGATTATTGGTTTAACCATATTTTATTTATTAATACAATTCACAGCTCTAATTTTTTTCTTTAAAAAGAAACCTTCCTCATATAAATATATTTGGAAAATGTGATTGTTTACCTAAGAGTAATAAATAGTGTAATCGCCCTATATGCCCTAATGCACTGATTACAAAACTACCTGCAAAATAAATTACGGCTTATTTTTTCAGTTTGTTTTTGATGAAGGGAAAGCTAAAGTGACTGATAATGAGTCAGCTTGCTTATGGGTCCTAGCTATTCTTAAAACACAGGATATAGAGCGAAAGCCTAGGGTGACCAAATTTCGGTCGCCTTAAGTTCAAAATGAAGAAAATAGTAATTTAGGGTGACCATCGGGTTCCCATATATATATATATGTATATATATATATATATATATATATATATATATATGTATATATATATGTATATATCTATATTTATATATATAATCAATATTTATTTTTCTCATAATTAATCACTGATACTCTTCTCTAACCTTCTCTCCTTCCTTAACTTTCTCTCTTTGTCTCTCTCTCTCTCTCTCTCTCTCTCTCTCTCTCTCTCTCTCTCTCTCTTTCTGTACGTTTTCCCCTATCCCTTTTAATTACACTTAAGATAATTACATTTCGTCCTATTACGATTTTCCAGATTTCGTTTATAATAAAAAAAAAATATTTCTTCCTGTTGATGATCTGTTTGCTAATTTGATGTTTGAGTGGAGAAATTTCCTGTTCTTATCACAAAGTTTTCTTTAATAAATTCTCCCACTCTTCAACTTTTTGAGAAAAAAGAGCAAGTTCAGAACCCTTGCACCTTCGCTACTTGCCTTGTTTGATAAAAAAGAACACCAACACCCATTGGAGTTCCCAAGCCCCCCCAACGCGAAGCTTGCAGGTGAAACTATATCGCTAAATATTAGATCACTAAACTTTTCCTTTCCTTTTAAATCTTGCAATATTCTCCTAATCTCGTTTAATTATAAAATTATTTTTAATCCTAGTGTATTATTTTAAGGACTAAATACTGTAATATAACAGTTGCAATTACGTTTAGACATCAGACACTCGAAGTATGTTGATATACATCTTAATCAATAAAGGAAAATGCACCAGGCGGATCAATTTTGTTTCGCCATCTAAATGGCGCAGGTCGGGAAATATTCTTGGTTGGAAGGCTATCAGGGGCCGTAATTCACTCCGACAACAATCTCTAAAGGGGAAGAACCCGCATTGGGCAGAGTAGTTCCGTGACACAATTTCCGCTAATAGCCTCATTGTGTGAACTTAACGTTCCGTTGGAGATGAAGGGGACGTCGTTTCAAGTTCTTTTGCCTTTGGAGTGTTGAATTATTTTTCATTAACATTAAGGCGTTTTGCCTTTTATACTTTTTTTTCTTCTAGTTAAAAATGGTTTATCGTAACACTCTATGCTGTTAAAATTTTGATAGATTGTCATTAACCGAGAAAGGTCTTGCAATATAAAACCAGAAATGCCGTATATGACATTTCCTTCTGTTTCAAATTTCAGTTTGAAGCAGCTATATTTTTTAATTGTTCGATGATCCAATATTATCTTCTAATATTGACCTTTATACTGTTCCTGTTTGACTTTTCCCTTGGAGCTCATGGTCGTCATGATGATACAGTTTACTTTTTTAAAATCCAAATTTCAATTATTCTCAATTAATTTCGGTCTTGTATTTCATTGGCTAGAATAAAAGTTTTGATTTCATGTTTTGGGTCTATAAACGAAAATAAAATCAAACAAAGGATATAACTAAATCTTGCGGTCAACTAAATGATCAAAATCTGTATTGATTTGAAAGGCTCATCCAGGATGAAACTTAAAAGCTAAACACATTTCATAATTCTAATTAGTGCGCATTTAATTGATGTATAGTCACTTTTTTATTCATTTTTTTTCTTATTAAATGTTCTTTTAGTAATCGACTGAGTCATGTTTTTTTTTTAGTTTAGAGGTAAACACAGTTTATCCTTGGAATCCAAGTCAACAGTCTCTTGTTTTACTTGCCATTGTGAAATTGAAGACTCTGAAGCCATTAACTACTTAATTGAAGAAAAAAACATAACTTTAGCTCTTTTTATCAGTTTTGTAAAAATTGCCTTATAAAAGGTTTTAAAACACGCAACTCTGAAGACTGAAACACAAAGTTAGCCCTCACTTTGCTTGATACACAAACATTAAATTTTATGTAGTGAGGTATATTGTGGCAGAGAGTTCTTTTCTCTATTTGATCTTCAAGAAGTCTTCTCATTATTAATTTCTATAGTTTTAGTCATGAATGTCACCAAAACAAAACATGGTTATGGTCTATAACGCTGTTTGAGGCCTCATACTAAGCCTTATCACGCATTAGATGGTTTACCTATGAAAGAGATGACATCTGATTTTCCGTGAACAGATCAGGACCTTCTCGGAAAGTGCATTAACGCTCACCAAGGCGCCATCATCACGCTGTTAGATTCAGTCTGTAGGCCCTGAGCCCGGCATGGAATCAATGCCTTGGTTCATACAGCGCCATCTCGATGTATCTCTTCTTTCACCCATGCCAGTGTCATGCGATTGTTACATTTCTGGTTTACTTCAGGACGAGGATATTTCTCCATGTTATGGAGAGCGTTTAACACTAAGAAATAACGGCACCTTTTCTTTGATTGGTTGATTAGCTAACAGCAGAAACAAGAATTTTGGATTTTTTTTATTGAACCAAGTATTAATTTCTCTCTCTCTCTCTCTCTCTCTCTCTCTCTCTCTCTCTCTCTCTCTCTCTCTCTCTCTCTCTCTCTCTCTCTCTCTCTCTCTCTTTCTCTCTCTCTCTCATACACATGCACACACTCTCTCTCTTCTCTTAGCTACCAGCAGAAACAAGCAACTTTAAATTTATTTTATTGAACCAAGTCTTAATTCTCTCTCTCTTTCTCTCTTTCTCTCTTTCTCTCTCTCTCTCTCTCTCTCTCTCTCTCTCTCTCTCTCTCTCTCTCATTCGCTCTTTCGTATTTAATGTGAGAAACTTTACATTCTCATTTAGGAATAAGGAAGCTGGAAGATGAAGAAACAATAAGCCATAAATTGAATTAGTTCTCATTTGGTTTCGCATATATCAGGGTTCAAATCTTGTTTCATCCTCATTGTGCTCTTGATAACCTTTTTATCAATACTTTTTCAAACTATCTAAATAATTGATTTTTAATCTTTCAAAAAGGACACTATAAAGAAACATCAAACTATTAAAACAATAATTTATACATAATTAAGGAGCAAAGTAGTGACAGATAAAGAGAAAAAAAAATGATCACAAAAACATGGTTTCTGAGCAATATGAAATCTTTATGGTACATTCATAACGAAAGGTTGAACAATATTTTTTATGAATGAATATCTTGTGCCTATGATAAAAACTGATGAAAAATCAATCTTTTTGTTATAGTACAAGTAAAAGCATATAATAGTATTTTATTGGTGAAAATGGACTTTTAAATATGGTACCACCACGAAGAAGTAACATGACCCAACCGAGGATGAAAAGAATAGTTATGAGTTGTTGTTTTTTTTTTGTTTTTTTTTTTTTTTTTAAGATCAGTTCGATTTTTTGTTCAAATCGGAATTTTACATTTTAGTTTTGTTTTAAAGACTAAACAAGCGTTACTTGATCAATCGCGCCCTGTAACCAACATTCGAATGAAATAAAACAACTGTTGTTCAACCTAAAATCCTATCCAAAGCCCTCCTGAACTTTTTGTGGCATCGTGTTTGCAGTGGTTGGTTTCTAGAGTCTGTTTCATATTAATTATCGTTCTTGATTCTGTCTCTACTGACGTAGAACTAGTGTGCAAAACTTCCGGTGTCTCCTGGTTGCGCCTGCTTTGCTGCGGTCACTCATCAGTTCCGGGGCTACAACTTCAGTCCCGATCTAGGATTTGGACATGCGCAGTCGTTGCACGCTTTTTGCCTAACAATATTATAGTGCTGACTTAACGTTGTTGACGATTTTGTGGTGCGGGTTGGTGTGGGTGTTAAAAGAAAAATTACTGAAAGGTGAAGTAACCAGAATCATAGCATATTGCGCTCATATCACGAAGTGATACACATTATTTCGCAGTAATATGTTATTAAAAAAACTTTGATATGCTCTCTGATTTTAATTTTACACAACGAAAAGATTTTGCTTTACTGTCTTAATTTTCCGCTGGTTACCCGAATCATTTATTCAGCTGTCCCGATCACTACCGGTTAGTTCTGGTTGTCTTGATTCCGGTTCCTTGTTCACTGAAATACATGACTCTCGGTTCGACCTGATGTCATCAATCACACGATAGGCGCTCGAGATAAATAAGCATGCCGTGATGTTTCAATAATGTAATAAGCAACCTCCAGGTTTAGAGTATATATATATATATATATGGAGAAGCCCATTCTAAAATAATTTCAATGCCATACGTTCTTACAAACTTTTATATATAACAAAACTCACATGATGATTCGAAAATTTTCAAAACTGTTTGCCTAAACTCTAAGATAAGCGTAAGGTAGAAACATAGGTCACATTGGTTTTATATGATAAGATTTAAAATATTGAAATCTTTGACATTTCACCAGAGTCTCTGCTTCAGTAAAAATAAAACCGGTAAACAAAACTCTACTCGTGCCAGTTCTTGGTATAAAATTATTGGCTTCTGCTTCAGAGCAGACAACTGGTTGTGAATTTTGAATGAGCAGTAAGTGCGGGACGTTGTTTTGATATCTCTAACAATGATGTACACTCATACCACACTCTCTTTGTGTAAGGATTTGAGTAACGACCCTGCAAAACCAAGAGGCATTTTATCATAGAATTTCATCGTTCAAAATCACCAGGGATGCAGCTTACTTGCCTTGGTTACTTGCTCTCAAACAGTTCGGCTACTACTCCCTTCCTCTCTCTAAAGGGCTTCAAAGAATCGAGTGGTAATTGTGGATATTAACTAAACAAGTGGTGAATGGTCAATCTTGAGTTATCAGAATATTCTTTCGCAAACATGTATCGCAAGTCATTATGATCTACGTAAAATGTTTACTGTCGACCACCACAACAACTATATGGGTATAAATTATCGTCTGTCCGATGTTTGAACAAGATCTGATTGGCGCTTCGAGTTCTGAAGCTGGAACTAGAAATCCAATCTCATAAAATCGGATCCACGAAGTCCCCTACCGATCTATTTCATTGCGGAATAAATTATCCTCATCCATTTATTTTCTTCCAGTGGGGGCAGATTGCTGCTATCTCTACTCTGACATGTATTACTTTTCTAGCAGCTGCCCTACATCACCCTCTGAGTATTCGGAGTCTATCCCAGAAACAATGAGACACCCGATGGTTAGCGCCGGTATTTCTTCACCTTCTCTCTTCATGTCTTTTTGGTTAAGATGAAGTATTGACATGGTATGACCCTTGTCCCACAACTAGATGCCTTCTACTCGCCACATTCCCCATTCATCTCACTTGGCGGTATCCTTCTCTGGCTCGTTGTCTGCCAATTTAAGAACTGAAACAAGCAGAGAATCAATGAACATCTAGCCTGGGACAAAAAAAAATCCAAAACTAAGTTATATTTCATGTTATGTCCTCCTTAGATTGGCGTGCGTGTGCTTGCGTCAGTTATAACTAACAAATCTAGTCTATTCATTTGTTATCTTCGAATTTCTCTACTTTAAAATGGGTTAAATTACATGAACATTTAAAACAGAGGACAAAACTTCAACAAAGTCCAAGTATCAATCGATTACAGGATTTTTAAATGATAATGAATCTAACAAATGCAATCAAAGGGACGTAAATAAAATGTAAAATTGCATAGAGTGACTTTCTTTCCTTTTTTTTTTGTGGCAGATTAAAAATAACACATTTTATGATAAGTCATTATTAGTTGAAAGAGTAACAAACTTAAAAAATATGTGCAGAACAATCACGTTTTCATGAATAAGTATTTTTTCGTAACGAGCATTCTTATTCTAAGTCACAATTGGAAATGAAATTTTTAAGATACATAACATGGTTCATTAAAGAACGTATGACAATTAACTAATTCGATTATGGAATGATCATTTAGAAGGTCTCCAGTTGGGTTCCTGGATTTTATTTCCTACCCTTGGCTGAGAAAGTCGGGAAGCTTTCACTATTTTATGTAAACATATATTTCGGGAAAGAAAAAGAGGATAAAACTAGCCAAGTATTACTGTTAGTCTCAGTGAGACACGGGGTTTTCTAGACCAGTGTATGCTAATACATGTGTAGCATAGACGGATGTGAATCTCGTCCCTATAAAAACAGGACTTTACTGTCCCTCTAATAAATGTGTAAGATAAAGAGATGGGAATCTGGTCCCTATAAAAACAGGACTTTACTGTCCCTCTAATAAATGTGTAAGATAAAGAGATGGGAATCTCGTCCCTATAAAATCAGGACTTTACTGTCCCTCTAATAAATGTGTAAGATAAAGAGATGTGAATCTTGTCCCTATAAAAACAGGACTTTACTGTCCCTCTAATAAATGTGTAAGATAAAGAGATGTGAATCTTGTCCCTATAAAAACAGGACTTTACTGTCCCTCTAATAAATGTGTAAGATAAAGAGATGTGAATCTTGTCCCTCTAATACATGTGTAAGATAAAGAGATGTGAATCTCGTCCCTATAAAAACCGGACTTTACTGTCCCTCACCTCCCTTCTCGGCCTTATTTGGCATTATTCATCGACCAGGTCAGCTAACTGAATTTTGGGACAGCCCTGGCCTGTTTACATCTGACACTGAAACCGAGATTCGCATTCAACCGATTCACTATGGCGGCCGGCTTCCGTTTTGCTTAATAATTAGGTGATAGATGGAGTTCCTTTGAAGAAGCTCCACGCAAGCCTTTATCTCTTTTTCTATCTATATCTTTCTTTCTCCCTGTGTCTGTATCTATATACCTATCTCCCTCTCTCTCTCTCTCTCTCTCTCTCTCTCTCTCTCTCTCTCTCTCTCTCTCTCTCTCTCTCTCTCTCTCTCTCTCTCTCTCTCTCTCTCTCTCTCTCTCTCTCTCTCTCTCTCTCTCTCTCTCTCTCTCTGTTTACCTTTTCATTCATTCGTCTATATACCTCTCTTCAATCTCTCTTTCTATTCTTATCAAACTATCTATCTTTCATTCTGTATCTTTATGTGTTTCCTTTCTCTGTCTTTGTTTGTCTATCTCTCCTTATGTGTCTGTGTCTTTCTCTCCCTTTCTCTGTTTTTCTCAAACTATCTATTTTTTACTCTATAACTATCTGTGGTCTGCCTCTTTCTGTGTCTGTCTGTCTGTCTCTCTCTTTCTCTCTCTTCTTCCATTTATCTTTTCAAATGATCTATATTTCACTTTACATCCATCTATCTATCTGTCTGTCTGTCTCTCTCTCTCTCTCTCTCTCTCCTCTCTGTCTATCTGTCTGTCTGTCTGTCTCTCTCTCTCTCTTTCTCTGTCTATCTATCTATCTATCTATCTATCTATCTATCTATCTATCTATCTATCTATCTATCTATCTATCTATCTATCTATCTATTTGTCTCTCTATCTATATTTTTTCCTCTTTTTTTCACACGCACATATTTTTCTCGCTGCAGTTGAATTCAAATGCAGACTGAAGCATCAAAATCTAAGAAAAAAACAATTTTCGTCGACACAGCCATAACAAACTACATGTTACAACATTCATGTTACATTTCTAGTTACAGGAATGTTTCTTTAGCTACACGTGATGACGCCCGGGTTCACAACAACAAAGTTCTAACTCTTCAAAATTAGTGGTAGAGTTCTCAACACCATATCATCTCTTTTTCATTGTTTTTGCCTTTCTAAAGGACCCCAAAAGAAACATAAGAAACTTTAAACGTTTTGGAACTGTTTCATTTAACTTAAAAAACGATTTTCTTAAATAATTTCAAATTCATTTTGAAAACTGTCTATTAGATATTTTCCCTCCATGACTACCGCAGGTAACTTTTTTAACATATAAATCACAGCGTGTTGAGCAGGGCATAGCTGAAAGAGTGAGAATCCATCTCAGACATAAGTTGACTGTCATTTGGTCCTTCGATTACATTATATCAACTTTCTTTGCAAATTGCAATCTAAAACATAATCACACTATCGAGCATCGTGCAATAAATTAAAGACACTTGTTTACGACCTGACAAATTAAATCCCATTTTATTTACAATTTGACAAGAGTTAGCACAGCGTTTAATTGTGCGGTTTTTTGTTGGGATTGATGTTTACGCGAATTACTTACTTAAAATAATAATACTGAAAAAGGCGCCTCTGTTTGATGAAAAAATTTCATCAATCATACATGTGTGAGGAAACAGAAAGTGACTAAGATGGGAAGAGAGAGAAGAAGAGCAAATGAAATTTTTTTTATTTTTTTTTGTTTTGGTTTTGTTTCCGGCATACATTGGTCTCTGCAGTTCTTGGATTCTGTCGCTATTGTTTTGTTTTGTTTTTTTTGTTGTTTTTTTTTTATTCGAGTCATAAAGTATTTGAAGCACACAGTAAGAGATAATCTAAACCCGTTCGTTTTGCAATGCACCACTCAGTAAAATGGTAACGTCCCAATATATCAGTTGATCGTTATATAACTAGAGTCCATCAAGAGATGATTGGAATCCGTTGATTAGTTTTCAAATTTTGCTTTTCACCGTTTTATTCAATGAAAAAAAAACCCCATGCATATCGTCTTCTCTTTGAGAGGAAATACTTTCTTAGTATTCTAGTGATAACGGGATCCTCCAACGTTAAGAAATCCTCCAACGTTAAGAAATCCTCCAACGTTAAGAATTCCTCCAACGTTAAGAAATCCTCCAATGTTAAGAAATCCCCCAACGTTAAGAAATCCTCCAACGTTAAGAAATCCCCCAACGTTAAGAAATCCTCCAACGTTAAGAAATCCCCCAACGTTAAGAAATCCTCCAACGTTAAGAAATCCCCCAACGTTAAGAAATCCTCCAACGTTAAGAAATCCTCCAACGTTAAGAAATCCTCCAACGTCACTGCTGTGAAGTAAATGTGTTATCTAATCTGATCAATGCCCTAATGAGTGTTTCCCGCTCAGCAGATTCTCCACGTTCACTAGTTTTTATCACATACTGTTATCTTTTCGACCTCGATTTATGTATATGATGGAAAACTTTTGACTTTTTTTGTGCTGAATGGAAAGGAATGTTTAAAAGTTCTTGACATGTCATACAGGATGACACATGATGATATCTTCTTTAAAGAAAACAACTTGCTGTGTACGGGCTTTATAGGAAAAATTGAATATACTCACAAGACTTATCTCACAGAGTAATTGCACACTTTGCAATGTTTCCTGTTCCAATATACCCGTTACACCTGACCTCAGTCTTGAAGCATTTCCGAAAATAGCTAAAGCCGACACACCAAACACAATAGTGTCGATTTGAAATATAAAAAAAAAGGTTTTTACTTTACATTATTGGTTTATTGTGAAAAGCTATCATAGTGTTCTTTATTAAAATCACGTAGACTAGTTTTCAGTAGCGTTAGGCGCAAGCATGGCCTCGTGGCGTGCCAATCCTTGTCGAAACTGGACCGGAGCTAAACCTGACCTCGAACTAGAACGTTTTCCACACCTGAATGAAAGTAGATTACTGCCTTCTGCAATCCCTTCCCTGTAAACATAAACCCATACATAAGTTTTAGTTTCAAGTTTAAGACCAAAGATCTCTCGATCCAAAGTCTGAATTAATTGAATGAAAAGAAAAAAAAAAAACAGTATGCAATTTTTCAATGTTTGGTGTATACTTTAATCAAATTTCAACGATTTATATTTCGAGGCATACGGATTAAGCTTATAAATGTTGATAGATTACACTAACTACAAGAAATATAATTATTTTGGAGCGTCATACCACCATCACTTTTTTCTATGGTAAGAACATAAATAAGGCCATTACAATGATGTTATTTGGAGCAATGGTTAATTTTACTGTTGAACATGTCTGACTGTCGCAGAGCTTCTATCTTGGTCTGTTTGTCCTTTATCTAACTCTCTCCCATTGTGTTTTCTTTCTGAAATCGATCTGCCTCTCTTTCTCTCTATATATCAATCTCTCTCTTTCTTTTTTTTTCCTTTTAAGCCTATTTCCTTCTCCAAATCTACTCTCTGCCCAACTTTCAATTTTTTTACACTGCTTGACATTTTCAAGCATTTGTTCTCTCCGTTTTGGCCTCCCCTTTCTTGGATTTAATTTTCACTTTCCCTGGACTCTCTCTCTCTCTCTCTCTCTCTCTCTCTCTCTCTCTCTCTCTCTCTCTCTCTCTCTCTCTCTCTCTCTCCCCTCTCTCTTGGTTCCGCTTTGATTGAATCTCAATGATAAATCAATACAGTATCTTAAACAAACCAGTCAAAACTTTATCCAAATAGTCGAACACGAGACATGACGTACACAAACTTGATATCAGACTCAAGGACGCCACAGTTGTCCGCCTGTGTGTGTGTATGTGTCTATGTGTCTAGCAGCTGTTTTAAATGTACTTTAATCGGCGCGCGTTTTTACCAAGTTATACAATTTCCATAAAGAAATTTTCTTTATTTAACGTTTTCAGCCACCTTTGTGTCGCAGGTTTACCATATCAATATGTGTCGAGAAATTTTTGTTTACTTAGTACGTGACACTTCCGCATTCAAAACAGCAAGGCGATAAGGAGGAATGAAGTCTGTGCCAACACCTAATGGTTTGGTTATTTCCACCTCAGAGTGAACCATGCCCGATTTCATGCATGTTGAAACCTTACTAAGGCCACGAACACTCTTGCTGGATAAAAAGCTGTAAGTAGTCTTTAACAGGTTTAAAGAATGACGTAAATAGACTGATCAAAAATACACTTCTATAAAAACCCAGGTCCCGCTATTACTACTACTACCACAACAACTGCTACTACTACCACTACACTATTACTACCACAACTGCTATCTACTGCTACTACTACTACTACTACTACTACTACTACTACTACTACTACTACTACTACTACTACTACTACTACTACTACTACTACTACTACTACTACTACTACTACTACTACTACTACTACTACTACTACTACTACTACTACTACTACTACTACTACTCTGTAATAACATCATCTTTAAATTAGTTATTCAAGAAAAAAAATTAGCTGAATCTTTAGGTAGGTATGTTTAAATAAGTTATTGCGTCATGATAGACGAAATACAGGTATTCGACTTACAGATACGACTATTTACCTTTCTTTTCTTCTATCTTCATAATATTATTGTAATTTTTGTAGATATGTAGTTTGCGAAGAAAATATGGAATTAAATTTAAAAAAAAAAATTGGGAATACCATTCTGTTATAACAGTGAGACACTTACTTTCATAATTGTTATCGCGATCTTTCTCGTATTGACTGCTATCTCCTGATCATGCCGAGTTGCATAACATCTTTTAACCTTTACTTTGGGCAGTAAAGCAAATGAAGCCGCAGTATGAAGATGAAAATATCTAAAAACATAAACATTTTACATTTGCTGCTCGGTGTGCGGTAGTGATCTGTATTATTTATTTTGTTTTCGTTTTCATTTTTTTGTTTTGGTTTTTTTTTTACCTGTTTGTTGAATAATCCTATTTATGTTCCAGCCTTTTTTCTATTGATTACTACCTCACCAGCGGAAAAAAAACAAACAAACATGGGGAGTAAAAATTTAAAGCTCCCGAAAAAGTTTGTTGGTTTCTTTTTAAAACTTGGTTTCCTTACTGGAGTTGTGTTGTCGAAAAAAAAAAACAGTTGTGGTACGCAAGGCTTCTATACTGATTTTCAAAGTTTCCAAAGAACTTTATCTGCTTTTATTTTCAGTTCAGTTTAATCGGAGTTGGTTTAAACAACTAAAACCACAGATTAGGTAAAACTGACATGGATTATCGATTCATAAAGAGAGCCTTGTGATTTATGTTTATCCTTGTATTATAGTATTTGACATTGTGCCCCAATCTTCACTCGACAATTCCTTGTAAATATAACTGAGTTTTCTGGGGGGGGGGGGCGGAGAAGGTTCATTGATTCTTCTATTTAGAGTATATGTTTTGTATTGCAGGATTCTCCATACCTAGAAACAGTGCAGCCATCCCACACAGTGCCAGAGTCAAGAGAGGAGTGGTACGTACAGTCTACAGTTGATCTCGGGTTTTTGCTGACCTTTTTTTTTCTGAATTCGTTAGAAATTACAAGACTTCGATGAATATTGTTTTTAACTTAATAAACGTACTTCTAGATACGAGAATGATGAATGAGGGTGATGATGATAATGATGATGATGATGATGATGATGGTGGTGGCGATGATAATGATAATGGTGGTGTTGATTCTGGTGTCATTAACAGTGTTTGATGTGGTAGAGATAAAGATAAAAATTGTAAGAACAATCACGGTTTTGACCTTAGCAAAAGATGATGATGATGATGTCGAAATTGCTGATTATGGTGACTATGGTTGTAGTGATGGTGATTGTTGTTTTTGAAAAGTTAACTATAAAGATAAATAATCTTGGAATAGGTTTAAGTATTGCTAAAGCCTTTAATGAAGAAATAATGAACAATCACTGAATATTGAGCATCATAATACATATAGTCAGTCTTTTTTTATACGACTTGTACTAGCAGCCTAATTACCTGTTTTAACTCCATATAACACCTACCCGGCACTCTTCAACATTTCTACTCACACTCTGTAACTTCATTAAACATTCAACGGATGTATAATGTTAAAGATAGAAGTGTACCGCCTAACTTCCTTTGACCTGATAATTTGAGGTGAAGTCTGCCCTGAACTACCGCTTACGGTGGAAATGGTATATCAACAGAACTAACTCTGCATATGTTAGATGCCCAACATTTTGAAAGCATGATAATTTTTCAGTCCTTACAGCTTTGGAGTTATAATTTGATGACTGGCGTGAAGAGCTAGAGTTATCCCGCTTGCTATCTCCAACATCGAATTAATACTTGCTCTCTACTTGCTGTCGCCTCAATGCTAGCCCATTTCAAGTGTAAAGAAAATATATAAAGGGTTAAAACGTCTTGCTGTTTGAAAGCTTTAGTGTGGCAGTTGTAGAAGGCCTTACACTGACCTTAAATTAACAAACTGTTCATGAACAGTAGTATCACTCTTTTCAAAGTCCAAAAATTGTTTATCAACAGAGAGCAACCCTCTTCAAAATGGACGTAAGTCCAAAAATTGTTCATCTATTCATCAACATTACAATTACCCTTTTCAAAGTTGTCTTAAGTCCAAAAAATGTTCATCAGCTGTAGAATCTCCATCTTCAAAATTGACTTAAATCCATTAATTGTTTACCAACAGTATAATCACAGTGTTTTGAACTCTCTAGCCAGAAATTTAGTTCCTTTTCCTAATTTCTTTTTTATTCACTACGCGATTCAATATTAAAAGTTTATCAATCTCCACAAGACATAAACAAAAAATGTATAAAACGTCCACGCAAGCAAAGATATCTCGCAACAAAAAAAGTTGAGAAACCAGTCATGGTTGGTGTTTTATCTAAAGTTAAATAAGGCTTCCCACAACTGATGTCAGAACTATATGGGCCTGAGTGGGCTTCATCAAAGTAAGGACTACCGAGTTAAATCCCATTTTTCTAATTGGGATTGAACTTTGTGAAGAACTCGTTATACAACTATATCAGCGGTTCTGGTCTTTTCTTTCTCTAGTACCCGGTAAGTAATTCCATTGGATGGTTGGCAGAGTTTTGCTCCAGATTGGTATGAATTCTCCTAGTTGATGGATTTATTATGAAATATATATTCTATATAGCAAACATATAGCCTATCCTGATATGTCTGTGTTCATGTAATATATATATGTATACTCTAATAGCATCACTATAATGATGACTCAGCCATATTATAGTGATATTATGTGTGCAACTAGTATGTCATCATAATCTTCCGGAAGTGACTAGCTAGTGCTGCTTCCTGTCCATATACTCCACTAGTCGCAGCTTACGTCATACTTATAGCAGTTCTGAACATGTTCATGTTAGTTGTATCAAAAATCACTCGGAAATTTGTTGTAAAATCGACATTAAATTCAATTAAAATTATGACGATTTTCTCTTCCGAAAAAGATAGATAATATCCTAGCTCAAGCTGAAAATTGTTCATTCCTTTGTTATAATGTATGTAACGTCATTACCTTTCCCTTATCTCCTTTCCATTTCCAAAATAAGCCAAAAGGCTCAAGTGTCGCTGACACTATCAATTAATTTTTCCTCCCTTTTTTCTTTTCAATTGGAAAAAAAATTAAAAGGCAGTGAAGGAGCAAGAGAAGCAAAGGCAGCTAATGAAAAATTAACATAATTTTTCCCTTTTTAGTTCATTTTGCCTCTCATGATAATTTTTAGTAGCTATTATCAACATAATATCTGTCTTGGTATTTTGCTTTTTGTCCGTGTAGCATATGTCTCGCAGAATGTGTTCATCTATACCAAGCACTGTATTACTGCATACGATGCTTCGGATGGTCTTACATTGATCGCTTTTCTAAGCAAGTTTGTCCATGGTAATTTCCTATTGTACCATCTGGCTGTAAAGACGGTCTTTCTTCCTGGTTTCCAGAACTTGTATTTGAACATGGATTACATCTACTGCACCATCTCTGTATTCAGACTTTTTACGGAAAACAAATCACATTCATTCCTTGTATATTATTAGATAGAGTGACCTATCTTAGACAAATTCAGTCAAATTAGGAAATATCAGGTAGTAAATTTGATAAACAGTCCTTTCGAAGTAGCTCGAGCTAAAAGTACATTTTGCACAATTTCCCAAGTAAATGGCTACTTTTAACACACTATGTCCAATAAGGATTTGTATGTCAGAAAAGTCTGAGTGGTATGAGGACAGTTTGTCCTGTTCTGCGAATATCTTACCGCGGTAACATTTATGAGTAATAAGTATCTCCCCCCTCGCGCCCCCCCCCCCAACTCCCCACCCCCTCTTACTTTGGAATTTCAAGAATAAAAGAGTTATTCCTCCTTTCTAGACTTCCTTATAAGATTGAAGTACGCAATTTAGTCTTCTTCAGTTATATTTGGCGTAACAGCAAAAAATGGAAGTTATGTTATAGATCATATAACTACTTCCTTTGCATCTCACCTTTTCCCTCAACTCTCTCTCTCTCTCTCTCTCTCTCTCTCTCTCTCTCTCTCTCTCTCTCTCTCTCTCTCTCTCTCTCTCTCTCTCTCACTCACTCTCTCTCTCTCACTATCTCTTCTGTCTGTCTGTCTGTCTCTCTATCCATCTCCATTTCACTCTATCTAACTACCAATGGCACATCCTCACATGATTCTTTACTACATTGGTACACTATATATCCTAACAAAGATAACATTGTGATTGAACGTGTGCGTATGCTTTAATAAGAATAATCTGCATCCTATAGGTCTCTGAACCTGATGGTCTCATTAAGACTAATTCCGTCTTCTGACAATGTGGACATCTAAAGAAAAGTTGGCACCATAATAACGTTATTCTTCCATTTATTTATCTCACGGTTAATGCAGGGCAAAAATGATTCAAGCTTTTATCTTTTATTTTTATTTGTAAAATGCACACCCTCCCCCTTTTACTTTCCACTCTCGGTCACCTAATTTGTTACTTTTTTTTCTTCCTTTTTCTGCGGGAGTAAGGAAATGTTATATAGTAAAGCGTAGGATGTTCCATAATGTGGACCAGATTAAACTCTAGAAATATTTTATCTCCTATCGAACAGCATTGGAAGTAAAGAGAACAATAATTAGGCATCTTAATGTTTATTTATATTCTTTTTTTTTTTTTTTTTTTGTGAATTCCGGTTTACGAGGATGGAGTTCAGAAAAGTGATCACACACATGTACACTCTACATCAGTGAACATTCTCGTTTAGTTTACAAGATTCTCCACTTAATTCATTCATTCTCATCAGGACCGTTTAATATTTGCGCCGGTGTTTAGGGAAGTCATTTGAACTGTGCGGAATAAACATAGGGACCATATTATACAACTTGTAATATTCCTCGTGTAGAAACCCCTGGAATAAACATAGGGACCATATTATACAACTTGTAATATTCCTCGTGTAGAAACCCCTGGAATAAACATAGGGACCATATTATACAACTTGTAATATTCCTCGTGTAGAAACCCCTGGAATAAACATAGGGACCATATTATACAACTTGTAATATTCCTCGTGTAGAAATCCCTGGAATAAACATAGGGACCATATTATACAACTTGTAATATTCCTCGTGTAGAAACCCCTGGAATAAACATAGGGACCATATTATACAACTTGTAATATTCCTCGTGTAGCAACCCCTGGAATAAACATAGGGACCATATTATACAACTTGTAATATTCCTCGTGTAGAAATCCCTGGAATAAACATAGGGACCATATTATACAACTTGTAATATTCCTCGTGTAGAAATCCCTGGAAAACCTGACCTACTTGTTCCCCAGTTTTTAAGTTTTGTGTCTGTTATTGTGATAGGAAAATTTGGCAGAGCAACTTAAACACTAGCTTATCGCAGCGGCTTTCTGATTGTTAGATTCTAGTGATCAAATAATACAAGCCAAGTATCTTTTATGTTGTAAATATCACTACTTCTCTGTCGCCTATGCCGTTGACAACCTCGCCGAGGACAACTCTCCCACACAAGCTCTCTGGCTAGCAGGTATGCACAGTTATGCATCGAACTACTCTCTTCATTTCACTTTATCTATCGATTTTCTTTTTAAATCTAATCCATATCGTCGTCACGTCGGGCGCATTTATTATGTGTGAATTTATACTTCCAACAGCTCTTCTGTGTGAATTTATACTTCCAACAGCTCTTCTGTGTGAATTTATACTTCCAACAGCTCTTCTGTGGCTTTCTTCAAACTGAAGAATGTCTGGCTTTAGCAATTTTTTCCTTGTGAATGTTTTGCTCTCGTCTGTTTCTTTGCTTATCTTGAATCAATGGATCGTTTACTGGGACACGGTTTAGAAAGGCTTAGATTTATCTACTATTTATACATTTTAACTTTTCAATACAGTAGGGCGTAGAGTAAAACAATGGCATAGAGTAAAACAATCATGTTCAATTTTTTTTTTTTTACCGCTACCCCACGCATCCTATTTCTCTAAGCACATTAGTTGTTAATACACGATGAAAAAAACTCCACTGACTATCATATATTTCATTGTAATTTGAAATATATTTTTAGCTTATGAATCCCATAAGATTTACGGCTATTTTAAAAACTAAGGGAGATATTTGTTGATTACCAATGAAAATAAGTTTCATGAATCTTGTTCATCCTATCTTCGTTGTCTAGTTTTTTTTTAAGCCTTGTTAATAAGTAAAGCTTAATCTTGCCGCATCAATATGTAAATAAAGGGTAATTCTATGTTTGAAGTACTCTGAAATTATTTCACCTCAATCTTATAGGGGCCATCGACCCAAACCCACTCTCGAATCATTTGTATTTCAGGTTGTGCCAGACTCAGTAGTCTCAGGTTTTGAATTTTCTGATTTTTCTTTCTTAAGTTTAAAGAGGATGGATCAGTGTATTAATAATCACTTAAACAAATGATGGATAATCTGTTCAACATAACAATTTTAAGATGCCTGAACAATTACCTGTTGTTTGAACACCACATTGTAAGTTTTAAGATAAGATTAATAATGGATTCAAACGAAAGAGAAAAAAAAAAAGAGAATTAAACAGAAAACATGTCGGGTATCAGGCAATGACAGTTTTATTGTTTTACCCACATCAGATTTCTTTTTGAAACGCATCGTTTCTATCTCTCTGTAGCAGCATGATTTTCATTTTAATCTTTAGTAGATACAGCATGCCAGGCACGCACACTGAATACGATGTTTTAGTAATCTTTATACCAAGACCTATATTTTTACCATCAATTATAATTTTTTCCCCGAAAATTAGATATATACTAATTGCATGACTTTGCTACTAGCTGATAATTTCAAACTATACTTATAATACGTTTTTGTTTGGCACAAAGAAATGAAAGATAAGTTTACTTGGCATTGGTTTATTTTTTAGTTCAACGCACAGACCTTTATAGATATTGGTATTTTTTTAACTTTAAAATCATCTATTTCATGTAAAAAAAAAAATAAAAGCATATGATAAGGGACATAAATACTATCGTTCTTTGTTTTAGTTCTTGTCAAATGTATGGACGATTAATATCTAAGTTATAGTACGTCAAAAATAATGTCTGTGTATATAAAAAAAAAAGTATTGAATTCGTATTTTTATTCAGCATAGAAAAGGAGGATACACGAAAGAGGGATATAATAAAGAGAGGTGAATTATGAAAGTAGAAAATAGAGTATGTGAGGCCAGCGTGATACAGAGATAGAGATGGGATTACAGGAGAAAAATGATTGTCGAAAGAGCAAAATACGAGAGACAAGGACAGAAAGCGAGGGAGGAGGGAGGGCTAATGGAGTAATAGCCACCTAATTTAAATTTGAAACGAAATCAAACGAGATGTTATTGTATATTAATTATATTAATCTGTATCCTAACTACAGTCAGGTCTAGTAAGACCAATCCTGGAGATGTTAAGTTCCCTCGCCCGACTCTTGAAGGTCTATAAAATTATTTAGGTATCTTTTAATGTTGAGAACAGTTCCAAAGGGCCAATTAAGTTCTACAGAAATCGTGTAAATTGAACATAATGTTTCTCTCGGTTTCGCTAAAAAACTTGAAATAAATAAATAAATAAATATATATATTTATATATATATATATATATATATATATTTTTTTTTTTTCTGTTTTATTTTGTACACTCTTGAATCCATTTTATGCTTTGAGTGGTGCAATGAGGTGAAGGTCTAAAACTGAAACAAAAACTTGCATCTCAAAATTTCAAGACTGTCATTGCTAACAAAAATGAACTTGAGTTGATAATAACTTGGGAAAAGCTTAAAAAGTTCTTTTTAAAGTCACTGGAAGATCTTGTTTTGAAAAATTGCTCGGTTTCATTTTCAAATTCAGGAAATTCTATTCTCTCATTTTGTTTTTTGTGGACCGAATTTGGCTGTCACAATAGCAGGCAGAAGACAAAATTGTTCTGATCACTGCCCTTATTATGATCAGGGTTCACACGCAGTTCATAATTTAAAAAAGATCCTATAACCTGCATAATACTGACATGGTAATTTCTTAACTCTATTTTGTTTCTCAGACTTTGTTCAAAAGTGAGTTACCATTTATTTGAAATCATCAAACGTCGTAAAAACCTGTATATTTTAAAATTGCTCATTCAGTTGTCGAAGTGACGCCCTTCAGCGGTTTCATACAAATTAAAAAAAAAAAAAAGTAAAGATGAATATTTCCCACAGAAATATAATCAGGACAAAACACGATGAATTAAATTAATAGTAAAATTGACAATCTATTCTCACCTGCCTGTTGCTGTAAAATGTAAAGAAATAACCAACGTCTCTTTCTTTCTTTCATTTCTATTCATCAAAACTTGACTTGCTTATGTAATGCTTTTTCCCACCATAATATACTTTTCATACTTTTTATTTGCTTTTTGATTCTTCATACATGTCCATTAGGTAACACAACTTTTGGAAAAAGTAAAATTCCCTATTCATTGACTTGTTATATTCATCTTAACTTTTAATTACTTTCATTGAAAAGTGTCATCAATTGAATATTTGTTTTTACGAGACTGTGATTACAGTAACAGACAAACAATCCGACTGCTGTATAAAGATATTTGTTTGTTTTTGTTTTGTTTTTTTAATTATAGATAATGTTGTTGCTAAGCGAATTTTGGAGTAAGCACAATATGTAAATATTGATGAGAATTGTTTTTGAAAGGCTTATATTTCGGCATTTAGAGCCACAGTCAAATGATTTTTGCAATTACAAACTGTTTAGAATTTTTTGTCAAGATACTTGAGTATTCAATCTTAATCCTTTCGATCTTAATGAATTACTTATTACATATAAATGGTTTTTCGATTCTGTTTTAAATGTTTTTTTTCTAAACGGAAAGACTGCTCATATCAACTATTGCTGCTCCACGTTTTTCAGTCATTTTCAAATAAAATATCTTTGTCTATGAAAATGAACCAGGTATATTTTTAACGCATTTCCAAGACTAACATTAACATTATAAATTATTATTGAGATCTATGTTTTGCAACGGCTGTCTAATGTTATTATATTTTTTTTTCATGTATAAGCTATTATCTACAATGCAAAACTTTTAAAACTAAAGCTATCGCATACCATCATTATGATATTTTCTTTATGATGTTCATATCTCCAAACTGGTCTATAATTGATCAATAATTTGGCGGACAAATGAAAAATGACTTGTGTGCATAAATTAAATTTTATAGTCGCCATAAAAACAAATCGTTTTGCTGAACCTAATAATGTGTGTCATTTTCTCCCATGTTGCGCACAATACAACTGACTTGTCCAAACTGTGATGTCTGCCCAAAGAGTTATAGTGTGAGTACTTTCACAGACTTGCTTCGCTTTTTCGCTTGCAAGCTATTTTGAATCATGTCCTTGAGTTTAACATGTGCATCTCCTTCAAACCCATTGTTTAGAATCATTTAAACACTGTAATAAAAGCGCAAAAACTTTTTTCTTCCTCCTTTTTTTAAATCAGTATTTTCCATTTCCCTTTTCTACTCTTCCACTTCCTCCTTTTCTTCCTCTTCCTTGTAGTTTTTAGCCTCAACTTCCTCCTCCTACTCTTCTTCCTCCTCATTTCATTTGTTTTCTCCTTATCCAGCTTCACCTCCTCCATTGTTGTAATGCTAATTATTTATTACATTGCAAACGTTAAGAATCCGATCTCTTGCTTCGGTTCTTTCTTTCTTAATATATATATCAGTATTTGTTCTGCATTTATTTCCATATTCTTTTTGTCATAACCTGTTCCTTCTTTCATAACCTGTTCTTTCTTTCATATTTTAATGCTGCTGCAGACGGTAAGAGAATTGCTTTTTTTTCGATTTGATTAAATGAAGAGTTTTATCAACATAACTATCTACTTTATATTACATCCTTTACATGCGACATTTGATTTTCCACATACGTAATGTTTTTTTTTTAATTTGTATCATTTTTGTAATCGCTTTATATATTCATTTTTTTCTATTGCTAGTTTTAATGACGCACGAGATATTACCTTGGTTCTATAAACACAAGTATTGCAAAAAAAAAAAAAAAAAAAACCGATAGAAAGTTGTATCGCACAGTTATAAATCTCACTAAGATTGCTACTTTGGATTGATTGGGTATCAGAGCCTACTATAAGTTCAATGGATATTTGGGATTTTTGTTTTAAAAAATAACAAAAAGAAAAAATTTCATAATAATATAGTCTACATTTTAAATCAAAACTAGCGTGTTTTATCTTGTTTTTATTTTATGATTATCTTCAAAGAATGCGTGAAGAAGATATTATACAACTATTCAGGTCAATCGTTTAGAAATTTAGCCTTTCATAGGAGAATAGTTGTGTGGCTAATATGGATACCCCTAAAACTTGACCAGTGGAACGAACCAAGCCACAATGAAAGCTTGGAGCAGCAGAGTTTGCTCTGTTCTGGTGACCTGTCCCTGGTCCTACACGATATCTTCATCTCGGCCAAGTGTTTACACTTCACAACGAGGCTGACAAATGGTCGCGGGGGACGGCGCTAATATCCCCTCCACGAAATAACATGTCTGCTCAACAGGGGCCGCCAGAGTGGCCAGTCCGTCTCGCGGCTGGTACTTGATCTCAGGGCTGGCGGTGATGGGGCCACCTCAGAGCGTGCAGGCCAGCCACCAGTGCAGGCTTAACTTGATTAAAAGTGCAGGGAAAAGAACATTTATCAGGGATGAGTTGTAAAGATTTTATTTTATTCGCGCGCCATATTATGGCATTAAAAGCTATATTTAGCCAATATTTTGTCACCCAAGCATTCTGTGTCAACAAAAAAGTTGACCGCTTTTGGACAAAATTTTACGATAGAATTTTTAGAAATGCGATTTTGTTTTGTCCTATATATATATATAATTATGTATATTGTTGGCTTCATTAGAAAAAAAATGTATTTTGGTTGAAAAGCGACAGAAAAAAAAACAAACACGCATGGCCTGATAATAGTGCAGCTGCGCATATACAATAAAGAAGAAAACTATTGTTTATGTGTCAATATATATATATATATATATATATATATATAGATATGTGTGTGTGTATATATAAATTTGTATATATATATATATGTATATAAATTTGTATATATATATATATATGTGTGTGTATGTGTGTGTATAAATATATACTTAATAATATGTCCTTGAAAAAATAGCAATAACATATTTTTTTATGCCCTCTTTTTTTCCTTTTCTCCGCTTCATGGAACTGTCCCAGTTATGTAAGGTACATTTTGTTAAATAAATATTGTAGGTTTTAAGCCTTGTTTGCAATTTAGAGAAATTAGCAGTGTCTACTTTGTGTCATTATCATATGAAGTTAAGGAAAAAGTATAAATTTTATATCAATAACATTCTGTTTGAAAGGACAGATAGTACAGATAAATGACATACACGGATGAGTAGATTGAAAATTATTTAGACTTCAAAAAGTGAAATTTATATATAGATGGGTAATAAGATAGTAAGACAGATATAGAAGGAAAGAAATAGAAAGAAAATAAGATATGCAGAGAGTATTAAGAAGGATTACAGAAAAGATAAAGACAAACACACAGGCGAACAGACAAATAGACATACGGATGGGTCTTTACTGAGAAATATTTTTTTTATATTCTGTAATCCAATATTCTTTAAAGATTTTTTGTTTATTAGAGTTTGTTACGAAAATAGAATAAAAACGTCTAAACTTCAATTTTTTTCTATCTCTGCAGGCAAATGCAAGGGTAAGTCTCATCTTTATTTA
>JAWDGP010002459.1:222500-230000 GCA_033675545.1 Elysia crispata | reverse complement strand
ACTGTCATTAGAAGATAGCTCCAGCTACGAGACCTTTCCCTCCTCCATTTTGTCTCCTTACTGTCCTTAGAAGATAGCTCCAGCCACGAGACCTTTCCCTCCTCCATGTTGTCTCCTTACTGTCCTTAGAAGATAGCTCCAGCTACGAGACCTTTCCCTCCTCCATGTTGTCTCCTTACTGTCATTAGAAGATAGCTCCAGCTACGAGACCTTTCCCTCCTCCATGTTGTCTCCTTACTGTCCTTAGAAGATAGCTCCAGCTACGAGACTTTCACCTCCTCCATGTTGTCTCCTTACTGTCCTTAGAAGATAGCTCCAGCCACAAGACCTTTCCCTCCTCCATGTTGTCTCCTTAATGTCCTTAGAAGATAGCTCCAGCCACGAGACCTTTCTCCCCTCTATGTTGTCTCCTTACTGTCCTTAGAAGATAGCTCCAGCCACAAGATCTTTCCCTCCTCCATGTTGTCTCCTTAATGTCCTTAGAAGATAGCTCCAGCCACAAGACCTTTCTCCCCTCTATGTTGTCTCCTTACTGTCCTTAGAAGATAGCTCCAGCCACGAGATCTTTCCCTCCTCCATGTTGTCTCCTTACTGTCCTTAGAAGATAGCTACAGCCACAAGACCTTTCCCTCCTCCATGTTGTCTCCTTACTGTCCTTAGAAGATAGCTCCAGCCACAAGATCTTTCCCTCCTCCATTTTGTCTCCTTACTGTCCTTAGAAGATAGCTCCAGCCACGAGACCTTTCCCTCCTCCATGTTGTCTCCTTACTGTCCTTAGAAGATAGCTCCAGCCACGAGACCTTTCCCTCCTCCATGTTGTCTCCTTACTGTCCTTAGAAGATAGCTCCAGCCATGAGATCTTTCCCTCCTCCATGTTGTCTCCTTACTGTCCTTAGAAGATAGCTCCAGCCATGAGATCTTTCCCTCCTCCATGTTGTCTCCTTACTGTCATTAGAAGATAGCTCCAGCCACGAGACCTTTCCCTCCTCCATGTTGTCTCCTTACTGTCATTAGAAGATAGCTCCAGCCACGAGACCTTTCCCTCCTCCATGTTGTCTCCTTACTGTCCTTAGAAGATAGCTCCAGCCACGAGACCTTTCCCTCCTCCATGTTGTCTCCTTACTGTCCTTAGAAGATAGCTCCAGCCACGAGACTTTTCCCTCCTCCATGTTGTCTCCTTACTGTTCTTAGAAGATAGCACCAGCCACAAGACCTTTCCCTCCTCTGTTGTTTCTTTACTGTCATTAGAAGATAGCTCCAGCCATGAGACCTTTCCCTCCTCCATGTTGTCTCCTTACTGTCCTTAGAAGATAGCTCCAGCCACGAGACTTTCCCCTCCTCCATGTTGTCTCTTTACTGTCATTAGAAGATGCCTCGTGCCATGATACCTTTCCCTCCTCTATGTTGTCTCCTTACTGTCATTAGAAGATAGCTCCAGCCACAAGACCTTTCTCCCCTCTATGTTGTCTCCTTACTGTCCTTAGAAGATAGCTCCAGCCACGAGACCTTTCCCACAACTATGTTGTCTCTTTACTGACATTAGAAGATAGCTCTAGCCATGATACCTTTCCCTCCTCTATGTTGTCTCCTTACTGTCATTAGAAGATAGCTCTAGCCATGATACCTTTCCCCTCCTCCATGTTGTCTTCTTACTGTCATTAGAAGATAGCTCTAGCCATGATACCTTTCCCCTCCTCCATGTTGTCTCCTTACTGTCATTAGAAGATAGCTCTAGCCATGAGACCTTTCCCACAACTATGTTGTCTCTTTACTGACATTAGAAGATAGCTCTAGCCATGATACCTTTCCCCTCCTCCATGTTGTCTCCTTACTGTCATTAGAAGATAGCTCTAACCACAAAACCTTTCCCTCCTCTATGTTGTCTCTTTACTGTCATTAGAAGATAGCTCTAGCCATGAGACCTTTCCCTTCTTTATGTTGTCTCCTTACCGTCATAAGAAGATAGCTCCAGCCATGATACCTTTCCCTCCTCTATGTTGTCTCCTTACTGTCATAAGAAGATAGCTCCAGCTATGAGACCTTTCCCTCCTCTATGTTGTCTCCTTACTGTCATTAGAAGATAGCTCTAACCACAAGACCTTTCTCTCCTCTATGTTGTCTCCTTACTGTCATTAGAAGATAGCTCTAACCACAAGACCTTTCCCTCCTCTATGTTGTCTCCTTACTGTCATTAGAAGATGCCTCGTGCCATGATACCTTTACCTCCTCTATGTTGTCTCCTTACTGTCATTAGAAGATAGCTCTAACCACAAGACCTTTCCCTCCTCTATGTTGTCTCCTTACTGTCATTAGAAGATGCCTCGTGCCATGATACCTTTCCCTCCTCTATGTTGTCTCCTTACTGTCATTAGAAGATATCTCCAGCCACGAGACCTTTCCCTCCTCTATGTTGTCTCCTTACTGTCATAAGAAGATAGCTCCACCCATGATACCTTTCCCTCCTCTATGTTGTCTCCTTACTGTCATTAGAAGATGCCTCGAGCCATGATACCTTCCACTCCTCCATGTTGTCTCCTTACTGTCATTAGAAGATAGCTCCAGCCATGATACCTTTCCCTCCTCTATATTGTCTCCTTACTGTCATTAGAAGATAGCTCCAGCCACGAGACCTTTCCCTCCTCTATGTTGTCTCCTTACTGTCATTAGAAGATAGCTCCAGCCACGAGACCTTTCCCTCCTCTATGTTGTCTCCTTACTGTCATTAGAAGATAGCTCCAGCCACGAGACCTTTCCCTCCTCTATGTTGTCTCCTTACTGTCATTAGAAGATAGCTCCAGCCATGAGACCTTTCCCTCCTCTATATTGTCTCCTTACTGTCATTAGAAGATAGCTCCAGCCACGAGACCTTTCCCTCCTCTATGTTGTCTCCTTACTGTCATTAGAAGATAGCTCCAGCCATGATACCTTTCCCTCCTCTATATTGTCTCCTTACTGTCATTAGAAGATAGCTCCAGCCATGATACCTTTCCCTCCTCTATGTTGTCTCCTTACTGTCATTAGAAGATAGCTCCAGCCACGAGACCTTTCTCTCCTCTATGTTGTCTCCTTACTGTCATTAGAAGATGCATCGAGCCATGATACCTTTCCCTCCTCTATGTTGTCTCCTTACTGTCATTAGAAGATAGCTCTAACCACAAGACCTTTCCCTCCTCTATGTTGTCTCCTTACTGTCATTAGAAAATGCATCGAGCCACGAGACCTTTCTCTCCTCTATGTTGTCTCCTTACTGTCATTAGAAGATAGCTCTAACCACAAGACCTTTCCCTCCTCTATGTTGTCTCCTTACTGTCATTAGAAGATGCATCGAGCCATGATACTTTTCCCTCCTCTATGTTGTCTTTTACTGTCATTAGAAGATGCCTCGAGCCATGATACCTTTCCCTCCTCCATGTTGTCTCCTTACTGTCATTAGAAGATAGCTCCAGCCATGATACCTTTCCCTCCTCTATGTTGGTCCTTACTGTCATTAGAAGATAGCTCTAACCACAAGACCTTTCCCTCCTCTATGTTGTCTCCTTATTGTCAATAGAAGATAGCTCTAGCCATGAGACCTTTCCCTCCTCTATGTTGTCTCCTTACTGTCATTAGAAGATAGCTCTAGCCATGAGACCTTTCCCTCCTCTATGTTGTCTCCTTACTGTCATTAGAAGATGCCTCGTGCCATGATACCTTTCCCTCCTCTATGTTGTCTCCTTACTGTCATTAGAAGATAGCTCCAGCCATGATACCTTTCCCTCCTCTATGTTGTCTCCTTACTGTCATTAGAAGATAGCTCCAGCCATGATACCTTTCCCTCCTCTATGTTGTCTCCTTACTGTCGTAAGAAGATATCTCGAGCCATGATACCTTTCCCTCCTCTATATTGTCTCCTTACTGTCATAAGAAGATAGCTCCAGCCACGAGACCTTTCCCTCCTCTATATTGTCTCCTTACTGTCATTAGAAGATAGCTCCAGCCATGATACCTTTCCCTCCTCTATATTGTCTCCTTATTGTCATAAGAAGATAGCTCCAGCCATGATACCTTCCCTCCTCTATATTGTCTCCTTACTGTCATTAGAAGATATCTCGAGCCATGATACCTTTCCCTCCTCTATATTGTCTCCTTACTGTCATAAGAAGATAGCTCCAGCCATGATACCTTTCCCTCCTCTATGTTGTCTCCTTATTGTCATAAGAAGATATCTCGAGCCATGATACCTTTCCCTCCTCTATATTGTCTCCTTAATGTCATAAGAAGATATCTCGAGCCATGACACCTTTCGCTCCTCTATATTGTCTCCTTCTGTCATAACAAGATATCTCGAGCCATGATACCTTTCCCTCCTCTATATTGTCTCATTACTGTCATAAGAAGATATCTCGAGCCATGATACCTTTCCCTCCTCTATATTGTCTCCTTACTGTCATAAGAAGATGCCTCGAGCCATGATACCTTTCCCTCCTCTATGTTGTCTCCTTACTGTCATTAGAAGATAGCTCCAGCCACGAGACCTTTCCCTCCTCTATATTGTCTCCTTACTGTCATTAGAAGATGCCTCGAGCCATGATACCTTTCCCTCCTCTATGTTGTCTGCTTACTGTCATAAGAAGATATCTCGAGCCATGATACCTTTCCCTCCTCTATATTGTCTCCTTACTGTCATTAGAAGATAGCTCCAGCCACGAGACCTTTCCCTCCTCTATATTGTCTCCTTACTGTCATTAGAAGATGCCTCGAGCCATGATACCTTTCCCTCCTCTATGTTGTCTCCTTACTGTCATAAGAAGATATCTCGAGCCATGATACCTTTCCCTCCTCTATGTTTTCTCCTTACTGTCATTAGAAGATAGCTCCAGCCACGAGACCTTTCCCTCCTCCATGCTGTCTCTTTACTGTCATTAGAGGATAGCTCTAGTGTTAGCACAGTCTACGCACCTACATCCAGATCCTGTCGTCCTCGTCAACCCTCTCCTCCTTACACCCAAACACACACACACCCTCTCTGTTGCCTTCTCTGAGTCTATTTCTCTTTTACTCTATCTCTTTATCTATAACATCCAACATTTTTTTGATGATTCTGTCAACATGTGGATCTTTTTTACCGGCACTCATTTTATTTCAATATTATTTTCTTTCTCACAAAGTTTTCTTCGTGGAATTTTTTTAATCATTTAATTACGTAGGTATGTTACACGTAAGTGAAGTTAATTAGATTTTTTTTTTCTTTTCAAACGCCCTTTTTTCTTTCTTTGTAATATCTGCATCACGTTATTTCCAAACTCCATCTCTGTTTTGTCTGTCTCTCTGCCTCTCTCTGTCTGTCTCTGTCTCTGACTCTGCCTCCGTCTGTTTCTGCCTATCTGTCTCTCTGCCTGTTTGTCTGTCTGTCTGTCTATTTCTCTCTCTCTCTCTCTCTCTCTCTCTCTCTCTCTCTCTCTCTCTCTCTCTCTCTATCTCTCCCTCTCACTCTTGCTCTCTCTGTGTCACTCTTTTTCTCTCTCTCTTTCTTTTTTTCTCTTTCTCTCTCTCTCTCTCTCTCTCTCTCTCTCTCTCTCTCTCTCTCTCTCTCTCTCTCTCTTCCTAATTCCTATGTGTCGCTTTGTTTATAAAACATATGCGAATGTTTAAAGATTTTATCTGGGGGAAACTCTCTTTTCTCCCGCCTTTCACAAACCCAATTAGTTTTCTTCATTTTGTTTTAGCTGTTATTCATTTTATTTTTAAAATTCCCTCCCATCTTTAAGCACATTCTTCAAAAAATCTTCTTTGATTGATTTTTATCCAATTTTTTTTATTTGTTTAAAGTATTTACAATTTTTCTTTTCCTTTTTTTACATTTGGCATGCATCCTTTAATTATGATTGCTTTTGTTTTGATTTTTTTAGTTTCAATGGGGTCAAAGCCGTTTACTTTTAAAAACATACAAATCAAAGGAAAGTAAGGGAATCCATTATCCTAATCAAAATTATGACTGTGTCCATGACACAGGTATGATATATGCAAATTTTAGTTCCCGCAGCCTTTATTCTTCCAATGATTTATTATTCTTTTCCTGTGACTATATTTAGTCGTTCCCATTGGATCTGGATAAAAAAATGCGATGTCAAAGGTAGTTATCAAAAGTGTAATCTTTATCAAGAGCGATTCATATTAATATTTATAGGAGTCTTACTTCCAATATTTGATATTCATTCGGAACAGGACAGTTCTAAGTCTTCATTTTTTTTCACATGAAACAGTCTTGATTGCTGTGGAGGGCAATAACCTATAAAATTGGTAGAACCAGTTACTGAGTGTTGTTCTGTGGAAGTGATGTGATGGGGTTTTCTCCCTTTCGTTTGTCATCATGTTAATACGTTTGTGCACCAATCTATTGAATACTAGGTGCCATGATGATCTAGCCAGTTAAGGATTGCGCCTTTAATAGTGAACCGGAGAAATCCCTGTTATACACATATAGAATGTATGCTGCAAAGGTTTGTGTCTATGGAAATGTTCGCAAGCTGCTTACGTAAAGGAAAATTTAGAAAAAAAAATGAAATAAGCAATGAAAATATTCAAGCAAAAGAAAAATGGTATTTGCAATTGAACTCAATGGAAGATAAAAACAATTCGCTTGACTTTTCCACTACCGCTTTGCGTTTGTATGTTTTCAAAGCGATTGTTTCGCCGTGAGCACTTCGAACTTAGAATCATTGTCAAACTCTGATGAGTATCAGATACATTGTGAGAGCACCAAGGTTGTCAGATCTATCAACATGATGTTTTCTTAGAATAGAGTATTGCATCTCTTTCACCCTTTATTAAAGGTAGCCTAGACTAATCTATTGCAGACACTGACATTTCTTGCATCCATTCATACTATTTCTCTAACAATAATTTCTTTATTTTCTCCTCATGCTGCCACTTGTTATTGACAGGCCCCTTCAGTAGTGAGTATTATTATTATTATTATTATTATTATTATTAGTAGTAGTAGTAGTAGTAGTAGTAGTAGTAGTAGTAGTAGTATTGCTACTACTACTATTAATATTATTATTATTATTATTATTATTATTATTATTATTATTATTATTATTATTATTATTATTATTATTATTATTATTATTATTATTATTATTATTATTATTATTATTATTATTATTATTATTATTATTATTATTATTATTATTATTATTATTATTATTATTATTATTATTATTCTCAGTTCCATTTCTAATTCATTTTAAGTGCAAACCTTTATTCGTCTCAAAAAGACGTATTGGTTATTGGCAGAATTCAGGATTGCAGTAGAAAGTAGTCTTGGTTTACCTATAAGTATATTTTCAACTAACAGCTTTATGAATTTATCACCGATTTGCGTAGGCGCAGTCGTCGTTTCATTTAATATGAGAAACAAGAATAAAAAAAAATGCCAGTAGTTGTTGTTGTTGTGGTAGTAGTAGTAGTAGTAGTAGTAGTAGTAGTAGTAGTAGTAGTAGTAGTAGTAGTAGTAGT
>JAWDGP010002459.1:202500-220000 GCA_033675545.1 Elysia crispata | reverse complement strand
CTATTCCATATCGTGCAGAAGAAAACTGTTTAAGAGGTTTACGGTATTTTCCCGCTCTGTTTCAGGTGTGCTCCTCTGACACGACTACTGCGGTAAGACCCCTGTATGCTGAGCTCTTATAGATCTCCGTCTGTCGATAACTAATGTGACACGATCTCCACAGTTGGAAAATCAAGAGCATGGAAAAGATTTACTTTGTTTTCAAAAAGTTTTTTAAAGCCCTTTTTTATTTTGGCCGTGAAATTTCAAAGCTTTATACAGTATTTTTAAATCGTTCATCATTTTTGTTAATCATACCTCTATGAAAATCTTTTATCAAGAGAAGATACAACTCGTCTTACGAAGATTTTTGTGACAGTGACATGGGCAAAAAGTATTGTTTAACTTATGTTCATGAAAGTCATATAGACTCCATAATATTTTTTAAACAAAGATTCTGAAGCAGCAGAAAGTTGTAGTTATAGAACCTATAAATGTAACGTCATTACATAATTCCATTCTTATTGCGTAAGAGTCAAACTTGATGTCTTGTAATGTGTCACATTCAAAATATCGCTTTACCTTGACCATCTCATAATTTTCTTATCTGTGGATTTGTATTAAGAAGAATAATTATCTAATTTTATAAACCTCCAATCTATTTCTTTAATACTTTAGGTACAAATCAATGGATAATTTAGAGTTCGTCGAAGTCACTATACCTCTATGGATTTTTGTCGGTATCTATAGCCCTACAAAGAGCGTTGCTATCTTAAAATATATAATTAGGAAATTTCCTAGTAATCTTTTTTCCGGTGTAAACAGAGTTCAAATCTTTACAATCGTTATAATCTATGCAGCTCTGTTATCTGATGACAATACTCAAATTTCTGTACATTAATTGTTACGGGAAAAAACTTCTAGCATTACTCTCTATTGTAAAGATTATTTTTATTTCATTCGAGGTATCCTTTGAAACAAAGTATTGTGGTCTCTTTTTCGGTAAAACCAGAACTATTTCCACTTTGTAACGATCCGTAACTTGGATAATGCCTTGTTTCAAATATGAAAAATATATCCCTCAAAAGTTCTCTGCTGTCAGTTATGCTTTAACTAAATTTGATTCCCAGGGTCCTGGAAAGAGAGCTGACCACCGTGTGTTTTGGAACAGACTTCTCCAGGTAAAAATGTGTTTCATTTTGATTCGCCTAAAAATATGTAGGCAATATGTGAACCGCTTACGTGACGTAAGACTTGATTTCAGCTGAGGCAATCAGTGATGATAGATCTTCTAGGAAGTCTCTGATGTTTGGTTTGATTATGAGTACAAGATAACAAAGTTTTCTTGTTTGCTTGTATTTTTATTTAATGATATTAATCGAATATAAACCAGCCCATGCTGGCATTTAAACTAAATGGTTTTCTATTATTAAAATCATACAATAGTGCTTCTTTTAGTCTCTGTGATTGTATAGACTTTCATAAAGTGTTTATATGACTAACACAATAGCAAATTAATGATTTAGTTAAAACTTCTATAAGGAGTATGAAATTTACATTAATGATACTCATTATTTCAAAGTTGTAGCCCACACTTTACAACATTGTGCGTAAGAATAAACTAAATAAACTTCAATTTTCGATTGTAAAATTAATTTTTCACAAATCTAACTTTCTTTCCCTTTCTCTCTCTCTCTCTCTCTCTCTCTCTCTCTCTCTCTCTCTCTCTCTCTCTCTCTCTCTCTCTCTCTCTCTCTCTCTCTCTCTCTCTCTCTCTGTCTCTGTCTCTGTCTCTGTCTTTGTCTGTCTGTCTGTCTGTCTGTCTGTCTGTCTGTCTGTCTGTCTGTCTGTCTGTCTCTCTCTCTCTCTCTCTCTCTCTCTCTCTCTCTCTCTCTCTCTCTCTCTCTCTCTCTCTCTCTCTCTCTCTGTACACCCCCCCAAAAAAAAATAAAAAAAATAAAAAAAATTGGACCACATATAATGAATATCATTTCACTTTTTTCTTTCCGAAATAATAATTAAACGAGTTTTATATAGAGGGTTTATGTAGTTAACACTTTTAATGTAAATTTAAAGTTCCAAACATAAGTTCTTAATAAGTAAATAAAAATAGCTAAACATTAAGAAACGAAGAGAAACAAACAATATTCTTGTAAGAATGATAATCAAACCAGTAATATCTTTGATTGGTGTCATCTAATGTCTGATCTATGAAGGGCTCATGATGATGACTGCTTACACATCTAATGTCTGATCTATGAACGGCTTGTCATGATGACTGATTACACATCTAATGTCTGATCTATAAACGGCTCATGATGATGACTGCTTACACATCTAATGTCTGATCTATAAACGGCTCATGATGATGACTGCTTACACATCTAATGTCTGATTTATGAACGGTTTATGATGATGACTGCTTACACATCTAATGTCTGATCTATGAACGGCTTGTCATGATGACTGATTACACATCTAATGTCTGATCTATAAACGGCTCATGATGATGGCTGCTTACACATCTAATGTCTGATCTATAAACGGCTCATGATGATAACTGCTTACACATCTAATGTCTGATCTATAAACGGTTCATGATGATGACTGCTTACACATCTAATGTCTGATTTATGAACGGCTTATGATGATGACTGCTTACACATCTAATGTCTGATTTATGAACGGCTTATGATGATGACTGCTTACACATCTAATGTCTGATCTATAAACGGCTCATGATGATGGCTGCTTACACATCTAATGTCTGATCTATGAATAGCTCGTTATGATGACTGCTTACACATCTAATGTCTGATCTATGAAGGGCTCATTATGATGACTGCTTACACATCTAATGTCTGATCTATGAACGGCTCATTATGATGACTGCTTACACATCTAATGTCTGATCTATGAACGGCTCATGATGATGACTGCTTACACATCTAAAGGCTGGCATGGATCTTCCACAAGATACCGGTTGTGAAATTGACTTCGACTAGGTTTAATTTTTTTCTATAATAACAGGGTTTATGAGTTATACAGCTTCATAAAGGCATTGCTCAAACAATATTAATTAAAAACATCTCTCTGAAAAGCTAACACAGTGTCTGCAAACAACACTTACAGCGCTTCTATTATTCTATTATATCGTTGTTCAATGTGACAAATTGATAAAAAATTATGTAGTCTTTATACTAACTGGCGCCAGCTTCACAAATTCACAAGCAAACGCACAAACACTGGCGAAGACCATCTTTCAGCTCTGATCTGGGGTCTACAGATAACAACATGGATTTAACAGACTCAAATATGAAGGGCACAAATTGCTGAACACGGCAAATAGCAAATCATTGGTTTAATAAACTCTTCATTGTAAATAAAGAGAAGTTACAAGAAGTTTAGATAACAAAAAATCAAAGGGAACTAAGTATCTGCAAAAAAAACAAAACAAAAACAAGCTAGAAACCCGAGCTCACCCTTGTGATGTTCCCGGGAAACAAGTTGCTCTAATGTTTTAAAGTTACTTTATTTCTATGATGCTCTTCCTTCATCGCAGAGCCGGTAGGCGGGGTTAGGGCCTAATTTTGTCGGTGCTGTTCAGCCTGATGGGGGCATAAATTATAGACACAAACAGGCCTGAGATCAATGTGCTGTGAACGGGCTACATCAAACAAGAGACTCGCGGGCACACTAGATAAATAGCCTTAATCAATGATGACTAGCCTACAATTTTCAATATAAGGGTAAACGCAGCCAAACTCATATTTGCTATGGGTACACTTTAACAGTCAGAAATGACATATCATATTCTTTCATTGCTAAAATGTTATTGCTCAAAGACAAAGTTTTCATTTCCGACACGCACGAATTGGTATGGAATTGTTAAATGTTTTTCGAAAAAAAAACACATTTTTTTTTCTTAATTTAGAAAATTTACTCTCTTCAATAGCTAAAAAAGCCAACAAACTCTTCCTTGGTCGCGTCTTTATAGTTCTGTGAGGAAATAATGACGAACAATGGTCAATGCATAAGTCCAGCACCACACATGCGCAACACTTTCTTCAGGGTCAATATTCTTAAGGAGCATGAGCTATTCAGACAGATGAATATATTATTGTTGTTTTTTTACTTGAGAAAGATGATAGTCCCCTACCATTGGGAATGTGCAATAGAAAGAAAAAAAATGGACGTAGAAGTTTTCATTTCACTTTCAATGCAAGTGAGTTATAAGAATTTAAAAATCAAATTTTCACCTGCGGTATCTCTTGCTTTCATCTTAGGTTCTAAACATGGTCATTTCAAACAAATATTGCGATCTTATGTGAGATCAACCTCATTTTCATAAATTAGTTCTTTTTCAATTCCATGCCGCGAATCCGGAAAGTTTTAACAGATTATAAGACGAGAAATAATCCACATATGATAAGAATGTTGTTATGCCCGTCCAATGAGTAAATTCTCCTCAGGTTTTTATACACGACACCCCGGCCCTTCCTGTATGAGTTTTAGAGCTGCTCCTTGTATTCAGTCTGTCCTTTCATTTCTCTTCGTTAAACTTTAATGGCTGAGGAGACGCCAGTGACTTTCTCCCATATCAAGTGTGACTGACTCTAGCCACGAGCAGTATGGTTTATTTCTTAAACTTGTTAGTCGAAGCACCTTTTACAACTGGATTTATTTTTCAAAATCTATTTTGTAAGTATTATTTTCACGGCCTCTCGTTATAGATCTCATTGCGGGTCTTTTTCCAGCCGATAAACACTAAAAATTGTAATGTTTTGGTTCACATTTACGATTTTTTCATACAATTTTACAACAAACCATCGAACCATCCGAGATGTAAAACTGCAAACAGACCTTCGAGCCTTGTACTTTTTCTCATCAGAATGCCAAAGCGTCGTATGGTCTTCCAGTAGCTCGACAAGCACGCTATGAGGACCGGCTGTCCCAGAAGCTGAGCCCGGCTGACCTGATGGAGAAACTCCAGCTTGGTCTCTCCAACTGGCGCAGGGCAGAGGCGAGGTTAGCCCAGGACGAGCCTGATGCTGATTTTGAAAAATCTGCAACCGAAGAAGAGTTTATTGAGCCTTGGTAGTAGGTACCGCTTTGAAAACTTGTGGAAAAACAAATAACTAAAAGTGACCAAAAAGATTTTGACTGGAATAATCAGGATGTTTCAAATAATCAGACTATGTTTAGTGAGCCGTGAAATAATATAAGTTTTGGCTAGTAAGTTGAACTAATTCCTAGCACTCATTGTTTAATGCGTATTTAACCTATGGTAAAGTTGTGTTATTATTTCGTTGTTTTATACCGCTTCAAAAAAAGAGTTCGTTTTGATCTGGACGTCATTTTTTTATGTTCTAGTTCATCTTTCCAAAATTATCGCTTTTAGTATTTACGTGTTTATCATGATGTTCATATAGGAGAAGAGAAAGAGAGACAGAGAGTGAGAGAGAGAGAGATAGGAGGAGGAGAGAGATATTCATACTATACTGATAGATATAGTCCTAATATACTGAAATAGACGCCCATAACAATTAAAGTCAGATCTCTATGGTTTTATTTCATAGGTCTGGACACAATGTTCAATCTTCTCTGACAGGAAAAGCTGCCAAGTAGGCGTGGGCTGGATGATGAAAGAACCCATCAAAGGTCTCTCTCGTAAAGCATTTCTAATTTTGTTTTTAATCTAAATTACAATTTTAAATTATTTCAAACTGGTTCAGAGGTTTGGCTGTACAAATTACCAGGATGGAGTAAATATGAACTGTCACAGGAGAGAAAAAAAAAACATACTTATCTTAATAACTCAGAGAGAAAAAAATAAAGTGATTTTGATAAATGAAAATACCCATATTTTCAAAAAGTGTTTAATATTCCATCGGTGACGATTCTGATTGTGTCGTTTCTCTTAGAGATTGCAAAACCGAACTTTCGATGTTATGAAACCTTTAGAAAGTAAACTACTCATGTCAAAGATCACAAGCTAAGATCTTTTTTTGTAAAAAATATATTCTTCTCTGCTTATCTTAAAACTATTATGAGATAAATATTTCTTTGAAATAAAAGAATGAATACAGCTGATACAGGGATCAGTAAATTTGAGCAACATAAAATATCGATTCGCTAATCTTTCAATTTGACCATTTCGTAATTCGTAATCGTATTTTTAACAGAAAGAAAAATTAAATCTATTTTCATGGCTGAGAAAGTAAAATTTTCTTTTCACATTCTACATACAATAAAAATCCTTCGCAACTCTCTATGAAAATAAAAATCAGTCTAATTGAGCTTGTGATTTTATTATAGGCCTATACCATGTTGCCTCTACAATATTTTATTCCATATGCGTAGATATTGTGCACATAAACTCCTCTACGCTTAATTTCCTTTTTGTTTTCTTATTTTTATTTTAAAGAAAACGACACAATTTTCAAAATACATAAGGATAGTGCGATGGTGGAACCAATATATTCAAATCTATCAACCTGGAATTTTTATTTAATAGATAGAAATAGAAGATCTAGTTGTGACATAATGCAGTTAAAATTTACGTTGGTAAATGTTAGCTATAAATTGCATGTATTACGATAACAATTTTTAAACATTTTGACAACAATTAATGACTATAACAAGAACTAGAGAAACAGTTCCTATCTTTAAAAAAAAGTATCAAAGACAAAGAAGAAGGTTAACAATAAAAGAATGAGACAGTAGTTTGGAGACTCACAGTTGTCTGGATCTTGTCAATGAACAATAAAATCGACTTACATATACATTCACTGCTTGGATTTATTCTGTATGCACTGCCCTATGACTTAAGTCCAGAAAGAATACTTTTTCATTGTAGAGTCTATTCTGGAAGGTTTTATATATATATATATATATATATATATATATATATATATATATATATATGTATATGTATGTATATATGTATGTATGTGTGTGTATTTGCCTAGTGATGCGATTTCTCCTTTTTTGTAAAGATTTAGATAAATAGAGAAAAAGAATGTTATTATGCTGTGATTTATGATGATGTGATGACATCTCTAATAGTTGTGATTATGAAGGCAGTAGGATCTTTTTAATGTATATATCATTACGCAAGCACGTAATAAGAAGAATAACAAGTCCAAAAAGAATAAGAAGAAGAAATATAAAAGAGAAGAAATCTAAAAAAAAGAAATGAGAAATCTAAAACCTAAGACAAACCCAGCCCAAAAGGATGGAACTTCCTGGAGAAAATAATGAAAATACAACGAGTAAATACACACACAAATCTCAATAATATAACAATGAATATTCATTTTGAATAGTTGCAATACTAATCATAGCAAAAAAAAAAAAAAAAAGAATAATCATGATAATAACTGCAAATGTTCGCATCAGTGTATTGAAACATTTAGTAGCGTTTGGCTTGAGTAACCCATCGCTATGATAATGATTGACCTGCTCAAACAGAATGATTCGAGACCGTGACCAGTGTAACAGATACAGGGGCTGATCTGTTAGGCTCTGTTTGTCTAGGGGTATCAAAATATACACAGCCACTCACTCGACTCGTCCGTAAAAAATAAGTCTGAAGTCCGCAAGTAAAAATTGCAAACTGTTTAATCCAATACAAGCTTGACTCTATAATCTCTGTACGTTGACTCACTGCTCACTAAAAGTTTACTTTTAAATTCACTGTAGGTTGACTGACAGAACACAAATTCGACTCTTATTTATACTAAATCTTATCGAATTATCTAAAAAAAGGAATAACATAGGTCATACGAGAATATACTTGGTACACGTCATGAGTAATGCGCTCTAAAATAAAAACAACCAGAACAAAAGTAAACAAGGAGAGATGAGATCGTTACTATGCTAGAACTAGGTCGAAGACTGCAGAAGAATCTAGGTCATACAAGTTCAAGGACACTTTCCTCAAGGTGCGGGCTGTCTTCAATAAACAAGACAAAGTTCTGAGGCTTGAAATACAAACATTATACAGTTAGATAAAACAGTGTCAATATAGATCGAAGTCGATCCGCTATCCAAAAAGCGCATCTATACAGAGTGAAGAAATTACTTAGAACAACAGATCAAATTCCTGCACAATACATTACAACCAGCCTGCTGCCTTTCTCTGCTCACCCAAGTGAGCGAATGGTTAGGGAGAGGGAAGTCTCCAAGGCGGTGCGTCTGATTTATCAGACTCAAACACTGAGAGGGTGGCGTGGCTCAAGCCTGCAAGAGGTGCGCGACTTCCAAACTTTCAAACATAATATTAATGATAGAAAAAATTTCTGTAACAGGCTTCCCTCAGCCTTTACACACAGTGCCCTACACTCATGGCAAACGTGAGGCATGAATTCGGCATACCTCAAGCGCTTTGTAAGCAAAGGGGGGCTGTATTACCGTACGTAATTTTTATCCAATTAGCCAGTTTAATGCAGTTGCCATACATCTCTTTAAACTCTCCATCCTTAAAAGTTCTGCAATATAGCACAGATATATAACGCTCAGAAAGTTGTAAAGCTAATTTACAATGAAAATGTGTGAAAATTTACGTTAATGTAAACAATATGTAGAATAAGATAGTAATTAACGACACGCTTACAGCACTGACTACTATATGTCTAACTTTGGTATGATAATATTCACAGTATGTGTGAATAAAAATTTAGTACCAGAAAATTACACCAACATATTTGACAGGTTTTTTTTTCTATTCGATAGTATGGGAGGCTACCCTGTTCTCGATCAAACAATTATAACACCTGGTTGATCAATGCAATATACGGTTAGGCTGTCATTAAAACCAGTATCCAATTCATTACTTGAACAAGCCCGATGGGTTATAGGTTATACTTTTCGAGTATATGTATCTAGCCATGAAAAAAAAATTAGGTAGGTATGAGCAAGCCCAATAATTCGAGTGCACCGCATGACATGGAATAATATTAAGTTGTATAACAAAGTGAAATAAATTACTCCAACTTACCAAAATGATTATGGATATCGCAGATATTAATCCCAGTAAAAATAACAGAATAGGGCTAGAGCAGGGAGGGCGGCCGATGTAAGAATGCTTTCTCAACGTGGGTTTATTTAGCGACTACGGCAATATTTTCAATATCAACTCGTACCTCAACAACACCGAGCAATAGAATAAAGAAGCTTACGCCGTGAGAGAAGAGAACAGAAGCTTTGCTCGGTCCTGCCCGATCCCAGCGAAACCGTACCAGAAATGTGGAGCTCACTGAGACCAGGCGTCACGCCCTCTGGTCTAGAGGAACAGCCTGACGATGTGACTGTCCAGAGATTTACTGTGGTCCGCTCCAGTAACAAAACTCATAACAGGCTTCACTTTCATCAACAGGAGCTTCTAGGAATGCCATCAGTCGCCCACTGACAATATCTTGTCTTGGTCACTGCAGCTCGAACACAATGTCGAGACTCCAATAGATCTAGAGGATTTAGAGCGGCTGCTGGAGCGAGATATAACTGATACATGCCGACATTTCACGAACGATCCTGTGTGTGAGACGTGCCATCGGAAAGTGTTATCACTACTCAAGTTCTTCAGATTCAAGCAAATAACTCAAGAACAAAATAAATATGAAAACATTTCAACTGCCGTGGTTTTATCGTCCTAGAGAGCATAGTATCTTATAATATTCTGTGCGTGTTGCAACGAGAAGCGGTAAGAGCCTTTTAAACTAAATTTATATCACCGAACCGGGTGATTTAAGGACTCATACCTGAAGGTGTTGAAGTCACCCATGCCAATAAGCAATTACATCCTCACATATAAATCCTGCGGCTATAACCGATCCACTGGCCTCAAGTCAGTGTTTGATCTCCTAGGCACCGGTAGAGCAGCAGAAGTCTGTGCAGGTTGTAGCGGAGAGTGGAGGCCCCGCTGCGTGTACAGCCGTCTGCTGCTGTACAGATTACACTCTCTGGTCTGATGGGTGTGCACGACCCAGCATAAAGCTCTAGTGGCTCTATCTGGCGACGGGCTGCCCTCACTGGGTCACTCTGCTAAACCTAATCGTCACCAACTTCATCATCTGCGGGCAGAAACACCTGTTCCCCAGTCTACCCGCCATCTGCCAAGGTTAAATTTGACACGAGACTAAACAAAAGTCTGTATGTCGTAACATTTCAAATGAATTTATCTGCTATATCAAACGGATACTTTTTCCGATGAAATCGAAGAAAATTAGCGCAGCTTGCAATCCTTTACAAATATATCAAATCATTCAAAGTTTACAGCAGATATTACAGATCTCTGCATCGAAAATGACGGAGAGAAAGCAAAAAAGCGAATCTGACGTTGAAACAGTTTCTGTTGATGTCAGAGCCACATTGCGACGACGAACTTTTCAGCGGATTGTGTAGCTGGTCCAGAGATCAAGCCAACCGGCTGTCTCACTTAACATTCCTGGGCGACAGTAAAGAGAACAGTGAAGTTTTGTATTCTCTGATGTGCTCGGACGATGGTGGCTGAGAGTGGGACAGAGCGATGCTCAAGGCCCTCAGTGACTCCAAGCGTTTTGACCCTCCATAAAATATTGACATGAACCGGAGCGTCCGTGGCCTCGCCCTCTTGACGGCGTTGTAAGGTCCGCATGTCTGCTGACGACTACCCTTTCTGCTCACCTACACAGCAATATGTGATGACTTGATGGAATGAAATATAGAAATTAGGAGAAACGTGCATTACTCAGTACTCGTTTTATAAGTCAATGTAGGTGATGTAAAACTGTGGTGCGTTTGAACAGAACAATTTCACGGATAAAAGATACAAGATAATTATTACTTTTAGTTACATAAAACCAATATTTTTGACACGTTTGTCATAAGTATCAACCAAGAGCACAGAATTCTCAAATAATTAATAACATTGCCGGTAACATCATTTTCTTATTTACTAGTCTTTTAGTTACGTCAGTTTTATAAAAACAACCTAGAGATAAACTGGAACATAGAATCTGACTCATCAGTGTGCACGTCCTTAAAGTCCGAAATAAAAAGGGGAATAACTTTCACGCCTTTACTTTCGATTTCGGTTGGAAATTCTTCATCACTGAGGGTAGTTTGCTTGACATTAATTTGCCTTTTATTTGAAAGCAAAACAAAATTACCTCAGCCTCAAAATAAACCTAGGTCGAAACAATCACAAAAGCTTTCATTATTAAAATGTTATGCCAAAATAGAAAATAGAAAAAATTAAAAGAAACTAAGCAAAGCAGGCTTGAACTAATCATAGAAATAAAACTAACGAAATCCTTTAACTGCTGGGGAAAAAAATGTTTGGCCAGACCAAAGTTAGCACTGACTTTCAGCAGACTAGAGGGATATTGTTCATAATAATATTGGCTACCAGCGCGGCTGTTTGAGTCAGAATTGGACGTGTTCAGGCAGTATGTAGTTTTCGAGCCAGACCGTTATAGCTTGGGAGATCTTCGGTTTATTTTAAGACCCGTCAGTTTCTCAACAAACCAAGAGCGGGGCACAATTTGTATTTCTCTTGTCTCGCCTCTTAAAAAATACAGGTCTGGAAAAAAAGAGAGCATGGAGACAATTTTTATCTCTGTACCACAAATAAACAAAGTGGATGCCGTCGCAAAGTGAATGGATGAAACTTATGAATGGCCACTGTAGCTTTTGTAGCCTGGATATTTCAAGACGCGATCATTGCTAATCTCGTAAAACCGGAGATAATCGCTAGTATGGATTACACAGAGGCACAAAAATACACTTTACAATACAGGCACAGACACTGAGACACACATAATATTATGTCAGAAAGAAAGACAAACTGGTAAGAGGCGAGAAGACAAAATTGGATAGATGATCAGAGAGACCTAGATACACAGATAAATATAGTTAGATAGTCAGACAGACATCGGTATAAAGGTGATCAGATTAACAGAGACACTGAGACAGGGATAGATGATAAAACAGAAAAAGTCAATGAGACAGGGATAGATGATAAAACAGAAAAAGTCAATGAGACAGGGATAGATGATAAAACAGAAAAAGTCAATGAGACAGGGATAGATGATAAAACAGAAAAAGTCAATGAGACAGGGATAGATGATAAAACAGAAAAAGTCAATGAGACAGGGATAGATGATAAAACAGAAAAAGTCAATGAGACAGGGATAGATGATAAAACAGAAAAAGTCAATGAGACAGGGATAGATGATAAAACAGAAAAAGTCAATGAGACAGGGATAGATGATAAAACAGAAAAAGTCAATGAGACAGGGATAGATGATAAAACAGAAAAAGTCAATGAGACAGGGATAGATAATAAAACAGAAAAAGTCAATGAGACAGGGATAGATGATAAAACAGAAAAAGTCAATGAGACAGGGATAGATGATAAAACAGAAAAAGTCAATGAGACAGGGATAGATGATAAAACAGAAAAAGTCAATGAGACAGGGATAGATGATAAAACAGAAAAAGTCAATGAGACAGGGATAGATGATAAAACAGAAAAAGTCAATGAGACAGGGATAGATGATAAAACAGAAAAAGTCAATGAGACAGGGATAGATGATAAAACAGAAAAAGTCAATGAGACAGGGATAGATGATAAAACAGAAAAAGTCAATGAGACAGGGATAGTTCGTTAGTTGTTCTTACAGACGGATACATAGAGACAGAGATAGAATCGCTGACAGGAAGACGGAGAGGTAGAGGCAAACATAATATGGTTGTATAAATGGTGAGAGACACGTGGACACTAAGAGAAAAAACGGATTTATGAACAGACACAAATATTCACTACTTAACAAAAGGAAGAAACTTTATAACTTTCAGGCCTGCTTACTTGAAAAAGGTCCAAGAAAATACTCTGAAATCTAGAGAAAAGTATTCTCAAGAAAAATAGGCAAGAGCCATCGAGTGATTCAAAGGCACGATGGGAGATACCCATGTCTTTCAAGTCTCTTAATGGTTTTTGTTTTGCCAAGAAAAATCTGAATATTCTGCTTGTCCCAAATAAACACTTTTAAAGATTTCAGAAGTAAAAGCATCAAACTTAGGTTGTTTTAATTTATTTGTTTTGCTAGATATTATTTCAACTCAATAATTTTGCTATTTGCCATGAAATAGATTGTCTGAGATTAAGATTGCTATTAAAAATTTAAATTAAGAACAATAATAAAAGTAAGTCTTTTTTTTTTTTAACTTTTTCCTCTCATGGTGATGCTTAGACTGGGCAGTATATGGACTGTGAGGAGAAAAGTGAGTCATTTTATTTTGTGTGAACAATTATATAGCATGTTGGCCAAGATCTGATTACAAGTGTACATGCTATATTTTGTTTTGAACAATTTGGAGGGTGCGCAGGGGGGAAATCAAGAACAATAGCCTAGATGAGTTATAAAGCAAATCTAAGCCTTGGTAACCAGTGAATGGGATACAAAAAGTAAAAGTCTTCCAGACTTATAGAAGGATTAAAAATCCAGCTGGTACATTATTACCGAAACAAATGTAAACATAAGATTGAAAGGGAATCACGAGTACTTACTTATTAAGAATTAATGACAGCGCTACTCTTTGATTGTTGATAGTTTGTTCTGGACCTGACATTATTCGTCATTATCGGCGCGAACTCGCTAAAAAGTCTCAAATAATAAAAAAAAATCGGTGCCTTTAAAAACCTTGGTCAAGTTAGTACGCACATATTAAATTGGTATAAATCGGCTGATATGAATGTTTGCCTTATTTGTTGTTAGCACCGATGTTTGATGGTGATGATAAGAAAACAGCTAAGTTATAAAATAGAGAAAAATCCGTTCCAGATCCCTCCCATTGCACCACCACACATGTAGATTTGTAGGCTAAATCTCTTTCTACCCTTTAACAGTTTTATTTTACTGTCCGATTGGCACAAACGCAGATTGTGGTTGAACTTCACAGATCCTGTAGGAAGATTTTTTTTCTTCAAATATATGTATTCTCGCCGAACCACTTCACTTTTCTTGGACCACTGGATGTCTAACTACATTTAACTCAAAATATAAAAAAAAATGATAAATGATAAACATAAACATTAGATAAATAAATCAATCTATGTTCTTGCCGCCATTGTGAAGCTCAGACAATAGAACTCTTGGCCTGGATGAATGAAATTTTGCAGAAGTAAACTAGAATCTAAAAAAAATGATGTCTGTAATAATAAAACAATAAATCTAATAGGCTCAAGAGGTGGGTTTTTTATGCCTGATCTTGCATTTTTAGCCATAAAATAAGTGCCGCTCGAATATACTCTTATCTTTATATCGAACTTCCTTGCTTGTTCAGGTCAAGTTGATTTTTACACAGGATCTTCTTTTGCTTACACTATTAACTTGAAATGAATTGATTTTGATTTGTTTTCTTTTTCCCTAATTTTGCTAAAACATTACTTTTTTTTTTCTCAAACACGAGTATTGCCTCCCTAGTGAAGTTCTGTTTCGGAGTTCTTTTATGTAGGGGCTTGTATACTAGACTATAACCACAGGGTGCAAAATAGAAAGAGATTTCATGGGGGACGGTAGCTTTGCTTGACAGACCATATTATTATATATAATTGAATTTTGCTTTTCGTAAAAGCAATGGTAAAACAAATTATGGCGACTAAAAATCCAAGAGATCTAGAAAACTTTTACTTGTGCTGGATAGTTTTCATACTTTCCATTTGAAACGTTCAAAATCGTCAACCACCGCCAATTTATTCTGTTTCTTAGATTCAACGAAAGAGGCGATTTTTATTATCTTATTTCTACACTGATCTACTAACTGTTGCGGTAGCCATGGTTAGCTTTAGCAGATTAAATGGTGTCATGACCGTTTTGATAGCTGTTACAATACGTCTAGCCCGACCCTTTTCTACTTTGGCTCTCAAAATATTAGTAGTTCCACTGTGCATGGAACCATGACTATCATAGTTGAAACAAGCGTGGTGGCTTCAAAATAAGCGCAATGGGTTGTACCGTAGTACGTTACTCTCTGTAAATCTCTTGTCAGATGCACACTCAGTGCAGAATAGTGTAAAGGTTATGTTAAAAGTAAACATGGAGCATCATTCTGAACATAACATTACAGAGTGAATTTCCCTCGCCGCAACCTGGAGCAGACTCTGGGTTTCCACTTTTAAAACTCGCCAGGTTTGGTGGACACGGGATAGCGCAACCGCAGTCCGTCTGACGGAAAAATGACGCACTCGAGTCAGCCGCATTGCGGGTGATCGCAGGGTTCAGCCCAAGCGAAGTGCACCGGGGCAGACCTCCTGGTTGATCAAGATACCACCCGTGCCAGGTAAGTATGCTTGATTAAGGCGTATATAGAGACCACCGCCATAGTGACAGGACTACACAGAAGTTTATGTATTCACAGCCAGGTTTCATAGCTAGATACGTAAAATGCATGCGCTTTAGGTTTTGTGCAGGCCAAAACAATTTATCATACCCTTTGTTTTTTACATTTCACCCTTTACAAATCTGTTCTTCCGCGACGGTAGCCCCCAATAACCGACAGAAGTCACATCAAACGAAACGGAATGCCAGATGAAGGGAAATAATTCCGCAATGACTGCTTGCCGCGCGTGGAGTGACTGGCTTCCCTCTCTTCATTTATCAGATCTTAAAGTGTCTCAACTTTCTTTTAACGTGAAATTAGAAAGAACATAGAATTTTTTTAAAGCTTTGCTCGCTAGGCCGTGCCAATTTTATCTTAGATGGGTCACAGTTGGTTTCTTCAAGTACCCTCGAGCTCACAAAACAAGATTCATATCGGAAACTTAATTTCGACTCTGCACTCAACAGTTCCTCCATGAGAATGAAACTGAACGGTATCTTCAGTAGAAGAGTATCAAACCACCTGATCCAAGAAAACAACAACAAAATAGATAAATAAACAAACGAATAAATGAATTATGAAAAATGCAAACCAGAAAAAAACATCAGCTGCCTTTAAAGAAACGAATTTAATCTCTACACTTTTACCCATGACAAGAAGTTCAGAAGTAGAGAGGATTATGCTTGTGTTTTAAGTTTAGAGCTCTTAAATCTATAGGAAAATCAAGATCGCTTTGTTCTAATCGTTTGGAGAATCGGCGCCGTGAAAACAGAACGGTTTTACTGTTCGTATGTGAGAATTCACCAAGGACAGATGACAATTATTCAACAAGAACACATGACAATTCAACAAGAACACATGACAATTCAACAAGAACACATGACAATTAAACAAGAACACATGACAATTAAACAAGAACAACTTAATGTAACACTGACCCTCCGACTCTCTCGGCCCAGAGCTAGAAACCGACTCCGCTTGCTCTGCCAATTCTTGCTTGATTTAAGAAATGAAATTAAAAGAAAGAAGAAGAAAAAAATGAGCAGAATGTAAGACACAAGACAAGAAGCAAAATTGTGCTGCCTACCTTATAAAAGAGTGTTTTCTTTCTACATCGATTGTGATACATTGCAAACTTGCATCTCCACCACACACACCCCCTCCCCTCTCTCTCTGTATCTGTCTGTCTGTCTGTCTGTCTGTCTGTCTCTCTCTCTCTCTCTCTCTCTCTCTCTCTCTCTCTCTCTCTCTCTCTCTCTCTCTCTCTCTCTCTCTCCCTCCCTCTTCTAATTTAAAACACATCATCCTCGCCCACTTCACTTTTCATTATTTTGTCTGTAACATCAGAGCCGGATCTAACCGGGGAGGGAGAGGCGGTGGCGCAAGATGCTTGAGCACCCCTTCCTAAAGAAAAAATGTTCAACAACAAATTGTCATGCCTTTGAATACTTTCTACACCGCTACAAAAACTCACCAAAATGCGCAGCTTCACACCATTTTTGGTTTGCCCCCAGACCTCCCTGAGAGAGGTAGGCACCCTAAAAGAATTCTAAGCATCACAAATGCTTTCAAATCAAAGTTGACCACAAAACCATTATATTTCCGTCCCTTTTATGATAGAAAAAAATGGATCTATATCAATGTACTGGTAATTAGTTATGCTTTTCATAAAAAGCAGTGATTTAAAAATAGCTGATATTAGTCAGGTTATTTTTGTATATTTGCGATCTACTACAAAATGAGGCCATCTTTATTATCACTAATATTACATTCCGTCCTACTTTCACTGCAAAAATTTCTCTTTTTGTTAGCAAGAGTTACAAGCACCGATTTTTTCCCAACTCTTTATCTCTATTTTTGCTATGTCAGCCCCCATAGCCTATTTCAAGGCAAAATCAAGTTTTGCGCCTCTTACTGCGCTTTCTTTTGTCCCAATCTTTACTAAAATGTTTTCTCCTATTTCTATATATTTTCGCAGGAAGCTACATCAGTGAGTGAAGCTGTTAACTTTTCTGCATTTGTTACTCCAAGCGCTTCTGTTACTGTTAGTATTGCTTGTAGTTTGTCGCCCTCAGCACAGTCTACTGTTAGGGTAGGAGCCGGATAATTACACTTTTGGAGGGTTTTAAACAAGTCTTCACTCATATAATACATCGCC